>JACTAT010000131.1:368982-620808 GCA_014526335.1 Chrysaora quinquecirrha | reverse complement strand
GAGCTTCTGCCTCTCCTCAATCCTTCTTGTTGTGGCAAGCTTAACCACCATTTTCCTATTATATTGCACATTGGGATGTAGACACAATTTTTCACATTTTAATTTACAAGTCTAACTCCCGTAAACACGAATTCTCTTGAAGAATGACCCCACAGTATGCAAGGAAAATACAACAACACTATAACAATTAACTTTATTCGGCACATTTTGCACTATAAGAATAACCATATGAAGAATCAGACAAGTTGTTTCTACCAAATTCAGGCATAGCTACCTTCAATGTGTATAATTTATATTCGAGGCCATTTCGAATGGACATTATTTCAGTAGACTTTATGTAGCTTACATGTGGCAAACACCCGTTTGTATCGTATCAAAAATTTGATTTTAGCTTGTGCTGATCACGACCAGCTCTGCGATTACTGGTCAAAAAGAGGAGAATGCCATAAAAACTGGAGTTGGATGTTGAAAAACTGCTGCAAGTCTTGCTCAGGAAGTTAGTATCAAAATTGTTATCATGCTTCACTTTATTTTTAAGATAAATACTGTGGAATACCGGTCCATGGAGTCGATTGCGACTTCTCGATGTGGTATGTGGTTGTGTATTGTCTCAACAACTGGCACCGTCACGAATTTGCTCTGAGTCGTGACGTCACAAAAACTGTACCTAAGTCGTGAAGTCACAAAAATCTATTTTTAGAATTTCAAAATTTGCTTTTCATTTTGTGAAGGAGCGTCAAAATAATGCGTAAACGTGCAATATCAGTCTTAAACGAGCTTAAAACGAGGGAGGAACGCTTTATAGAATTATTCACAAAAGCATGATTTATCATCGACTCAGAGAATGCATTTTTTCTGTCATATTTCGATAAAGTACCAATATAGACTCGAAAGGCAAACACCAACATGTCAGGGGGTGGGGGCTTATTCGAGGGAGGGGCATATTAAAAATTTCTCGCTCTGAGGTAGGGGCATATTTGACGGAAGGGCTTATTCGAAGGGGGGGGGGGGAGGCCAATTCAAGGATTTACGGTATTATCATTTGATGAAAACATACATAACGAATGATGTACATAGACAGGACAACCAGCAAAAACGCGTAAACCAGAATCTTTACTTCTGTCTAAACCATGAATTATCTCTATATAATTGTTATGTGATCATGTCATCAAAAGTGATTTCTATCTTATTTTAGCAATGGCTCAATGTACAACAGATTCCTACGGGACACAGTGTGTTGATTGGGCCAAAAATACAGGCTGCACTGACAATGGAGAGTGGATGTGGAAAAACTGCTGCAAATCTTGCAAAGGTACTCATAGCTAAGTAGAAGTTATAGCCTGGTCTCCATATAGCCAAAAGTGGCTGTGCCGGTGCTGAGATACGGCTGTACTAGCACCGAGAAAGTGTTGCGACGCTTTGTTTCAAATAGCGATACATGGCGGGACCAGTGCTGAGGCACGGTTGTACCAGTGCTGAGACAGTGGTCGCTATAAAATGGTTTCATAATTCCTCGCATTTGATTGGCTTGTTACAGTCATGTGTTCAAGGAGAACAAAGGCAAGTGCCACAGACACATCGCCGACGGCTGTTCCACGTGTTTTTATTAAAATCTTCTAGTGGAAGAAGCGTCATAAGGGCCGGGAAAATTGAACCAAATTCAACCTTTTTATGTTGGCACTATCGCGGTAGAGCAACTGTCCAGCCACGGTAGAGCAACTGTAAGGAAGTTTCCATTAAAACTGAAAGCGTTACAGCACTGTCTTAGCACTGGTACAGCCGTGTCTCAGTACTGGCAAAGCCATTTTTTGCTATATGGAAACCAGACTTCTACTTCATTTAACCTAATTTACCTGATTCTACGTTGTTGTTATGTTTAAGGGACTTTTAGTCTCAAGGTTCTATTATCTTCAAAAATATTTTTTGCAAAAAATTTTGCAAAATGAGAATGGTTAGCTTCGTGTCTTAGGACAAGCCTCCGTAAAGGTAAATGGTCCAAGATGCTGCGTTTAGTGTCCTAACTATAGTATACGGATCCAAGATCAACTAGGTTAAGAGGATTAGGGTCCACTTCTTCACATTTTTGCTTCAAGGATTAACTAGAATCATACGATTAGGTACCAACCTGGTTTCTAGGATGTCACTTCTGTCCCATCTCCTGCTTTACAAATATACCTCACAAGTGTTTTTCAAAAGGTTAATTAAAGGTTAATTTATCCCAAGAGGGTCCTTTGAATCGAAGTAACACTGTTAGGTTTTCTTATTAGAAACGTACGATATCCGTTCTCAACCATGAAACTTTATTTCTTAATGACAAAAATATACATGTTGAGAAGAAGGTATTTCAGAAGAAGAGAGTATGGCCAAAAATTTTCTCTAATCAAGGACAGGGTCGTAGTTAGACGGGGGTGCGGGGTGCGGCATCCCTGGCCTCAGGCCTCTCGGCAACTTGTCTGTTGTCGGCAAATTGAGAAAATTGAGTCTCTAAATATTCCTATCGTAAGCAAGAACCTCGTTGGAATTTCCTTGCAACGCGTTATATTATAATAGAACGATAACGAAAGACCACCAAGTGATCGCCAATGGTATGTAGCTACTTACGAAATCTGACTCCACGTTTTTGGTTAAACTTAAAAATTGTACATATCACCATAAACTTGGCGTACATTGCCACGAAGCATTTGAAATTCAGTTAAAGAACAATTTTCCATGCAAAAAATAACGGATTAAGAAGGATAAAACGTGTTGAACGTCGACGTCTTCTTTGTAAACCTTCTCGTGAATTTGAAGAAATCTTTGGTCTTCACATTATAATTAGCCCTATTGAGTATAGAGTCACCCCATCCCATTTTTAATGAATAATTATGAACGATAGTTTACTGCAGGCATATCTCCATTTGTTTATGGTCCAACCTCTCTAAAGCTTAAAGCTTATGGGGTTGCAACATCTCCCAATAATTTAAATCACTCAGTCTCGGACATAAAATGATTGAAAAGAAAATATTGGGTCCAGTGGCAAGTGTCTGTCGTCTGAGGTCTAATAAACCACAATGCAGTTTGTTTCAAAATTATAAACTGAGAAGTAAGGGATCAGTTGTTTGGTAAATGGAGATTTCATAAATAGACACAAAATATTAATGCAACGGGATACAGTATACTGTAACGTCGATCTTCACATGTTCTGAACGTTTCAAGCTTTTCCCGGAAAATGAAGTTGTCAAGCCATTTGCCCTTTGTTCAAGACATTTTTTCCAGAGGCTCCACCTCGAGTCTCGTGACGCATCGTAACACAAAGGGCAACGCCTAGGCCACACCCATTTTGTCGGCAAATTTATATTTGACACCTCCTTCCCTGAAAGCTCTAGCGACGGTGCTGATCACAGAGAAGACCCCTTTACTGTAACAGTGGCATTAAAACCAAAAATACGTTAAATTTTGGAGTTTTGCGCTTATACAATAACCTGGTTGCATTATTATAAAAAAATCATGGGGATCTTTCTCTGCATTTTAGACTGTATGGATTCAACAGGCTATTGCAGCTATTGGGCAAATAATGGCGAATGTGTCAAAAACCCAACTTGGATGAAAGAGAATTGTAAAGTTAGCTGCAACGTCTGCAAAGCTTGAAATTTGGTGAGGTGTGGTGTTTTATGTTTATGTCATGTTCAAACGAAAGATTGAAATTTGAGGTGATGTGGGCTTTTCACTAGTAACGTTAAAGCTCGATCAAGTCTCCTCTCTATTTCTCTATTAAGCCCCCCTCTTGCAAGGGAAAATTTATAATAAGCCCCTCTTCTCCATATTATGCCCGACTTATTTCTGCGACTCGACAGGTCAGCAGTAAAGGTACGAAATGAATTGTGTTTGATATTCCAAACTTGTGACTTCCAACTACTAATAAATACTATGAACTACAAATTTATGTGATTCGAGGTTAACACTCAACATAGATGAGATTTTTATGTCTGTAGCATCTGTATAAAAATCAACATCTGTTCCATTACCCCCCCCCCATTAGGCAACTTCAAAATGATATAAGCCCCCTGGGGCTTAATACAGCTATAACGGTATCAATATTTCACTGTCAAAAAGATCAGTGTACATGTCAATGTTTCATCTCATGCTGGAATGAGGGGCCCCTGCTCAAAACCGCCCTGCATCGAATTACAGCCCCCTTTTTGCTCAATAGCCGAAATCAAAGCTCCCTCTAAGAGCGTTCCATCTTTTACGAGGCACTTTTGGGGCCCTTTTTCGAAGAAACGTTGGAGAAAGCCCCGATTTGGTAAATACTGAATAAAGAAAAATAATGCAAGGAAATACTACTTCAAAACATTTATGTTTATGCTACTAAACAGCTGCCATTAGCTATTAAACCCCATATTTTGAAGTATAATCGTTCGCTCTAAAACTTGTATTTTGCATCATGTGGAACCCCAATTAACAGTCACCTGTATGAAACCGAAAAGACCAGTATTGGTATCTGACCAAATCTAACTAATTTGTAAAAACAAACATCCAGCGGACACACACCTAAAACGGACAACAGCATTGGCGCAACAGATACCGGTTATTCAGATGTTCGGACACATCCCTAAAACGAACAACAGCATTGGCCCAACAGATACTGGTTATTTAGATGTTCGGACACATCCCTATAACGGACAACAGCAATGGCCCAACAGATACCGGTTATTCAGATGTCCGGTCACATCCCAACAACGGACAACAGCATTGGCCGACAAGGTACCGGTTATTCAGAGGTTCCACAGTAAGAGACATCTTTGTTTTCGTTTAAGGTTAAAAAGGAAAGAAACCAACTGAGTGACATTTTTACTTAAGCTTTTTCCCATATTTAAATTGCACCTTGTACAAAATTATATATGTTATGCTTATAATATGTATTTGCACCTTATATATGTTAAAACAAACCAAGTTCATTAACATTAATGGATGTACTGACTAAAATACCTGTCTGTTAACATGCCTAGATATTTTGAGCAACTGCTAAAGTCAGCTGAGGCACTGCAAAAATGGCTGCATTGCTGTATTTCTGTATTACTAATATTGCTGTATTTCTATCTTCTAAAACGTAACAAACCTATATCATTGTTAAGTTGGTAAAAATTTTAAGACATCTTATATTACATATTTTATCTTATATTATATATTTTTCGTATCTATCTACGAAAACTGCCGAATGAAAGTAGTTTAATTGCTAGTCGCAATTTGAACACTAACTTCTTTAACTAGAACTTTAGCAGTAAAAAATTTAAAAATTGCAAGAAACAAGGGGAAACATTTTTGGTCCTACTTAAAAGCTTTTTTCGTCTGAAACTCCTCAGAGTACAAACGTCAGAAACAAACCGAAATAATGGAAAAAGGCGGAGCTTGCAGTAATGTGCATAAGTTTAATACCACCATTCATTTTTCCTATTTTATAAGATTAACCTCAAAATCATGCAGTATGTTTTAACGAAACCAATTCACTGTACCGAACTCTTATGTAACTTTAGTCTTATATGAAGGAAACCAAGGTAAGCCAGCTAAAAAAAATATGAATTGCCATGTTCATAGGTCTTTTAGCCAGCCCTCAATTTGGAATCATATGTAAAAGGGCCTCACTAACCGAATGCAGGGTGTTGCTGATATCTTGTTGCACCCCTTTTTGCTTATGTCACGCTCAGAAAGCCCTGCCTTTATAGAAAAAGATTTGAGCACAAAGGCCCTTTCATCAATGATTACAAAAAGTCAACTGAAAGGAAACGCTAACATGCCAATTCATATAACTTTCTAGCTGGATTACGTTGTTTTGCTTGATATAAGTCTAAAGTTACATAGAGTATCAGTACAAGGATGCGAATTGGTTCTTTTTAAAAATATTGCAAAGCTTTGAGATTTATCGAATGAAATCGAACAAAAGAGAGGTGGTCTTAAACTTATGCAAATAACTGTATACCAAGATGCGGATAAAAAATGCTTGCTAAAATAACTCTATCTCAAATGTGGACCTACTAGAGCTCCCAAGCTGACTTGTTGTATTTTGTGTCCTAAAATACAATCAAGAGCCCTGATGTACATGAAGTTCAAGTTACTGTCCTTTTCATACAAAAATATGCAAAATCGTCTGGTTCAAAACATTATGAACCGCAGCAAAAATACAGTCATTTCCTTGGAACGTATTTCTTCGGATGGCCATATCCCAGCCAATGTTTGATATATTTGACTGATTTTGCGGGTTTACGCATTTTTTTGATGCTCTTTCACAAGATGAAGAGCAAATTTCGAAATTCTAAAAATAGATTTTCAATGACGTCACACTTAGGTACTCTATTCCTTGGGTAAAACAAGAGCAATGAGCATTCTAACCGAGCTGAATAAAAGATACTCGCAAATTCTTAGCTGTGATTATCGATAGTTTTGACCTGGGGTAGCTATGTGTTTGATTATCTGGTGATCTATATAGCAAATAGCATGAGAAATAACGCTAAACAATGCAAGAGCCAATATTAACTTTGAAAATATGGATGAAAATTATCAAGGAACAGAACATTTAAACATCAAACAAATAGAACAACTCGAACACGAACATAACATTTCTCTAAACAACAAAAATCCTCTTGATAGATATATATCAGTATCCAAAGTACAGTACTTTATATTTCAATTTATTCCTTGATTTGGCTTAATTCGAAAACATCAATCAATATCTACGATACGATGATAAAAATAAACTCTATTAAACTATCTATATTTTAGCAGCTACGTTCTTAATAAGTTACCTTATCAAGCTAAAAAACGATTCCGTAAAATTATTCTTTGGGCTGCGTGATGTATGTAACTGATAGCGTTATTCCCTTACATGAATAAATAAAACCACATAAAATAATCAGTTTTGCTAGCGTCAGCATCTACTGTGTAAGCAACACCTTTTTATCATTCAGTTATTGCAAATAACTAGAGCCAGATCAAGCTTTTAAAAATAAGTATCGTTCATCAAGGAATAGAAGGTGAATGGCGTTGCGAGGAATTACCGGTGGATGGGCAAAACCCTTCCCAAAATTTCACAACAAGAGAATGTTCTATTAAATGTATGTCAATGAACAGGGCATTGGTTGATTGTTTTGAAGAACAAACTGCACTGCGTAGCTACTCATTTTGAGAGTGTGTTACCAGAATAATTAGGAAGTTCTCATCTCTCGTGTGGCGTGAGACAAACATACTGCACACCTCAGAGACAAATATGCTGCGCAACTCAAGCGAAATGATTGGCCAGGCGCCTTAGTTAGTTTCAGTTAGACAACTGAAGTTGAGCTTGGCCGTGTGAGGTCAACTAATGGATGGGTGACATTCTGGGTTGATGACAAACTGACATACCAACTCACTCTGCCGTCCTTTGGAAGGGACGTTGAACTAGGGGTCCCATGCCTGGACGCAGCATGCATAGTAGGCCTAAATTAGCTGAAATATGAGCCTACTCCAAATAAAGTAACAATAACAACAGAACGATCTTCATAAAGCTGGCTTTTTGAACTGTAGCGCTGTTTCAAAAACCTCACTGTAACTTAAATCAGTTCTACAATTATGTCTTTTCAGGATGAAAAAAATTGCTTTTTACCAGTTATTTTCAAAAACAGAACATGCAGTCGCGAAGAGAAATTCCCAGGATAACAACATCATTAATCAATTAATAGCAAAACTTATTGCATAAGATCCGATTTCCTATTAATTCAAAAGTGCAACGTGGCCAAGAGATCGTCACCCTGTTGTCAAACCGCTGCAAGGGACTGCGGATATATGCATTATAAAAGTATCACAATAAAAGCGGCTCTGCTGTGATAACACAGAGGGTCGTTTAGGTGGGTTACAAGTTCCCCTGTTCCTTAGAGAAAATGCCCTTATACCCTGGAGTTTCGTAGGATTATTTTTCACATTGATCGTCAAGCGGATTGATAAGGAGGATTCTATCTGATCCCTTTTTCATGGTTATCCCTTGTTCCCGTTCAATTTGGCCACGTTCCCTTATTCCCTAAATACATTTCACATGTTTCCATATTTCCTAGAACCCCCAAACGACCCTCAATACTGTAAGGCCCTGGCCAAACGATCAAACATTGTTGGTCAAACATTTGAAATTTGCTTGTCAAGCTAAATGTTTGTCCGCTTCGTCACATCCAAAAACATTGCTCGTCCAACATATTTTGCTTGCGTCAGGCTAAAAATGTTTTTGAACTTTTTCAAAAATATCAAGGGACAAATTTTGCTGACTTTTACTTGTCAAGCAATATTTGATCGTCTGGCCGCCTTTCCAACATTGCTTGTCAAACAGTTCTGTTATTATTGCCACGCTTCAACAACTTGCAACATTTCGGCACCTGGCAGCATTTATTTACAACAAGACGTTCGTGCTTGGGTATAGCAAAGGCTTCGTTATTCCAAAATGTTGGAGAAAAATGTTTTTGGACGTGGCCAAACGGACAAAAATTTGTTGTTAAGCAAATTTAAAATGTTGGTCCAACAATGTTTGATCGTTTGGCCAGGGCCTAAGGGTTTGAGTTGGAAAAAGAGACGAACATGTTCATAAACCAGATACATTAGAAAGTCTTGAAAGAAAAACTCTCACTACAAATCCAACGCAAACTAGCAACAAATCTGACCATTGAAGTAGATACCATCGCCTCTAAAACCAGGTTTCTTTAGATACTACGCACAGGCAGTACTAGTGCCCAACTGCTTGTCGATGGTGTTTTGAAACTTCAGTCGACATTACCAGTTACAACTAGTTGGCGTTAGATATATCGTATAGTAGGTCGACATAAGGCGTTGGCAAATATTCAAGAATTAAATGGGAACATCTAGGTCAATGCTGTTAGGTTAATATTCTAGTGTTGTCTTGGTTACTCTGGGTATTATGTTTATTGTACTAACGTAACATAGTACTAACGACTTACCGATCATCATGGGAATAATTTTGCAAATTCGTCATTTCATTCATTCATTTCTGCCACTTTTTGCCGATGAATTTTTGAATAGCCACTGCAATAAAATCATATCCAGTCGGTCATTAGCTCCAACGATAAAAGGAATGGCTAAAGACATTGTTTGTTTTATCTAGGGTTTAAGGCCACAGTTACATTATGCCGGCAAGATATCGTTGCGTTTTGATTTTCGTGCTGTCATAAGATTTTCCCAAGCAGTTACACGAGCACAGCGCCATGAATTCTGCGGCGATCACTGAAGTTACACTGAGACACCACGGCAGCTCCTTCGCAGATTTGCTTCGCATTCCTTTTGTTTAACAATAGGAAAACATGGTTTCAGAGCGTCATATATCGGATTGGTCTGATTATACTGTGCTGCGGCGTAGCGTCTTGATTTTCATAACACCTCCAGAGCACCATGATTTTCAAGACGATTTGAGAGCGTCTTATACCGGATTTAGTCGTCATAGTGTAACTGAAGCCCAATCCGATACGCAATTCAAGGCGCGACGAGGCATGCCGGCATAGTGTAACTGGGGCCTAAGTTTGAGGCGTTAGTTAGAGAGTTTTTCAGCATAATTTTAGCTAGATATGAGCTCAATTCAGAGATGCAGGAAGCAGGGCAGGGCAGAGATTGGCAAAATTTGGGCAAAATGATAAAACAGAAAAAGTTGGCCATTTCATGAGGGCAACAAGCATCTACATCCAACCTCCCTTTTTATCGCAGAATGTTCAGTAATGAGTTGAGAAATACAGTTGACATCCGCTATCTCGACTGCCCGCTATCTCGAACATCGTTATCTCGAACGATTTTTAATTTCCCCTCGTTTTGGTATAAGGGTTTGAATTGAAAAATCATCCGCTATCTCGAATCCCGTTATCTCGAACATTCGCTGTCTCGAACCATTTCCCATTTCCCGTGGAGGAAAAACTGCTGTTTATCTCAAGCATAACCAAATTTTCTGCTGAACTAGATAAATAGACAGGCCGAAAAAATGCCAATAATTTCGTCTGGCGGGAATTACAGCAGTCAAGTCATATGCTGCCCATGCTTACAGTCGATTAACCTCAGACACCACGATGGATTGCCAATATCAGAGTTTTACCTTGCTGCTATCGGAAGATACAATTTGATCGATGATGATTTGTTCGTTGAGAAATCGGTACATTAGCTTGAAAAGAAATTTCTGGCAGAAAGTAGCTCTTCCCGTTCATAACTATCCTACCCACCCAGGGAGATTCCTGTAATCTCTGCCTGTGTTAAGCGCACGGAGATGGGCTGCATCACCATTATCTCTAGTTCAACGAGAGTAGGGATGATATTAGTCCATGAAGATGAAAGCAGATGACCCTAGACTCTTATTCTGAATAATAACTGATTTGTTTTATGAAATTTGGAAACACCAACCTTGCATTTTAACAAGGGTTCCTTTCCAAACTTGAAAAATATAAATTTTTTATATTTCTATGGGGCATCCGTTATTTCGAACATTCGCTATTTAGAACAAATTCCAGTTTCCCTTGAGAGTTCGAGATAGCGGATGTCAACTGTAGGTTAAAAGTTCTCACCCTTCATCCTTGTAAACTCTATAGAAATGATCAACAAAATCAGATTGGCCTAAAGCTCTAACAAATTCTTCATCATGAGTTATGACAACAAGCTGGAAGTTTCTTTGTTGTTGACGATTAGATATGATGCTAGGAAGAGAAGATAAAATTGGTTAAAGCGTTTATAGGGTCGTAAGGTACCTAACAGTGGGAGTGGTGGAGCGATGGAAATATAGGAGGCCTTTAAGTTGAAATATTGTTGGTTATAACGTACATGATACACTCTCTAAGACAATGTAAAATATAAAACAACGTTGAAGAAAATTGAATGTTTGTTTGAGTGCAACAAGAACCCCAAGGGTTTGAAGGTCCGAAAATAATACACGTATTTTTTTTTAAAAGAAATTCTTCATACGAAACCCAGACTCTCGAATAGCCAAACATTGAAGAAACTCCAGTACTGGAAATTTTTACGTAGGAAATTTTTCACCTCAGACAGCGAATAATTTTTTTTATTTCCCGTGTTTCGTCTGCAATAAAGCATTTCTGTGACAAGCAGACAAACAAGAAACCTATTTGCATTCAAATACGATCGATAGATGGCTTTGGAACATCATCAGTTTGATATAGAAAAACTAAGTTGCCAATATGGATATTCAAGAAACACTTTAGAAGCTTTCAGTACCCAAAGTCTGAACATTCTAGGAAACTTTCAGTACTGGCTTAACTTTTTAGTTTCTTATAAAAAAGATACGTGTAGTAGGAGGACTTCTTTTCAAGACGCTACCAGTAGAACTTTCAGAAAAATTTTTAAAAAACTTAAATACAATTTATTCATACATGAAAGCTGTTGATAACTGATAAAAGTTTTTCACATTCACTACAGTAAAACACAAAATATTCTTACTCTTTCAAAGCATTAGCGAGACTTTCAACATTTTGTTCGTCAAGATTTGTAGTAGGTTCATCAAGGGCCAAGATTCCACAGTTGAGACAGAATGTTTCAGCCAAAGCTAATCGTATGATAATAGATGCAAGAACCTAAAATATAGATAGAACGACACTTTATTTTTACATGTATTCATTGTTCAAGAGAAGCTCTTCCGGAGATACTAAGTTTCTCTTATCATAAAATATCCGTCCCCAGGATGAATAGGCCTCTACGTGAAACTCCGCTGTCCATATTCGACCCTGGTATCAACCTTGTCGATTCGCAATTTGATTGGCTGTTCAAACAATAGAAATTTTCAGTGACGTCACAGTTCCTTCAAAATTTCACATAAAAATAGGCCGAAAACTATGTGAAAAACATCTAACAAAAAATAAAAATGATGCTACATGAGATATTGTATCTTGCCTTACAGTTATCGATGAAATTCTTTGCATTTCCTTTCTGAGAACATCTGCTTTCGGAATCTACATTTTGTTTTGATCCCTAGGCCAAAATTGCCAGTATTTTGGCAGATTTTGTGGCCGGTACGAGGCCCAAAATCGATTTGACGGTTGAGTGAGATTCGAGGAAATTCGATTTGGGGCCTGGGTATGTGGTTGATATCTTATAATCTACTCAACTACCATACATGTTCTACAAATTCGGTGTCAATTTTGAAGAGATATATTTATTACGTTGAATTGGGCAAGACATTGTGGTTAAAATGTTTTTTTTTCGGGTTAAGCGACTTCGAATAAGCCAGTTATTTGTCCTGGTCTCATCACAAGAGCTGTGAAATATTTCTTGAAAAATGCAAACACTATATTACACGAATTACATCTCTGAAATAAGCAAGTTTTTCCCAAGGCATTAAAAAGATTGTGCTGACTGTTGAAAGTTGGCAAACAGGTTTTTCTTTGCTACAATTGCGCACAATAAGCTTACCTTTTGACCCGCACTGCATCGACCTCTCATATCTAAAGCTGTGTCACCCTTGAGCATAACAACCTAGAATACACAAAAAACAAACAACAATTAGTAGAATAAATGTAGATAAGTAAATCCCAGCAAGTGAGAAAAAAGAAAAACCAAAAGCTGACAGACTGTTTTTCAAGACAACACCAGAGATATTTGTATCTACTTAGATAAAGGTACTTCTAAGATGTTTCCGCCCTTCTTTGCTGTATTGTTTAAGTAAATCCCGGATACCTTTTTGGACGAGCAGATCTAAGCTCCTGAGATGCACATAATTCTTAAAGAAGCGTCTTTTGGGTAAAAACTTGACGTAGATGCAGTGTCTATGCTGAGGCGAACAGAGAAGATGAGGGAAAAAAGTCATGTTTTCAGCATTTTTGGCAAACTGCAATCAATCTTATCAGATGATGTAAAAAAGTCATGTTGGCTCTGCATATTCACAAGTTAATCGTAATCGCATCAAAATATTGCATCAAATCAAAAATTAAGAATATTGCACTAGTTATTGGTAGCGTTTAAACAACGTTTTAGGCTGGTATGAATTAGCTTTAATATTGAGCTATTGTAAAAACCAACAGAAAATAGAGCAATGAAAAAAGGTTATGGTTGGATAATTTGTGACAGAATTTTTTTTAATGTATGGTTTGTAAAGTGGTTGCCTCGAAGGTTGTTTATGTACTGTTGAATATTTCAGCCTTTTAGTCATTACCTTTTTCGGAGATTTCTATATCAATACGAGATACCAATAGAAGGGTCACCAAAACCAAGGAGCAGTTAATTTCAAAGTCATAAAAAATAACAAGCCAACGGAGTGGCAACGACTTCATAAGACTAACAAAGTCTTAGTTAGAAAGCATGTCAGTATATGCCTTATGTACGAGAATGCGGGTGCACTTAGAAGGGCTTGCCATTTTATGAAATTAAGATGACTTATACGGTAAGGGCATGTCTTTACACTTGAATGCGACGGATGCGAAGGTGAGAGTTACTTCGTCACATATTCATATATAAAGAAGGGACCCAATGTTATATCCGGGTCAAGATGGGAGCGGAGGAAACTCTACTGTGATGTCATCAAGTATTGAACGGAAGATAAGTAAATGCATACTCTGTAGTTGTAAGTTCTTCTTGATTTGGCAGCTCCACTTCCTTCTTCTTCGTCTGCCCTTATTTCAATTGTATCAATGTCTAACAAAGAATATGCAAAAAAGGCTTCAAATTAATTTGTTCTGGTGACAAAAACATAGAAATAAAGTCAATTAAAACAAGGTTGCATAAAAATCTTATGATAACGAAGAAATGAGAATGATAATTTCAATATTGTTTGTTTGACTTAGAAAGCATAGTGACGAAACGATAAACAACAGCCGATCATTCTGCCGCAAAGCTTTTAAGAAACTAACTGCCTCATTATCTGATAAGAAAACTATAAGAAAACTGGAAAAAAATGAGTCCTACTCGGGAAAAACGCAATGAAAATGAAAAGTTGGGCGATTTTTAGGGGATTTTTAGTGGTCCCATGAATACCTGTTTGGTTGAAACGGTACATCCATAGTCATCTCGAGTCGTGATCATAACCATCGATAGTCATAATGCGGTCATTTTTGTACTGCATTTAATACGGGTTAAATCGAGATTTTAAGCTGAGTTAAAACAACGAGGATGTTAGCTTAAGTTGTGGTTGTTGTTGCGAGCTCAGGTTGGGTTTGTTTCTGAGTTGTTCATTCCACATGTTCGGTTGGCTCTGAGGGTTACAGTTTGAAAGGTTGGCTTATAAATATTGCAAACAATTATAGCTTGCCACAGGCTATCTGGTGTGATTTCACGCCTAGTCATCAACACCTCGTAATAATAGTCTTTCTGTTGAACAGGTGCATTGGTCCAGAAATTTTGAAATTTCGGTTTCAATTACTGACCGTGCATGATTTTAGTTAGGCAGGCAACAAAGGGCCGGTGCATCGCACGCCCAGTTTCCTGCATTTGATTTAGAATTTAGTATTAGTATGAACAAAAGAAGAATCATAGGAAGTTCAAGGTCCTGTAAAGAAATTTTCAAAGTCTCTTAAAAAGGTGTCTACCACAATGGGAATATTACTGACCATGACCACGATAAGTATGTATCCAGTATTCCTTGATAATCCTGTTAATCTCGGCCATTTTCAAGCCATGAAACTTCATAATTGCACGATCAAGTGCTTTATAGTAGGTATCCAAATCTTGATTGGCAAGTTCTGTTGTTTTCACTTCAATCATCTTTTTACGATGTTTTTCATCAGCTCCTGCAAACATTTCGCTGTTCAATTCCCTTTGCATTCTACGCTGCTGATCTTCAAAACCCTTCAATCTGCCTTCGCAGTTTGCTTTTTCTTTTCTCATCTCATCCAGTCGATTTTGCAACTCGGCTCTCTTCAGGCCTAAGTTAGACGAATCGCCATATTTTGCAAGCTCTTTATTCAAACCTGCAATCTTCTTCTCGTTCTCTATCATTTCCTTTTCAGCTTTGAACAACTGGATATTATCTTCGAGTTCACGTGCACGCACCTGTTGCTTTGCAATGTCCTTCTGAGATTTGGCAAAATCATCGGATTGTTTCTCCTTTTCTTTCTCTAGCTTCTTATACTCAGCTTCGATCTGCTGAACCTTTTCCTTGTTCTTGGAAAGGGCTTGCTCTCTGCCTTCAGCTACATATCTGTCGTGAAATAGATGGCTTGTTAAGCAATGATATCTTCAATAAGGGACTTGCCTATACAATTGGCCAGTATACAACTTAATAAAGGAAGAAAGATCAAAGAACAGCGCTTGATCAAGCAGTTTATAGCTACTAGTTTTAAATGTGGATACTCATCTGTTAGGAAAGCATATTATTGGGAAGTTGTTTCAACAGTGACAATAGACTCATTCAATGAGATAAAACAATCATTAAAGATAATTGCCTGCAATTTAGATTAACTCAGTCCAATAATCATTTTTTAGACTTGTGCTACAAGTATAGACTGGGAGTTGTATAAACGATGAATGAGCTCCAAGATGAAGTTCACTAAATGTGTAAAGTAATTCAAACAGGTTCAAAAAGGGGATAAAAACTGGCTTTTCACGTCTAAGGGCCTGCTCATATGAAGTGGAATAGCCCACTGAGGTGGGATAGCCCACCTAAGTGAGGTCTAGTCGGCACAGTGATTTGTACGTGATAACAAGATTGCGTCCATATGAGAGGTGGGCTTTTCCACCCAGGTGAGGTCTCACTGCCGTGAAGGTGGGATCTCACCTTGGTGGTATTAAAATTTCCCTTATGAACGAACTCCAGTGAGCCAGCCCACTATGGTGGGATGAATTTCCTAATTGTACGCAAGCTTGAATCCAATAAATAATGAAAATCGTTACCGTTGAAGGTGAAATGGCGTTATAGCGCCAGTCGCTAGGATCCCAGTAGGTTAACTAATCGTACACTATGCTTAGTAGGTTAACAAATCGAGACCTCGACCCTGGCTGTGACGCTACAGTGGCTGGGCTCGAACCCTGTCTATACTGAGCTCCTGACACCTTGGGTCAGCTGGATTACACCACGACGCCACAGCACCTTTGAATGGTGCCAGCAAATGACTGTCTTGCTCACCTTACGGGGCTGAAATTCAACATATCAACACGAGCTGAAAATCATCGCACCTTTGTTACATCTTAGTGGGCTATCCCACCTCATATGAACACGCCCTGAAAATAAAACCTGTAAGTTTCTTAGCCTGCTTTTAGCATATCTCCCTTAATTGCAGAGTATGAAGGACTCTGGAGTGAGCATGAAAGGATTTGAAAAAAAGACAATAGAAACAACATGAATTAAAAAATATAACAAACATAAATTACCGATTAATGTCATTATGTATTTCTTTAACTCGTGTTCCCTTCTGCTTTACTGCATCTTGCGCCAATCTGGTATCATCTGCATGTTTTTCTTTCCTTTTCTCGAGGTCCAGTTTCTTGCCTTGAAGGTCATTTAATGATTTTTGTGTCATTTGCAGCTGTCGCTGGGCCTCCTTTATCTCTCGTTCATAAGCTAAGTTAGCTGATGTTAAATCTGCTTTTTGCTCTTCAAGCTGTGTTCGCCGTTGCATCTTACTAGTGATATCAAGCTGAAATAGGACAGTAAACAATATTAAAGGTAAAGGTGAAATGGCGTATTTAGTGTCCGTCGCTAGGATATCGATGATAGGCTAACTTATTGAGACCTTGACCCTGGCTGAGACGCTACTGTAGCTGGGGCTCGAACCCTGACTTAGCTGAGCTTCTGACACCACGAACCAGCAGGATTAGACCACGACGGCACAGCACCTTCACAGTTCAATTAAACTTCGATTCGAGACAATTGAACCCTCATTAAGGACAGCAACAATTTGTACATAACAATCAAGAATCAAAACCCTTAAAAGGTGGCCGAACAACTGAATTTTTTCGGGAGTGTTGTTTAAAGCATCAACATACTCAAATGTGTTTTATCAAATTTCAAAAACATTTGCATTTGCAGGAACACTTCAACAGGCACAGGTGACATAAAAAACAATAGAATTGATGATGCTAAACTAGCAACACAAATCTTCTATTATTAAAGTCCAAACAAAAGTGAAGATTCTTGTTATCAAATTAGTTAAACCTAAACTTAATGAACAGCTAGAACACCAATTGTTGTCTCTATTCAGAAATGGAATAACGTGATACCATTCATTACACACTTCCCTCGTGGTTACATTCACTTTGTTTTTTGGCTTTTTCCCGTAACTTTGAAATGCTTGTTTTCCCTAATCGATCGGTGTATGGTTTAAATTTGGTTTTTAAATATTTGTAATTTACTTGTACATCAGAGTCTGATGATGTAAATATTTTTACGAAGAGCTTCGCTCATTTTAACTATTTTTAATGTATAACCGTCTTTTATTGCTTTATATAAATTAGAGTTCCTTTCTTCTTTTTGAAAAACCTTGGCTGCAGAGCCTTCAGTCTTCTAAATTTCAGCAAATTAGATGCATACATGCTCTATTATAGCTACGTCACATAAATTTCACAAAAATTCCACTATTGCAAGACTAGACCATAAGAACTGCCCTGCACAGCAAAGTGGCTACTTGTGTAGCTGTTTTATGCAACAGCCTTCTAGCCTAATGTCAAAGATTTTTTCTACCCTCATTTGTTGGCTGCAGGAACAACGTAGCTTATCAATAGAAACTGCTAAAGCCGCGGCTACACATGCGAATTTTTGCTTGAAATGGCGACAGAACATGTTCAAAATTTGTCAACGCGACCGGGAAAACTGAGTCGCACGTGTAGCCAGGGATAAATTTTCGACTAAAATGTTCTGCGACCCTAGGAAATACGGTCGCAGAACATTGCTTTGGTTGAACTTTTAGCAACATGTTTTGATTGTTGCCAGAAATGTCGCAGCGTGTAGCCGGTTTTTGAATTAGCGACGCAACACATTGCTTTATTTTCGCGCCTTTTCCTGCAAATTTTCTAGACCCATTCTTCTTATCACGCAAGTTGATTGTCGCAGAACTTTTGCCGCAGCCTTTTTGTCGCAGCGTGTAGCCAGCTCAGGATTTTTCATCACAGGATATTCTAAGGTGTGTCACGTCACCATTTCAATAAAAAAGTCACACGTGTAACCGCGACTTAATGCTAAAGATAACTCGATAAAGCAGTTTTTAATGCTACTTAGTCTATGAGTTGTACAAAACTCAAAATTTGGAACACACTTTATAGTGTTATCGTCCGAATTAAGAGTAAATCGTCAGAAATAGGCCAAAACAATAGACTATAAGGCGGCAAATAAACGCTGATGTAGATCGAATTACGCGTCTTCGACCACCGGCCGACTTAATGGAAATTTTTAAAACATTTTTTGCTTAGAGTTTTCCATATCTAATTCGTACTAAGCAATAAAAATTTAGTTTAGGTGCAAAGTTTTACTATCCAAGCGCTAGTATAATTGATTCTGGAACTCTGCACGCTCATAAAATCAAGAATATAAGCGCTAGAACAGTGGCACTTTGAACCAAGACTGTTTTGCTCCATACAATTTTAGCGTCAGAAAATCAATATTCTCAAATTTTCAAAAAATCCATAATGACAACCGTTTGTCGAAAAAAATGCATTCACACATCGGAAGTGAACCTGTGCTGTTATTGTCCATGTTTGGGTTCATATTCTGCCTTAGTCAATTGTTTCGGTCTGTTTTTGACGTTAATACTTTAAGGAGTGAAGTACTGTTCAAAGATGTTTCTCCTTTTTCGTTACATCGAACATACAGTACTTACTTGTTCAGCCCTCAGCTCATTTACAGTTCTTTCCAGCAATGAGCATTGTCTTTGATTTTCCATAACTTGGTTCCTCTTCAGTTCTAGCTTTCTTGCGATGCTGTCACTGGAAATATTAAAAATTAATTCGAGTTTATCCCCAGCAAGACGAAAGAAAAACTTATACAACATTAAAAACAAACAAACAATATATCATGTATAATATATTCACGAAGCTTTTCGTTCATGTAGAACATCCTCAGGTGTAAATCTGAGGATGATTACACCTGAGGATGTTCTACATGAACGAAAAGCTTCGTGAATATATTATACATGATATATTGTTTGTTTGTTTTTAATATTAATGGCTGCAATTTTTTATAACTTATCCAACATTAATGAAACAAATGTTGGATCGGCAATGCTGGATTGTTTGACCATCGTGATCTTGTTTGATTGTAGTGAACAAATAATAAAATCGAATGAAAAATGGACCTGAAAGCAAAACACAAAGACACAATATCTTTGTTTCGCTTAGTGGTTTTGGAATCTGTCTACATCAAAACCAAAAGGCCCGTTCTTTGTAGACAGAAAGAGTCTTTTTCTCACTTGGACTTATCAAACAGTTCTATTTATTTTAACGCTGTATCTGGCAAGCTGATTGGTGTTTAAAACACAATGCCAATTCAGCTTTTCTTTCTGATTGGTGCATTATGAGCCGCATCTAGGTATAAATTCCGCCTTTTTCAAGTGTTTCGATCTTTTTCTTACGTTAATACTCTTCGGAGTGTCAGACGAAAAAAGAATTAAAGTATGTCCAAAAATGTTTCCGCTGTTTCTTGCAAGTTAGAACACAGCAAATAAACTTTCCAAATTAGAGAGGTATTCTATGTGCCAAAATGGACCTTTTCGATGAAATATTCCGAACAATTACTTAAGAACTCTAACTTTTTCAAGTTTTCGATGCTACACTCGTATAAAGCATCTAAAACCTAGTCTACGTCCATAGTTTCACTATCCTGGGGAATATGCTACTGACTTTATGAGTCTTTAAAGTGCCCTGTTCAATAAGTGCTTTTATCGTGAAAAGCTACTAGGGATGAACCTTTTCACCCCGATTGGTCAAAGCCGTAGAAAACCGTGAATATTGAGCGCTCATAAAATCAATAATACCCGAACCAACATGGTAAAAATTTCCACACCTTTGCACCTAGAAAAAATCTGGGCTGCTTACTACGAATTTGGTATCGAAAATTCTGCATCTCGAAATTGTGAAAAATTTCAATAACCGCAGCCGTCAGTCAAAAAGTCAATTTGAAAGTGTTCAAATTACAAGGCAAATTTACACAACTTACACTCTTTCCTGAACTTCCTGGATTTCATTAGTTATTATTGCCATCGTTCTTCCAGGGGCTGAGATAAAGAAAACTGACTCAGTACATCATGTCAATCAATATTTGAAGGATTTTACTCGTCAAAATATTAATGTCAATATTTTGAGCTTCTATGACCAATATATAGCAATATATTAAAGAAAGTAAATATACATTACGTGACCACCAATTCTTGATGAGTAGCTTCGATTTTATGAGTTAAGCTTTTGAAATAAGAGTCATACGCTTGAAAAGTCGGATGGATATTCCTTTAAAACGTGAAGGGGATTTAACTACTTAAGACGGGGGAAAAATTTCCTTACTTATCCCTTTGAGTTTTGATGCTTCTAAATCAATCTGTCTGTCGATATCTTTTATTTCATATTGATATCTGTCAATCATTCTGATGTCTGGTTCCATTTCTCTTGCTGACCTTTCTTCAGATTCTGTTAATGCACGTAATTCTTCAATCTAATAATAATATGATATAATAAAATATTAAATAATAATAGAATATTTGATGTTAATCAAGGAAACTAGTAGACCAATAACAGTCCAAGGCGATAGCAACAAATATTATTGTCATGGATTGTTACAAGAGATGACAATTCTAATGGAAATCCAGCAATATGGCATAGGATAATTTGACATCGAAAATTTATGGGAGTCGAATTGTTTTTAGAATAATATGAAAAATAGACGATCTTCAAAAATCCAAAAATATAGGCTTTATGAATCATATAATACAATACAATATTTTGTGAAAATCAAGGAGCCAAGTAGGCTGATAGCAGTCGAAATGTTGCAACCAAAGTTGATATCATTGGTTGTGACAAGAGATGAATATTCAGAGATGAATATTCTGATAGAAATTCTGCAACATTAAACCGAAACACTGGACAGCGAAATTTTATGGTAGTTGAATTGTTCTTGAAATAATACGAATAAAAGGAAATCATTCAAATAATCATAGAATATCAAGATTGGTGAATTATGCTACTGCCCCATTGCATTGGAGGAAAGGATGCGATTTCTTGGGCTTTGGTAAGAAACTGGGGAATCCACATGGAATGAAAACTGAATGGAGGAATGAAAGAGACCTAGAGGCGACTCTCAAGATAGAAATGAAAAAGAATAAACTTATTTCAAACAGACTACAGCACGGTTTATCAAATATAGCTCTAATCTTAATGTAAAAATTAATAGAGATTTCCTTACTCCCCATGTTAGAGTTCCATATACAGGGTGGCCCAAAAAAGGGACCCCTAGCTAAATAATTTATACATAATTTATTCTTAAGTTGGAATTTCATGAAATTAATACTACATAATATTCAACTCAAGTGAGATGTGTCGTGTAGATATCATGATGATATGGGTTAGCTTATCTGAATAAATTGACTTTAAAACTTTACAATCCAAAAACGTACTGTAACAAAATATGCAACTTTATAACCTTACGCAACAAAACAGAAAAATCAATAACTCATTCTTTCAGTCAAATGATAAGTTCAAAATGTCCTAAATCCTGCTCAATACACTTCTCTAATATGACTGACCATACATTAATGGTCGTGACAATTTTGCTCTGGGATAATGATTCCCCTTCACGCACGATCACAGTACGCAATGATGGAATATAAACAGCTGGTTTTTGGACATCATAAATTTAATGTCTAATTGCGCCGAGATGCAAGCTCGTATCATCAAGATATTTCAACACGATATCACGCTTGAGTTGAATACTACCTCGTATAAATTATATAAAATTCCTCCTTGAGAAAAATTATTCACAAATTATTTACCTAAGGGGTCGGTCCCTTTTTTCTGGGCCACCCTGTATATAGGACAAGACCACAACGCGACAGCACCATCTAAACTAAGAAGACTTTTAAAATGAGTTGCGATCCGCACAAATGTGATTGACATAGGTTAGTAATTAAAAACAAGATAAAGGGAAATTGAAGCTCACGACGACCTGTCGCGAATGCGTAAAACAAGGTTGCAACGACAACTAACTCACAATGATTTTGATTTTTCAACATATATTTTGTACTAACTACTCAACATAACACAACTCCTCACAATCTCAAGACCTCGTAATTTTTCAGCGCCAAAAGCAAACTATAATTTGCATAAAAAAGAATAATAAAGTAAAGGTTCAAAGTCCAACCAATTTGCGACAGACCTGCTCTCGGACGAACAATGGCAAATTCTCATATAAGGAATCAAAAATTTTACAATACCAAAAAGTATTTTGAGCAGCATTCAAGCTTACTCATTCAGCATTCAAGCTTACTAATGATGGAAACCAGACATAATCAAAGGTAATTGTCTTTATGGTACGTTGCAGGCACTTTCCTTCTCTACGTCTGTTAATAACATAACGGAACACGAGGTGCTTTGGATACCATTCTAACTCGCTTCAATGTTGAACCAGCAGCTAGCAATAGGTCCTAACTGCGGATAAGAGTGGGAGCTACTTTACGCAACCAAAATGCCAATAAAGAAATGCAATGAATGACTCACATTTGATTTGACTGGGGCAAGCTCTTCAAGAATATTAATCTTTCGTTTTTCTTGTTCCAAGAAGGTTTCGTTCTGTTGCTTCTTTTCAGGAACAGAAACCAATTTATGTTCAAGCTGAAAGAGTAACTGAAGTTAATCTCCGAAATAGGCAAATTAGGAAAAAGACACAAAAGTGACAAGACACAAGGCTTAGACGAAGTGATCAGTCACAAGGCTCTTAAATATACTTCTAAGGGAATTTCAGGACCCTTTTTACACACTGTACATAAAGAGGCATTTCGGCAGACCAGATACAGTATTGAGTTGCTATAATCTGTCAAGGGGACCATTGATTTAACAGGAAAGTTTGAAAAGCGCTGCAAAAAAATTTCAACCAGATTCAATACAATTTTGTAAAAAAAGAAGAAATTGGTGATAGGAAAGAAGCAAATCTATTTATTTGAAATTGTGCAATTGATCTCAATTTGCGATCCCACCGGTTAGCAAAATCAGACAACTTTCCGACAATGTTTTAACTACAGCAAGATTCTGGCACTAAACTAAAGCAGCTAAAGTGAAAAGAGGAAATTTTTTGGCAGCACAGGTGGAATTTTCAGTGAAAGGTAAACAGCGTCAAAAACTCTTTATATTAAAGAATGATCTTGCTCTACACTAAATAAATTCTAATTGAGAACGAAACTAATTCTTTTATAAAAAACTTCCACAATTTAGTAAATTTATAGCTAACTGGTATCTTGAAAATGAAAAGGTCAGAAAGTGCCTGCACAGCTTATCTACAACAGCACGCTGGTGTTTGCAGAAGGTCGCCCATCATTGACATGGACTGAACTGAAATATGCTTATCTTTGTTGATAAGAACATAAAAGTGAGGCGAATCGCCCCTGTTCTTTCTAAAGCACCCTTTCATTAATATCCCCTTTTCTTCAGCTGAGAGAAATTAACCCACTCTCTGTAAATGCTTCCTCTACTGAACACAACGAATATCAAGAATCTAATACACAGCCGATACAGTTAATAAAGAATGCAGGGAATGTCAATTAGCACCAGCACTACTGTGAACAATCGTTATTAAGATCATTATCATATTACTCTGCTAAAAACCCCCGTACTGTTCCAATCTTTCCAAAATTTATCAATACCATTTCAGTTTTAATAAAGTTTTCTTTAAATTAGGCTTCGAAATAGTAACATAACTATACCTCTTCTAGAAGCTGATACAATTCGCGAGACGTCTCAAACTTTCGATGGCACAGTGGACACCCTTTTTCCTTTTCCTTCCCACCTTTCATTTCACCAATATACTTTCGATAGATCTTTTCAAATGCCTTTATCTCACTCAAAATGCTGCGATATAGAAAGAAAGTCAAGAAACTAAAGTGGTGCTTGCTATCTTGTTTGCGGTTTTAGCCTGTCATTAGCCTGTCGTCGAGAAAGAAGTTTCTATTAACTCAGCCACACCCAGTGAAAACAAGGTACACTGTCACTGACATATTACTGTTTGTCGCTGAGGGCAACAAGCATTGCTCAACAGATACGGAAGCGCTTGTCACATAGGTTATGGCCAAAGGATCAAACAGGATTGTTCAAGCAACAACTATGTAAGTTTTAACTGTTTGGCGAAGTCATAAAATTGCTGCACGAGCAGAATATGCCCATCAATGTTTTGAAAAACATAAAAAAACATTAGCAATAAAAAATGTCTGACGAACAAGGTTTTGCAACGTGACCCAGCGATCAAACATTTTGTTTGGAAAGCAAATTGTAGATATTAGGGAATAATTTAGGATTTGGTACTCTATGCGGAAATATGCGAAAAACAGAAAATATGCTGATTGTTCATGCTTTTGTAACATACAATGCGCAATATTCGTTTTAATTCAAATATTTCGTATACAAGGTCACAATAGAAAAAGCTAACTATTAAAATACTTGTACTCTAGACTCAAGGCGACCCAAAAAAGCGATTTAACCTGTTTGGGCCGCTAAGTACACAAACCTACCACTGGTACAAAAGTATATAAATATTAAAAATCTTACTTCTTGTACTTGTCGAGGCTTTTCTTCACCTGTTCTCTGTACACATTATAATCATTTTCACCACAAGCATCAGACAACTGCTCCCTATACTGTGCCATTTTCGTCTCCATTTTCCGCAGTTGCTCTCTAAAGCGAAAGAGAAATAAAATTTACGAAAATTCTATAGATCAGTAGGGAAAATATGCAGACAAACAAAATCACCAATAGACATTCACTAGCAAATCCCAGTAAAATTTCCTTTCTGCAGTAATCGAAAAACTTGGAACGGGTCGGACCGAGTTGATCCGTTCTCTCGTGTAAACGAGGTCCTTATTGTATTCAATATAATGCAGAGCCAATAAAGCCAATCTGGCGCACCACAGTTACAAAGAAACGAGAAGAAATAAGATAAAGACACATAAAATGCAAATATGAAAAACAGGTAAAAAAGATGGGCCACACTCCTATCCCCAGACAATTGGGAAACTAAAGAAAAAACTGGCCCTTTACAATTATATCACATTTGCGTTTTTCTAATTTAGGCACGGTAGTGTCATTCTTTTAGGACTGCTTTTCAGGCCGTGGCAAATTCCTTTAATAATTCAAAATAATACATACCGTATTTCAGCGAACAAGCACCCTCCCTTGAAAAAGCACCCCCTTCGGATTGAGCTGCCTATCATCTTTGTCCCTGACACCCCTTTAATAGTGTATATGCAAGCTCAATAAGTGAGGAATCAGGAAACAGCTTCCCTATTAGCTGCAAAATTTAGTTTTCGTCAGAACGCTAACTTGTTTACAAATCTCTAAAGAATTGCTCCTCTTTGAGATTGAATTTTTAATAAGCGCCCCCAGCGCTTAATCGAGGAAATACGGTACACAGATCCCCGATGGTTCCCAATGAGTGACGGAACAAAACATTGATGTCATTGTGAGAGTCTATATCGGTATAAATGGCAAATGAGCTACGATATACTGTAGCAAGGAAACGAGTGAGATTAGGATAGAACGACCTTAAGATCCTCCATGCTGCTGCTACTTACGTATGCATTTTCTTGCTCGTTTCTTTCGATGCTAGCTGTCTTTCACAGCTTTTCAATTTATCATTATAGCTTTTCATGTCACTCTTCTTGCCTTGAAGATATTCATTTAACTTTGATTTCAGCTCATCTAAAGGTGGTCTTGAGTCAAACATCATAGACAGATCCATATCATTACGGCTTAAGCTAGAAAACAAGAAACGCTATATGACCCAGTGAGTAATAAGCCAGTCATTGTATTTGCAACCATCTTTCGAACTGCAGCTTACAGAAGCCTAGTTCTCGCATGTCCCGTACACGACGGGGATGTGTCCGAGCTCCGATTCTTGCGATCACCGTAGTCTTTGCGATGGGCTAATTCAAGTATGTTGGAAGAACCTTGATATAACAGAGCACCCATACGGGTGAACAGAGTCCAAAAAAAATGTTCGACATTTCTCCGGACAGAAATACGGCTAGCTGCAAACCTTTCTCGCTTAACAATGAAAATGGGCGTTTCTTTGAAATGACGTGAGATTCACTGTTGCTCTAATTGACATTCCTCCTCTCAACCACCGTGTTACCGTGTGACCTTTTTCCTTACTCTGAGATATAACTATGCTTCTGGCATCAAATCTTACATCAGCGTCCAATGTTATTAAAATGCGTAGCTGTGAACTTATGTATCCCGCTTCGGGGGAAGAGACCATAATCATCATTTTGAATAATTACAGCCTGCAACGTTTCACAAAATTTATTTTAAGCGTGGGGACACACAGAGATACAAACACCCGTGCTTGCTGCAAATCTGTTTCTGTCACGAGTACATGAACAAATGTTATGGTGAGTTGCACGTTCTCGTATATCGTTATAATCGAAGATCGGTAAAATTCCTGATGTTTACGACTTTAGGTCACCAATTCAAAACTTTAAACGTTGACACATTTGGATGAAGCTTTGCATAACAACCGTAATAGCTAATGCATGGCTAGTTTAGCGGAAAACTATAGGCTTGTTAACTTGTTGCTTCTAACCCGTATAGACACTCAAGCAATTGCAACTTGCAACTACATATTGTATAAAAAAGATAGAAGGCCGGCCACAATCGGAGGCGTCCTGAAGGCTCCCCTTTCTATACCTGCTGCCCGTGAAGGTAGAGTTTGGTGCCACTCCTATCCCTAATCGGAATACCACTTCCATTTTCACTTTTTTTTAGGCATGGTAGCCCCGTCAGTTAGGTTAGAAAGGGGAGCCTCCGTCGAGAGGCACAATACCAGTCTTTTGTATAACTCGATTTTGGATTTAACCGTAAACCTTGTGACT
Source organism: Chrysaora quinquecirrha (assembly GCA_014526335.1). Lineage (NCBI taxonomy): Eukaryota > Metazoa > Cnidaria > Scyphozoa > Semaeostomeae > Pelagiidae > Chrysaora > Chrysaora quinquecirrha. The sequence goes on along the minus strand of JACTAT010000131.1, from coordinate 593,839 downwards.
TTTTTTGCGAGCGCTGTGCCACAAGGGCATAAGTCTATAAGATAGCAATATGCAAAGTGGGTTCTATTCGTATTCGTCAAGAAAGGGAAGGAAAGAGGAACAACGCAAAATTAAATTGAGGCTCGAAGAACTGCACAACAAATTGACTACCCTAACCTTGTGTAACTTCACCTCTTAAAATGGCCAGTTTTATATAAGTCAGGGAAACAAAGACGAAAAGGCAAAAAATGCAGTCAGCAATACGCCAGAATTGTAGCCTGCGTGCAGACGTATACTGCGCGGGGAGGAGGATTTTGAGAGAAATGAAGTACAGTAGATGGCATCCTCCTCATCACTCACACAAACCGAACAACACGTCTTCAAGCAGTCAACGAAAATGAAGCTCTAGACTTACAAATTTTGAATAGAGTCTTCTTTCCCCTGTTTATCTTTCACCAGCATATCGATCTTTGTCTGTGCTGTTGATTGCAAATGCATTCTTCTTTGTTCATCTCTCAATTCAACCAGCGTTTGTTCTAACTTCTTCTTTTCGGCTGACAGAGCACTGTCTTCTTTCTGCGTTGCTTCGATATTAATTTGAGACGCTGTGTCTTCTAGTTCTTTTTCGGCTTTGCGTAAATCTCTTTCAATGCCTTGGAGACGATTGCCGGATGCTGCTACATTGTTTAGATCAGAGACTATCTGTCGTAGTTTACGCTTGTTTTCCTCCTAAAAGACATCGAAGATAACTGTCATGGTGAAAATTCCTTCCACTTCGAACACAAAGGCATCGTTATGAAATTGAAGACAATCATTTTTACGCGACGTTGATCAATACACACTTTTTATATAAGAACCAGATGAGTTTGCAGAGGCTCTTGGTTCCTACTATTTGAATGATTTAAGGCTCGAGTGTTAATAATTGTGTTCTTATTTTGACATTGACTTCTTCATAACTATACACATTACATTTTGTTTCTACGAACAATAAAGAACATTTGGGATATCATTTTCAATACCTAATTAAATTTGCTGAATTGCTTTTTGAAACTCTTGTTACTGTAAATGTTGAAACAAGAATTTTCCGCAGTTCTTAAATATAATCGTTTACATTAATCAAATAATTTGCACTTATTTAAGAGACATTGTCAACCTTCAATAATTCCTGAATTTTGGAAAGTCATGGATTCCTGAATTAACTATAGAGGAAAAACAGCTTAAAAGGTATTATTAAACAGCAGAATAGATGCAAGATCGATTCTGGGCAAAAAAGTCAACCTTAGGCAAAAGCTTGAGCTCACTTGCAGTCGAATAAAAATCGTTTCACACTCGCTTTCGCTGATCGATAAAGATAAAGCAATATATCTAGCATCATGTTTTTAGTTTTTGATTTTCATTATTTAACTTGTCTTTTTGCCTGTACTAATGGTGCAATACTTTGTGATAAAAGAGTCAGATCAAATCAATATATTGTTTGAGAAGGTAACTAAATATCGATTAGATAAGTTGATACCAGAGTCGAATGTGGATGGCTGCAAATTTTAATGTACCGTTCTATTAACCCTGAAAACGAGGTTGATACAGCCCCCATACAGCCCAAGCAAAGGTTTTTTCAAATTTTGCACTTGTCCTACCCGACTGTCACACGACTGTCCTACCCGACTGTCAGTTTTACCTGTTCAAACAACCAGGGATATATTCCAGCTAGAAGGTTACAGGCAGCATTTACATACCATGGAATCATTTTTGTGCTTGATGGTAGATTCATAATCATGATGCGATTTTGTTACATTGTTGATCTTCTTTGTTAGTTCATCCAGCTCATTCTGAAATACATTCTACGAGACGAGAAAGACAGAAAGGTTTAAAAAAATTCACTGAGAAATCGATATTCAGAAGAACAGCAAAATTAATAATTTTGCAGCTCAAAGAACTCTATAAAAACCCCCCGAATAAGCATCAGTGGTTTAAGAAACACGAGATTCAAAAATCTTTATCTAGAAACTTGAAATGTCTAATCTTTGTCATTATGCATTGGTTACACTCTTTTTTCAAAAAAGAACCAGTAAACTTTGATCGAGGCTGGCTGTTCTAAATTTTTCGCATTTTAAGCCTAAATTTTCTCGGTTAAGTAATATTTTTCAATGAAAGTTGCAAGTGGTACTAGGTCGGTGTAAAATTCAACATGCTTGTTTTGGCTTGAATTCCTTTGTTTGATTGGTTTTAACATTCGATCTGATGGCCTTAATTTTATGTTCAGCCGACTTTCTAAGGGCTTAAGCAAAGGCCAGTCTCAGCTTACTCTTAGTTTGTTCTTAGGCTAGTCTTCTTATAAAATTGTTCTTACAAAAGAGAGTATCACCTGTTTCTAGGTTCAAAAATCATGTTTTTGCACTAATTGGGCATTTGTATTCCTCATAAAGTGAACTTCAAACTTCAAAATTAATTGAAAAAATGCAGACACAAATTTTGCTTGTTATTCATCCAGGTTTTCTACCGCATAAAACAAACACGAAACTTTTGTGATAATAAAAGAAATTAACAGAATACCTTTTCTTTAGTGGCTTTATCATCTAGCTTCTGCAAATAGGTTCTGAAACTTCGCAAAAAATTGTCAACCTGGCTTTGACCATATGGACCTTTTGGTGGAACTTTAAACGGAAAAAGAAACATATATTTAATCTAATAGCAATTCAAAATTAGGCTTCCTTTTACAAGAAATTTTAAGTCATTGGTCGATACTAGTGATTCTTGCGGCGGCAGAATAATAACTTTTAAATTATACTGTCTCTTTAATCATTTGCAGCAGTACAGAATAATACTAACAGCTTCTGGCCTGAAACGCTTTAGAGTATCAAGTTTCAGACATAGACGAAATTAAATTACTGTAATGTGACATTGCCAACGTGAATCGAAATGAGCCGACTACAAATGTTAAGCTGGATTGGTATCTTGTTTTGAACAGAAGAAAACGATCTCAATCTTGGACTAAATATCATATCTATATTAAATTATATATTTAGTGACAGTAATAGATACAAAACTAAATCAAAGATATCGATGAAACTTCACTAGATAGATTTGAAAGGAAACAACAACCTTAATTACATCTTCTCATAAGGATGCTCTAGCACAGAATAGAGAGCCTAACTTCCTATTCTGTCTCTCTAGTAACTTTCTTTTACAAAAAGACAACTTTATGATGACTTTATATCAAGTTGTTTCCTTTCTCTAAAGCAATAACTTTTGGTAACTCCCTTAGCTACTTTACTGCACAATAGAACAGCCACTTGGCTTCGAGTTCCAACATTTTGTACTTCTACGTTTGAGATTTAAGTCTGGCGCAAACCGTGCCAACATTGTTGGACAACATGTTGGCTGAAAATAGGCCAACATGTTGGTATGGTTTGCCACACCATCACAACATCTGAGATGTTTGGAATCCTGATGTCATCCACAAATGATCTTTTGCAAACATGGCCGAAAAGGAAGCATAGCTATTTGTTTTATTGCTCGCTCCTTTGGTTGATGACGGAGAAGAAAAAACTCGTGGTTCAATTCAAAACTCCAGCTTAAATCTATTTCTCATTTCAAGGACTCCGAAATAACAACTGAAATTTGAAAATGTTGTTGGCCAACATTTAAAAAAAATTTTTTCGTCAACAACATGTTGTATATTAGGCAAACATCTATAGCAAACGTGCCCAAATGCAGCACAACAATCGTCGGCAACCATGTTGGCCAACATGTTGCATCGGTTTGCGCCCGGCTTTTGTTTGGTCAGTTAGACCATCATTCAAGACTTTTCATCATTAGAACTATTTATACTTTAAAACAAGTTAGCATATAACTCTTTATCGCGGATCTTTGAAGAAGACACTCTTGAATTAGTTTGATAATCTTTATCAATTTGCAACAAATATTTTGTCTTTACTCCATGAATCACCGGAAGATCTCTTTCAATATGGACGTTTGAAACTAAGTCCTCTTACCTCTGCTTCTTGTTCCAGTTTCCCATGGTCTGTCAAAAGCTCAGTCCTAGTTGTAGTCAGAACCCGCAATTCTTCGGAACATTGCTTGATATTTGTCTCTATCTAGGTGGATAAAAGGTTCAAAAACTTTAACATATGCTTTGGAGTTTGCAGTGAAATGTAATGAAATCATCACTTACAGGAAATAACAGGAAATAACATATCATACAGGAAATAACCACTCAAATCAGTTAATTTTATCATGGGCAAATGATCATTGCACAACAATTGGCTGATGGCTTGAACCGGCAATGTGCAAACCCATTTCTATTTAGACCCCGTTTACAATATGCCGGTACGAGATGAATACGGTAAGAAACTATACCGTTTTGGCCTTGCGTCTACACTATGCCGGCACAGTTTTGATATGTATAATGTACGAAATGAATACGATACGCTAACCGGTATCATCTGAAAATGGCATAGTGTAAATGCCTGAATACGGTACAGTTTGATGCAGCTTTGCTGAATGAATAAGAGAAAAAACAATTACTCTTTGTTCTTGTTGACATGAAACAATTGATTTTGCTGCTCTGCGATGCTTATGATAACGATAGACGTGATCTTCTCAGCAGCGTGAATGCGATATTGCGACCCCATTGATTGGTAAACCTTTCGAATGAAAATTAACTCCAAATCATCCTGTATGGCCACGAAAAGTTATCTTTAGATTCAAATACAAAAATTATCGAGGCAACTTTGAAATAAATTCAGGCTTCAGAGCGGTTTCAATAAGTTGTTGTTCAGAATCTCCTCTCTCGTGTAATGTGTCTTTTTTTCCATTTCTTGTAATTATTTGTAGTTGAAATTATTTGTAATTGTTATTTGCAATATTGTTATTTGTAATTGCTGTTTGTAATATGTAATTCTTAATACTTAAATGTAATTTGATTATGAATCTCTATGTTAAATGTTATGCTGCAGGGTTGCTATGTATTTCCATGCTCCCTGTGGCATCGTCTTGTAACCCTTGTATGTTAACTGTAAATTTTATGAGAATATAAAAAAAACAATTGATTAAACCGATGACCTTGCTCATCGTATTCGTTTCATACCAGCATTGTGTAAACGGGAGCTTAATTCAAATTGATACTTTCTTCGAGAGACTTCTCAGCTTACCTAAATGCGAAAAACGTTTATTCCGCCCTTTTTCTCTCAACAAGTTAAAAAATTATATGCCATCGCCTTTAAGACGCAGTTTTCGAACATTTGAGCAAAAAGATGCTATTTAAATTCCCAATCTTCTCCAAACTGCTAAATTACTTAAAGATTAACCTTTAAGCTATTTGTTCGTTTATTCAGAGTTTTTGCTCGGAATGCTGCGTATTTTCAAACGCGAAATCGCCGATTCGTCGCCCTTTGGCGCAGGCCCATAACATTGTAAAATCCTATCGATTTCTTCGGTTCTATACAAACAAATCGTGTGAACCAAAGACTGAAAATCAACTTCACTGTTGGAAAGTATTTAGTGCGCCAAAGAGCGGCAGATTAGTTTTGCGAAGGCAACAGATGGCAAGTCAAATTTTATTTTTCTGAATGAGATGGCAAGTCAAATTTTATTTTTCTATCCAAGAGGCTAAAATAATAAATAGCACAGTTTAGCTTGTTACTCTCTCGCCAATGAAAGAACTGCAGCGGTGACAAATTTTGAATGGAAAAAGACGGAAGAAATTTTAAAAATTGACTCACCGAACGAATTTTGGTAACCCAAAAAAACTTATCTTTTCTTCAAGTTACCAGCGTCAAAACAAACAATAAAGCCATTATTTCATCTCGCGAATCATCAAGAAGATACTTTGGCGCCATTTCGAGTTGCCTCGGCCTAGCTCTAAGAAGTTACGTGACGAAAACAAACACATTGCTGCGAGGCTTAGGCCCATCAAAGGTGCGCCATAAGGGTGGCGGTCCTCTAAATATATTTTTGATCGTATTACAAGACGTAGCGCCGTGCTGGAATATGCTGCAATTGTAACATTACTTTGTCTGCCCAATCAACATTCACACATTTCGAGGCATTTTGTTTTGATGATTAACCCCCGAGGGGGACGTAATATATTTTGAGTACTGGGGACGTGCCGCCCAAAAGGGTATCGTTTCTCATGATTTTGATATAAACATGGGTCTTAATTTTCTGAAAATTGGTATAAATAAGGTTACCGAGTTCTCGAAAATCGGTTTCAATTTATAAAAAACGGTTTTCTTTTCGTTTGTTATCACATTTCTTAGTGAAGTTTGATTTAAACTGACTTATTATAGTACATTCAAGCATATAAAGTAATGTAGGAGTTCACATTTTCGTATAATCTTGGGTATATATTTTCAGAAATTTGGTTTAAATATGGGTAGGCATTTTGTTGCTCGGGCGTCACGTCCCTATCCCAAACTTAGTCAAGTACCCCCCACCCGGGTGATTAGCCGTCACTTTCGTTGCGTTTTCATCAGCTCGATTCAAATAAAACAATATGGAAATGCACACCAAGAAAATGACAGTGAAACTTTAAGGTCATCAATGACATCAATTAAACCAATGATAGTGTGATCAACACAATCCAGTTCTCGGCCGTGTAGCCTGATTTATTTGAAGACTGTGTGATGTATAACGGCAAAGCAAGGTGGAATTTAAGTAATAATCTTGTGTTTCTTGATGGGTCATTTTTATATGCGTGCCAAAATTTCTGAATTCCGAAAAATGGACTTATGGCAAGAGTGATATGGAACATTTTGCAACCGGCAGTTACGGCTTTATGGAACGACGCAGAGGCTTTGTGGATTATAGAATGCATTGTGATTTCATCCGTCGGATAATACAAAAAATTCAAATGTCCCTTGTCTCATCTTACCGTCAAATCGATTTTCGATCTTTTCTTCAAGCTCGTTAGCATTCTTCTTTACTTGCTTCAAGGTAGAGTTAAAATTTCCTTGAAAAAAATGAAACAGAGGAATCATACTCGACCAGGTTTACTCTTAGGCCCTAGAAAAACGATCAAACATTGTTGATCCACAATTTCAGATTTGATTTACTACAAATGTTTGACCGCTTGGCCACGTTCAAAAACATTGCTGTCAAACAATTTGGAACAACGAAGCTACATTGCTAATGCGCAAGCACGATTGCTAGGTGCTTAAATGTCACGATTTGTTGCAATTTTTTAAAAATATATGAAATATTTGACAAGCAATGTTGGAAAGCCGGCATTGCTTGACAAGCAAAAATGACAAAATTTATGCCTTGATGTTTAAACAATTTTTGCTTGACGCAAACAAAACATTTTGGAGGAGCAATGTTTTAGGACATGTCAAAACGGTCAAACGTTTTGCTTGCTAAGCAAATTTAAATCTTAAGCCAACAATGTTTGATTGTTTGGAGAGGGCCTTACATTCAAGACTGTTTAAAACAATTAAAAAATTATGTATGGGAAAAACAAATTGAGAAATAAGATAAAAAGCTTCACGTGGTTAGCAGCCTTACCAATGAGTTTTTCTAGTCGGAAAACCTCTTCTGCAACACTGTCGATTTCCGCTAACTTTGCCTAATTAGAAAGAAAACATCAAAAAATAAAAAGACCGACACAGATATATGCATACTGTACATTAATTGTTTCAAATTGGTACTCAGAAATGTTTTCTAATGTTATGATTCCCCCAATGATTATAATCTAATGGTCTTTAAACGAAATACATCAGTCATTAAATAAAAATCTACTCTTAGGTGCCTAATTGCTGGGGGATCGGAATAGGCAGGGGGTCGGAATAAACGAGGGTTGGACTTTGTTTGACAAATTTTGTCTGGAAACTGTTGAACGCAAAGCAAGGGGCCCTTAGTACTTATAGACTAAGGAACTCCATAGCCAAATGAGTTTACAAGTAAAATTTCAAATTACGAAGGTCAAGGTAAATTTAGTAAAAAATATCAACATCAATATTAATGCAAACATAATAAGCGGCGGGTCCTAAGAGGAGCGGGGGGTTGGAAATTTTTCAAAAAATTAATTAGCGGAGGGACGTCAATTAGGCACCTAAGAGTATCTTAGCTACATATGGATAAACAATGTGTATAAGAAGGCTTCATACATTTTTAAAATCTTGTCAATTTTAACTAACATAAACCGCAAGAAAAGCATTGAAATGTCATTCTTTGAGCTAGGAGTTACGAAACCCATACACAAGTCTGACTGCCAAGTAAGTCTGAGGGATTGAAATTTGAATTATGTGTACCAATGATGTGCAAAACCGTATATACTCGAAAGCTTAAAAACGAATTTACGCTTGTAAAAACAAAATTATACAATATGCTCAACACTGAGTGTTGCCTAGCTTTGACATATTCATGCCTGATAGAATAACAATAAAAATAATATCCATAGACCAATTCATTAATTCAATTTTAATTGATTTTCATTCCTATACCCTTCTAACAACAAACAACAGCTTAGTTATCAAAGAGATCAATTGTTTTAAGTTAGATATATACATTTACAGTACATTAATTATTTCAATTTGATACACAGTTTTGCAAAGTAGCCATTCCCCTACAAATTATACTTTTTCCGCATGGAAGCAAATACACAAGTTATTCAGCTATCTTACAATGCTACATAGCTACACCTTTTCTATTTTATAAGAAAGTTTTTTTTGGGACAGTATTGAAACTTTCTTAGATATTTCATGTTTTCAGTACCAAAACTTTCTTGTGACTTTCTTAGCAAAAATTTTAGAATGCAGTATTTCTGCGAATGCACTGTATGCATTGCACGAATACCACGGTTTTCATGAAAAATAATCATAAGACTCGTTTAATAGCAAGATGAACGACTGAACAGAAGAGCGAAAATAACATTAAGAGTGAAATTGTGAAACAGAACTTTCTTAAGTTTCAAGAATCAAGTATTGAACTTTCTCAAGTTTTTAACATGTTGAGCACTACTTTCTTATAAGCCACTTTCTTATTTAAAAAAACGTGTATATATACATACACAATTTGTATAAGTAATCTGTATACATCATTGTAAATATTGTCAATTGAAACTCACATATTAGCAAGAAAGAATCAGAATGTCATGAAGATCATACGCAAGTCTGGCAGCTGGCGTCTCAAACAGTTTAAGTAACTTTGAGGGCTTTAATTTTAAGTAATGTCTTCATTTTTTCCCCAGGTTAAATATATTCGAGCTATTTCAGGTTATCAAATTGTTATCATAAACTATAAAGATGCAGAGCCCATGTACTAGATTAAAGTTCTATATATTGAAAAGTCATTACCGATTTACAAGTTAAAAATTCTGCTGATCATGTCAACTACAGCGGTTTTCATTTTTCTGAAATCTGTCATGATTTGCTGTCTTATGTCGGCCATACCAAAACCATACACAAAGGGATTAGCCACAGTGTTGACTTGCGCAAGCATAATAGATACCAATCTGAATACTGAGGCATCGTTCTTGCTGTCAAATCCAACAGATATTATGTAAAAGGCCAACGGGCACATACATATCACGTACAAACCAACAACTGCGCTTGCGACTACAGCAACTTTTATTTGAACTTTCCTGGTGTCGTTCTCCTCTGCTTGTCTTCCAAAGCTATTATCAGGCGCAACCTTGATTTTCTTAAAAGATAGCAAATATAAGCGAATTTGGACAAATGTAAGAACAACGGTGTTGCAAAGAACCACGATGGTGTATATGATGTTGATTGATTTCGTCAAAACCAAGGCCACGACAGTGTAATTCAGTTCATATCTTTCTTTGTCCATGAAGCCACAGATAAAGGCAACTGCCCATATGCAGTATAGAGCTCTGTGTACCAGTTTATCTGTTACAATGTCATGCAATCGAAGACAGTGAACGCATGCAATGTAGCGCTCATAAGACAACAGAAGGATGCTGCCACTTGCACTGACAACGGTTGAAATACCAAGAAATTCCATGAACTTCCGAATGAATTGACAGCCAGTTGAATTACTTCTCGCTTGAAAAATGAAGCTTAGAATATTCAGCAAAGCCCTCCAGCTATTTGAATGCTGTCAGCGATGTTTAAGCTGAGCAAGATTTTGTAACGAGGGAGGCTCAAGCTTAAATCATATATAAGAATCTTGAACATTAGAATGTACACTGGACATGCTAGAAATGCCAAGAAAATGGCGAGCGACCCAGCAGATTTTCTGGTGCAGCTATATGTTCTGAAAGTCACATTGTATAAATCCATACTGACGTTTACAGTCGCATTACTTGCATTCATCTTGAGTGTGATTTCTTGCAGCCTATTTTCGAACAGTCTTTCTTGAAGTGAAGTCGTCGTGTTATGATATTAGAAGTATGGTACTGAATGAGAAAAAATAACTGAGGAACAGAAGTTTGTCTGTAAGGAACAACGCAGCAAACAATTCAAAAGTTATATATATCATCACACGAGAAATGAATTACAGAATTGCGCCAGTCGCTAGATTTCGCTAGAATTATTTTCTTCCCGTGACCTAGACGATAGTAACAAGCAGAACCAGATGGTGTAGTGCAATTCATTTTAGAACATGTAAAGTTTAAGAAAACTCAAAGCAATTCTTCATACTAACTACAAGATTTTACCAAATAGTTCAAAGAACATGCTCTGGGATTTTAATCTTAACTCTTTCCAAGTTAAGACGGTCAACTAGTCAGATATCCATAGAGCAGTAAAATCCTTGGCAACGTCCTTGATTCGGTACGGTGGAAAAAAAAGACAGTGATAGTGCAAACCCCCTTGATCCTGATCGGTAAACACTATTCTACGTTTCGAAGGAGAGAATAATCATTTTCTGTCCCGTAACAGTTAGAATTGGCTCAACCTCGTCCTGAGGGTGAAAAGGCATCTTCACGAAACACTGCTGTCCGTATTCGACCCTTGTATCGACCTTGTCTATATATTAGTTGATTGGCTGATTAAACAATAGAATGAATCAACTGACGTCAAAGTGTCATCTAAAAATCACACAAAAATTAGCCGAAAACTATGCGAAAAACTTGTATGAAAACCAAATAAAAACGATGTTACATATAGTACTGTGTCTATCCTGACAGGCATCAATACAATTTTCTGCATTTCATTGGTTAGATAATATCTGATTACAGAATCTAAATGTTCTTTGATGCTTTGGCCAAAATGGTCGATTATTTTGGCAAAAATTTGTCGACGGTATCAAGCCTGGGCCAAAATTTATGAGGAAATTGCCTTGGCTTATATGACTAAGTAGAAAGGACTGGCAAAGATTGTAAGCAAGAATATACGGTACGTTCTTGAAGTGAAGTCGTCGTATAATGATATTAGAAGTATGGTACTGAATGAGAAAAAAGCACTGAGGAACAGTAGGTAGTTTCTAACGAACCCCGCAACATACAGTTCATCACACGAGCTACAGTTATATATATCATGACACGAGAAACAAATCACAGATTTGCGCCACTCGCTAGATTTCGCTAAAATTATTTTCTTCCCGTGACGTACACGATAGTAACAAACAGAACCAGATGTTGTAGTGCAATTCATTTTAGAACATGTAAGGGTTAAGGAAACTCAAAGTAATTCTTTATACTAACTACAGGTCGTAAGATTTTACGAAATAGTTCAAAGAACATGCTCTGGGATTTTAATCTTAACTCTTTCCAAGTTAAGATGGTCAACTAGTCAGATCACCATAGAGCAGCGAAATCCTTGGCAACGTCCTTGATTCGGTACGGTGGAAAAAAAAGACAGTGATAGTGCAAACCCCCTTGATCCTGATCGGTAAACACTATTCTACGTTTCGAAGGAGAGAATAATCATTTTCTGTCCCGTAACAGTTAGAATTGGCTCAACCTCGTCCTGAGGGTGAAAAGGCATCTTCACGAAACACTGCTGTCCGTATTCGACCCTTGTATCGACCTTGTCTATATATTAGTCGATTGGCTGATTAAACAATAGAATTATTCAACTGACGTCAAAGTTTCATCTAAAAATCACACCAAAATAAGCCTGAAACTATGTGAAAAAGTTGTATGAAAACCAAACAAAAACGATGTTACATACAGTATCGTGTCTTTCCTGACAGGTATCATTACAATTTTTTGCATTCCTTTGGTTAGAACATCTACTAACGGAATCTAAATGTTCTTTGATGCCTAGGCCGAAATGGCCGATTATTTTGGCAGAATTTTGCCGACGGTACCAAGCCTGGGCCAAAATTGATTTGATGCTTTAGAGTCCAGGGAATTGGCTTGGCTTATATATGACTAAGTAGAAAGGATTGGGAAAGATTGCAATCAAGAATATACGATATGTAAGAGCAGTGGTTGAAAACGCGAACAATATGGGATATCACATTATCTATTAGAATTTTCAAACAAAACTTTTCCCTATATCGAGAAATATGTGAACCAATAATGTGCATTTTCAATAATCAAAAATTTGAAAGATACTCGCCAAAACAATTTAAGCTTCGAAAAACAAAATTATACAATATGCTCAATACTGAGTGTTGCCTGGCTTTGACATATTCATGCCCGTAGGATAACAATAACAATAATATATATAGACCAATTCATTAATTCAAGTCTAATTGATTTTCATTCCTATACCCCTCTAACAACCAATAACAGCTTAGTTATCAGAGATATCAATTGTTTTGAGTTAGATATATACATTTACAGTACATTAATTACTTCAATTTGATTCAGAGCAATGTTTTGTTATGTAGCCATACCATTACAAATGATACTCTTTCCGCATGGAAGCTAAATACACTAGTTATTCAGCTATCTTACAATGCTACATAGCTACATATACATACACAATTTGTATAAGAAATCTGTATACATCATTGTAAATCTTGTCAATTGTAACTCACATATTAGCAAGAAAAGAATCAAAATGTCATTCTTTGCGCTAATTTTAAAAAGATCATACGCAAGTCTAGCGGCTGGCGTCTCAGACAGTTTAAGTATTTTTGAGGGCTTTAATCTAAAGTAATGTCTTCATTTTTTCCCCAGATCAAATATATTCGAGTTATTTCAGGTTATCAAATTGTTATCATAAACTATAAAGATGCAGAGCCCATGTACTAGATTAAAGTTCTTTATATTGAAAAGTCATTACCGATTTACAAGTTAAAAATTCTGCTGATCATGTCAACTACAGCGGTTTTCATTTTTCTGAAATCTGTCATGATTTGCTGTCTTATGTCGGCCATACCAAAACCATACACAAAGGGATTAGCCACAGTGTTGACTTGCGCAAGCATAATAGATACCAATCTGAATACTGAGGCATCGTTCTTGCTGTCAAATCCAACAGATATTATGTAAAAGGCCAACGGGCACATACATATCACGTACAAACCAACAACTGCGCTTGCGACTACAGCAACTTTTATTTGAACTTTCCTGTTGTCGTTCTCCTCTGCTTGTCTTCCAAAGCTATTCTCAGGAGCAACCTTGATTTTCTTATAAGATAGCAAATATAAGCGAATTTGGACAAATGTAAGAACAACGGTGTTGCAAAGAACCACGATGGTGTATATGATGTTGATTGATTTCGTCAAAACCAAGGCCACGACAGTGTAATTCGGTTCATATCTTTCTTTGTCCATGAAGCCACAGATGAAGGCAACTGCCCATATGCAGTATAGAGCTCTGTGTACCAGTTTATCTGTTACAATGTCATGCAATCGAAGACAGTGAACGCATGCAATGTAGCGCTCATAAGACAACAGAAGGATGCTGCCACTTGCGCTGACAACGGTTGAAATACCAAGAAATTCCATGAACTTCCGAATGAATTGACAGCCAGTTGAATTACTTCTCGCTTGAAAAATGAAGCTTAGAATATTCAGCAAAGCCCCTCCAGCTATTTGAATACTGTCAGCGATGTTTAAGCTGAGCAAAATTTTGTAACGAGGGAGGCTCAAGCTTAAATCATATATAAGAATCTTGAACATTAGAATGTACACTGGACATGCTAGAAATGCCAAGAAAATGGCAAGCGACCCAGCAGATTTTCTGGTGCAGCTATATGTTCTGAAAGTCACATTGTATAAATCCATACTGACGTTTACAGTCGCATTACTTGCATTCATCTTGAGTGTGATTTCTTGCAGCCTATTTTCGAACAGTCTTTCTTGAAGTGAAGTCGTCGTGTTATGATATTAGAAGTATGGTACTGAATGAGAAAAAATAACTGAGGAACAGAAGTTTGTCTGTAAGGAACAACGCAGCAAACAATTCAAAAGTTATATATATCATCACACGAGGAATGAATTACAGAATTGCGCCAGTCGCTAGATTTCGCTAGAATTATTTTCTTCCCGTGACCTAGACGATAGTAACAAGCAGAACCAGATGGTGTAGTGCAATTCATTTTAGAACATGTAAAGTTTAAGAAAACTCAAAGCAATTCTTCATACTAACTACAAGATTTTACCAAATAGTTCAAAGAACATGCTCTGGGATTTTAATCTTAACTCTTTCCAAGTTAAGACGGTCAACTAGTCAGATATCCATAGAGCAGTAAAATCCTTGGCAACGTCCTTGATTCGGTACGGTGGAAAAAAAAGACAGTGATAGTGCAAACCCCCTTGATCCTGATCGGTAAACACTATTCTACGTTTCGAAGGAGAGAATAATCATTTTCTGTCCCGTAACAGTTAGAATTGGCTCAACCTCGTCCTGAGGGTGAAAAGGCATCTTCACGAAACACCGCTGTCCGTATTCGACCCTTGTATCGACCTTGTCTATACATTAGTTGATTGGCTGATTAAACAATAGAATGAATCAACTGACGTCAAAGTGTCATCTAAAAATCACACCAAAATTAGCCGAAAACTATGCGAAAAACTTGTATGAAAACCAAATAAAAACGATGTTACATATAGTACTGTGTCTATCCTGACAGGCATCAATACAATTTTCTGCATTTCATTGGTTAGATAATATCTGATTACAGAATCTAAATGTTCTTTGATGCTTTGGCCAAAATGGTCGATTATTTTGGCAAAAATTTGTCGACGGTATCAAGCCTGGACCAAAATTTATGAGGAAATTGCCTTGGCTTATATGACTAAGTAGAAAGGACTGGCAAAGATTGTAAGCAAGAATATACGGTACGTTCTTGAAGTGAAGTCGTCGTATAATGATATTAGAAGTATGGTACTGAATGAGAAAAAAGCACTGAGGAACAGTAGGTAGTTTCTAACGAACCCCGCAACATACAGTTCATCACACGAGCTACAGTTATATATATCATGACACGAGAAACAAATCACAGATTTGCGCCACTCGCTAGATTTCGCTAAAATTATTTTCTTCCCGTGACGTACACGATAGTAACAAACAGAACCAGATGTTGTAGTGCAATTCATTTTAGAACATGTAAGGGTTAAGGAAACTCAAAGTAATTCTTTATACTAACTACAGGTCGTAAGATTTTACGAAATAGTTCAAAGAACATGCTCTGGGATTTTAATCTTAACTCTTTCCAAGTTAAGATGGTCAACTAGTCAGATCACCATAGAGCAGCGAAATCCTTGGCAACGTCCTTGATCCGGAACGGTGGAAAAGAGATAGTGATAGTGCAATCCCCCTTGATCCTGATCCGTAAAGGCTATCCTATGTCAGATGAAAATTGTACCGGTAATGTTTCGAAGTAGAGAATAATCATTTTCTGTCCCATATCAAAAAGGAGTCGCTGAACATCGTCCCCAGAGTCAAAAGTCTTCTACGCGAAACATCGCTCTCCATATTAGACCCTGGTATCGACCTTGTCTATATATTAGTCGATTGGCTGATTAAACAATAGAATTATTCAACTGACGTCAAAGTTTCATCTAAAAATCACACCAAAATAAGCCTGAAACTATGTGAAAAAGTTGTATGAAAACCAAACAAAAACGATGTTACATACAGTATCGTGTCTTTCCTGACAGGTATCATTACAATTTTTTGCATTCCTTTGGTTAGAACATCTACTAACGGAATCTAAATGTTCTTTGATGCCTAGGCCGAAATGGCCGATTATTTTGGCAGAATTTTGCCGACGGTACCAAGCATGGGCCAAAATTGATTTGATGCTTTAGAGTCCATGAAATTGGCTTGGCTTATATGACTAAGTAAAAAGGATTGACAAAGATTGCAAGCAAGAATATACGATATGTAAGAGCAGCGGTTGAAAACGCGAACCCTATGGGTTATCACATTTTCTATTAGAATTTTCAAACAAAACTTTTCCCTGTATCGAGAAATATGTGAACCAATAATGTGCAATTTCGTATATTTTCAATAGTCAACCATTGAAAAGATATTCGCCACAACGAATTTACGCTTGTAAAAACAAAATTATACAATATGCTCAAAACTGAGTGTTGCCTGGTTTTGACATATTCATGCCCGATAGAATAACAATAAAAATAATAATCATAGACCAATTCATTAATTCAAGTTTAATTGATATTCATTCCTATACCCTTCTAACAACAAACAACAGCTTAGTTATCAAAGAGATCAATTGTTTTAAGTTA
The DNA here is from genome assembly GCA_014526335.1 of Chrysaora quinquecirrha. NCBI lineage: Eukaryota > Metazoa > Cnidaria > Scyphozoa > Semaeostomeae > Pelagiidae > Chrysaora > Chrysaora quinquecirrha. The sequence continues at coordinate 577,312 of JACTAT010000131.1, read as the reverse complement.
GATATATACATTTACAGTACATTTATTATTTCAATATGATACAAAGTTTTCTTATGTAGCCATTCCCCTACAAATTATCCCTCTTTCCACATGGAAGCAAATACACAAGTTATTCAGCTATCTTACAATGCTAGGTAGCCACATATACATGCACAATTTCTATAAGTAATCTGTATAAATCATTGTAAATCTTGTCAATTATAACTCACATATTAGCAAGAAAAGAATCAAAATGTCATTCTTTGAGCTAAGATTAACAAAAATCATACGCAAGTGTAGCGGCTGGCGTCTCAGACAGTTTAAGTAACTTTGAGGGCTTTAATTTTAAGTAATGTCTTCATTTTTTTCCCCAGATTAAATATATTCGAGTTATTTCAGGTCATCAAATTGTTATCATAAATTATAAAGATGTGGAGCCCATGTACTAGATTAAAGTTCTTCAAATTGAAAAGTCATTACCGATTTACAAGTTAAAAATTCTACTGATCATGTCAACTACAGCGGTTTTCATTTTCCTGAAATCTGTCATGATTTGCTGTCTTATGTCGGCCATACCAAAACCATACACAAAGGGATTAGCCACAGTGTTGACTTGCGCAAGCATAATAGATACCAATCTGAATACTGAGGCATCGTTCTTGCTGTCAAATCCAACAGATATTATGTAAAAGGCCAACGGGCACATACATATCACGTACAAACCAACAACTGCGCTTGCGACTACAGCAACTTTTATTTGAACTTTCCTGGTGTCGTTCTCCTCTGCTTGTCTTCCAAAGCTATTATCAGGCGCAACCTTGATTTTCTTAAAAGATAGCAAATATAAGCGAATTTGGACAAATGTAAGAACAACGGTGTTGCAAAGAACCACGATGGTGTATATGATGTTGATTGATTTCGTCAAAACCAAGGCCACGACAGTGTAATTCGGTTCATATCTTTCTTTGTCCATGAAGCCACAGATGAAGGCAACTGCCCATATGCAGTATAGAGCTCTGTGTACCAGTTTATCTGTTACAATGTCATGCAATCGAAGACAGTGAACGCATGCAATGTAGCGCTCATAAGACAACAGAAGGATGCTGCCACTTGCGCTGACAACGGTTGAAATACCAAGAAATTCCATGAACTTCCGAATGAATTGACAGCCAGTTGAATTACTTCTCGCTTGAAAAATGAAGCTTAGAATATTCAGCAAAGCCCCTCCAGCTATTTGAATACTGTCAGCGATGTTTAAGCTGAGCAAAATTTTGTAACGAGGGAGGCTCAAGCTTAAATCATATATAAGAATCTTGAACATTAGAATGTACACTGGACATGCTAGAAATGCCAAGAAAATGGCGAGCGACCCAGCAGATTTTCTGGTGCAGCTATATGTTCTGAAAGTCACATTGTATAAATCCATACTGACGTTTACAGTCGCATTACTTGAATTCATCTTGAGTGTGATTTCTTGCAGCCTATTTTCGAACAGTCTTTCTTGAAGTGAAGTCGTCGTGTTATGATATTAGAAGCATGGCACTGAATGAGAAAAAATAACTGAGGAACAGAAGTTTGTCTGTAAGGAACAACGCAGCAAACAATTCAAAAGTTATATATATCATCACACGAGGAATGAATTACAGAATTGCGCAAGTCGCTAGATTTCGCTAGAATTATTTTCTTCCCGTGACCTAGACGATAGTAACAAGCAGAACCAGATGGTGTAGTGCAATTCATTTTAGAACATGTAAAGTTTAAGAAAACTCAAAGCAATTCTTCATACTAACTACAAGATTTTACCAACTAGTTCAAAGAACATGCTCTGGGATTTTAATCTTAACTCTTTCCAAGTTAAGACGGTCAACTAGTCAGATCACCATAGAGCAGCGAAATCCTTGGCAACGTCCTTGATTCGGTACGGTGGAAAAAAAAGACAGTGATAGTGCAAACCCCTTGATCCTGATCGGTAAACACTATTCTACGTTTCGAAGGAGAGAATAATCATTTTCTGTCCCGTAACAGTTAGAATTGGCTCAACCTCGTCCTGAGGGTGAAAAGGCATCTTCACGAAACACCGCTGTCCGTATTCGACCCTTGTATCGACCTTGTCTATACATTAGTTGATTGGCTGATTAAACAATAGAATGAATCAACTGACGTCAAAGTGTCATCTAAAAATCACACCAAAATTAGCCGAAAACTACGCGAAAAACTTGTATGAAAACCAAATAAAAACGATGTTACATATAGTACTGTGTCTATCCTGACAGGCATCAATACAATTTTCTGCATTTCATTGGTTAGATAATATCTGATTACAGAATCTAAATGTTCTTTGATGCTTTGGCCAAAATGGTCGATTATTTTGGCAAAAATTTGTCGACGGTATCAAGCCTGGGCCAAAATTTATGAGGAAATTGGCTTGGCTTATATGACTAAGTAGAAAGGACTGGCGAAGATTGTAAGCAAGAATATACGGTACGTTCTTGAAGTGAAGTCGTCGTATAATGATATTAGAAGTATGGTACTGAATGAGAAAAAAGCACTGAGGAACAGAAGGTAGTCTCTAACGAACCCCGCAACATACAGTTCATCACACGAGCTACAGTTATATATATCATGACACGAGAAACAAATCACAGATTTGCGCCACTCGCTTGACTACACTAGGATTATTTTCTTCCGTGACCTAGACGATAGCAACAAACAGAACCAGATGTTGTAGAGCAATTCATTTTAGAACATGTAAGGTTTAAGAAAACTCAAAGTAATTCTTTATACTAACTACAAATCGTAAGATTTCACCAAATAGTTCAAAGAACATGCTCTGGGATTTTACTCTTAACTCTTTCCAAGTTAAGATGGTCAACTAGTCAGATCACCATAGAGCAGCGAAATCCTTGGCAACGTCCTTGATCCGGAACGGTGGAAAAGAGATAGTGATAGTGCAATCCCCCTTGATCCTGATCCGTAAAGGCTATCCTATGTCAGATGAAAATTGTACCGGTAATGTTTCGAAGTAGAGAATAATCATTTTCTGTCCCAAATCAAAAAGGAGTAGCTGAACATCGTCCCTAGAGTGAAAAGTTTTCTACGCGAAACATCGCTCTCCATATTTGACCCTGGTATCGACTTTGTCTATATATTAGTCGATTGGCTGATTAAACAATAGAATTATTCAACTGACGTCAAAGTTTCATCTAAAAATCACACCAAATTAAGCCTGAAACTAAGTGAAAAAGTTGTATGAAAACCAAACAAAAACGATGTTACATACAGTATCGTGTCTTTCCTGACAGGTATCATTACAATTTTTTGCATTCCTTTGGTTAGAACATCTACTAACGGAATCTAAATGTTCTTTGATGCCTAGGCCGAAATGGCCGATTATTTTGGCAGAATTTTGCCGACGGTACCAAGCCTGGGCCAAAATTGATTTGATGCTTTAGAGTCCAGGGAATTGGCTTGGCTTATATATGACTAAGTAGAAAGGATTGGGAAAGATTGCAATCAAGAATATACGATATGTAAGAGCAGTGGTTGAAAACGCGAACAATATGGGATATCACATTATCTATTAGAATTTTCAAACAAAACTTTTCCCTATATCGAGAAATATGTGAACCAATAATGTGCATTTTCAATAATCAAAAATTTGAAAGATACTCGCCAAAACAATTTAAGCTTCGAAAAACAAAATTATACAATATGCTCAATACTGAGTGTTGCCTGGCTTTGACATATTCATGCCCGATAGGATAACAATAACAATAATATATATAGACCAATTCATTAATTCAAGTTTAATTGATTTTCATTCCTATACCCCTCTAACAACCAATAACAGCTTAGTTATCAGAGATATCAATTGTTTTGAGTTAGATATATACATTTACAGTACATTAATTACTTCAATTTGATTCAGAGCAATGTTTTGTTATGTAGCCATACCATTACAAATGATACTCTTTCCGCATGGAAGCTAAATACACCAGTTATTCAGCTATCTTACAATGCTACATAGCTACATATACATACACAATTTGTATAAGTAATCTGTATACATCATTGTAAATCTTGTCAATTATAACTCACATATTAGCAAGAAAAGAATCAAAATGTCATTCTTTGCGCTAATTTTAAAGAAGATCATACGCAAGTCTAGCGGCTGGCTTCTCAGACAGTTTAAGTATTTTGAGGGCTTTAATCTAAAGTAATGTCTTCATTTTTCCCCAGATCAAATATATTCGAGTTATTTCAGGTTATCAAATTGTTATCATAAACTATAAAGATGCAGAGCCCATGTACTAGATTAAAGTTCTTCATATTGAAAAGTCATTACCGATTTACAAGTTAAAAATTCTACTGATCATGTCAACGACAGCGGTTTTCATTTTTCTGAAATCTGTCATGATTTGCTGTCTTATGTCGGCCATACCGAAACCATACACAAAGGGATTAGCCACAGTGTTGACTTGCGCAAGCATAATAGATGCCAATCTGAATACTGAAGCATCGTTCTTGCTGTCAAATCCAACAGATATTATGTAAAAGGCCAAAGGGCACATACATATCACGTACAAACCAACAACTGCGCTTGCGACTATAGCAACTTTTATTTGAACTTTCCTGGTGTCGTTCTCCTCTGCTTGTCTTCCGAAACTATTTTCAGGAGCAACCTTGAGTTTCTTATAAGATAGCAAATATAAGCGAATTTGGACAAATGCAAGAACAACGGTGTTGCAAAGAACCACGATGGTGTATATGATGTTGATTGATTTCGTCAAAACCAAGGCCACGACAGTGTAATTCGGTTCATATCTTTCTTTGTCCATGAAGCCACAGATGAAGGCAACTGCCCATATGCAGTATAGAGCTCTGTGTACCAGTTTATCTGTTACAATGTCATGCAATCGAAGACAGTGAACGCATGCAATGTAGCGCTCATAAGACAACAGAAGGATGCTGCCACTTGCGCTGACAACGGTTGAAATACCAAGAAATTCCATGAACTTCCGAATGAATTGACACCCAGTTGAATTACTTCTCGCTTGAAAAATGAAGCTTAGAATATTCAGCAAAGCCCCTCCAGCTATTTGAATGCTGTCGGCGATGTTTAAGCTGAGCAAGATTTTGTAACGAGGGAGGCTCAAGCTTAAATCACATATAAGAATCTTGAACATTAGAATGTACACTGGACATGCTAGAAATGCCAAGAAAATGGCGAGCGACCCAGCAGATTTTCTGGTGCAGCTATGTGTTATAAAAGTCACATTGTGTAAATCCATACTGACGTTTACAGTGGCATTACTTGAATTCATCTTGAGCGTGATTTCTTGCAGCCTATTTTCGAACAGTCTTTCTTGAAGTGAAGTCGTCGTGTGATGATATTAGAAGCATGGTACTGAATGAAAAAAAGCACTGAGGAACAGAAGGTAGTCTCTAACGAACCCCGCAATATACAGTTCATCACACGAGCTACAGTTATACATATACATCATGACACGAGGAATAAATTACAGATTTGCGCCATTTGCTTGATTTCACGCCGGGTTTTGTTCAAAATCACAGCTGACTATACTTTCTTCTGACCAACAGGGGCATGTCAGCAGCTGTAAATACTGATTTGATAGCAATTTTTTTCTCGAGACCTGGACGATAGTAACAAGCAGAACCAGATGGTGTAGTGCAATTCATTTTAGAACATGTAAGGTTTAAGAAAACTAAAAGTAATTCTTTATAATAACTACAAGTCGTAAGATTTTACGAAATAGTTCAAAGAACATGCTCTGTGATTTTAATCTCAACTCTTTGCAAGTTAAGACGGTCAACTAGTCAGATATCGATAGGGCAGTAAAATCCTTGGCAACGTCCTTGATTCGGTATGGTGGAAAAAAGATAGTGATAGTGCAAACCCCCTTGATCGTGATCCGTAAAGGCTACCCTATGTTTCGAAGTAGAGAATAATCAATATCTGTCCTGTAACAATAAGGATTAGCTCAACCTCGTTCCCAGGGTGCAAAAGTCTTCTACGCAAAACACCGCTCTCCATATCCCACCCTGTATAGGCAGGGAAGAATCATAAATCCACTAAATTTCAACCTAACCCCACTTTTCATTGCATTTTCCTACTATTTCGACCATGGAGATTCCAAATCCGAGATGGTTCAATTTTGACCGGAAGTTGACTTTTTGATGACGTCATCAGGTGCGGTCTTTTTTGCGTATAAGCGCTTATATTTCGCTCCACTCAATCAAAATGCCTGTAAAATTTGTATTTTCGAATAGAACTCGGCGAGTTCTTTCGATTGATATATATTTGAGTCATTTTAGATGACATCAGCGATTTAAGTGATGACGTCATCAGCGAAAAAAACTCTCGCAGAAAGCCAGTATAATCGTCAATTAATGAATAAACTAGTATTTGGACAATGTTTTCTACGTTAATATATAAGAGAGATAGATAACAGGAACACTTTTGATCCGTGATAAAGCAAGCGTACTTGATCCATAACGACTTAAATACATCTTAATCAGTAACGACTAAATCATTTTCTGTCCCGCAACAGTTAAAATCGGCTCAACCTAGTCCCGAGTGTGAAAAGGTATATTCACGAAACACCGCTGTCCATATTCGACCCTGGTATCCACCTTGTCTATAAATTAGTTGATTGACTGATTAAACGATAGAATTAATCAAATGACGTCAAACTCTCATCTAAAAATCACGCCAAAATAAGCCGGAAGCTATGCAAAAAACTTGTATAAAAACCAAACAAAAACTATGCTACATACAGTATTGTCTTTCCTGACAGGTATCAGTATAATTTTCTGCATTTCTTTGGTTAGAATATCTGCTTATGGAATCTAAATGTTCTTTGATGCTTTGGCCAAAATGGCCGTTTATTTTGGTAGAATTTTGTCTACGGTACCAAGCCTGGGCCAAAATTGATTTGATGCTTTAGATTCGAGGATTTTGGCTTGGCTCATATGACTAAGTACAAAGGATTGGCAAAGACTGAAAGCAAGAATATACGATATGTTCTTGAAGTGAAGTCGTCGTGTAATGATATTAGAAGTATAGTACTCAATGAGAAAAAAGCACTGAGAAACAGAAGGTAGTCTTTAACGAACCCTGCAATATACAGTTCATCACACGAGATACAGTTATATACATCATGACACGAGAAACAAATCACAGATTTGCGCCACTGGCTAGATTTAGCTTTCTTCCCGTGACCTAGACGATAGTAACAAACAGAACCAGATGTTGTAGAGCAATTCATTTTAGAACATTTAAGCATTAAGGAAACTCAAAGTAATTCTTTATACTAGCTACAAATCGTAAGATTTCACCAAATAGTTCAAAGAACATGCTCTGGGAGTTTACTCTTTCCCAGTTAAGACGGTCAACTAGTCAGATCACCATAGGGCAGCGAAATCCTTGGCAACATCCTTGATCCGGTACGGTGGAAAAAGATAGTGATAGTGCAAACCCCCTTGATCCTGGTCCGTAAAGGCTATCCTATGTTTCGAAGTAGAGAATATTCATTTTCTATACCGTAACAATAAGGATTAGCTCAACTTCGTCCCAACGGTGAAAAGGCTTCTACGCGAAACATCGCTCTCAATATCCGACCCTGGTATCGAACTTGTCTATACATTAGTTGATTGGCTGATTAAACAATAGAATTAATCAACTGATGTCAAAGTTTCATCTAAAAATCACACCAAAATAAGCCGGAAACTATGTGAAAAAGTTGTATGACAACCAAACAAAAACGATGTTACATACAGTATCGTGTCTTCCTGACAGGTATCATTACAATTTTTTGCATTCCTTTGGTTAGAACATCTACTAACGGAATCTAAATGTTCTTTGATGCCTAGGCCAAAATGGCCGATTATTTTGGCAGAATTTTGCCGACGGTACCAAGCCTGGGCCAAAATTGATTTCATGCTTTAGAGTCCAGGAAATTGGCTTGGCTTATATGACTATGTAGAAAGGATTGGGAAAGATTGCAATCAAGAATATACGATATGTAAGAGAAGTGGTTGAAAACGCGAACAATATGGGATATCACATTGTCTATTAGAATTTTCAAACAAAACTTTTCCCTATATCGAGAAATATGTGAACCAATAATGTGCATTTTCAATAATCAAAATTTGAAAGATACTCGCCAAAACAATTTAAGCTTCCAAAACAAAATTATACAATATGCTCAATACTGAGCGTTGCCTGGCTTTGACATATTCATGCCCGATAGGATAACAATAACAATAATATATATAGACCAATTCATTAATTCAAGTTTAATTGATTTTCATTCCTATACCCCTCTAACAACAAATAACAGCTTAGTTATCAGAGATATCAATTGTTTTGAGTTAGATATATACATTTACAGTACATTAATTACTTCAATTTGATTCAGAGCAATGTTTTGTTATGTAGCCATACCATTACAAATGATACTCTTTCCGCATGGAAGCTAAATACACTAGTAATTCAGCTATCTTACAATGCTACATAGCTACATATACATGCACAATTTGTATAAGTAATCTGTATACATCATTGTAAATCTTGTCAATTATAACTCACATATTAGCAAGAAAAGAATCAAAATGTCATTCTTTGCGCTAATTTTAAAGAAGATCATACGCAAGTCTAGCGGCTGGCGTCTCAGACAGTTTAAGTATTTTTGAGGGCTTTAATCTAAAGTAATGTCTTCATTTTTCCCCAGATCAAATATATTCGAGTTATTTCAGGTTATCAAATTGTTATCATAAACTATAAAGATGCAGAGCCCATGTACTAGATTAAAGTTCTTTATATTGAAAAGTCATTACCGATTTACAAGTTAAAAATTCTGCTGATCATGTCAACTACAGCGGTTTTCATTTTCTGAAATCTGTCATGATTTGCTGTCTTATGTCGGCCATACCAAAACCATACACAAAGGGATTAGCCACAGTGTTGACTTGCGCAAGCATAATAGATACAAATCTGAATACTGAGGCATCGTTCTTGCTGTCAAATCCAACAGATATTATGTAAAAGGCCAACGGGCACATACATATCACGTACAAACCAACAACTGCGCTTGCGACTACAGCAACTTTTATTTGAACTTTCCTGGTGTCGTTCTCCTCTGCTTGTCTTCCGAAATTATTTTCAGGAGCAACCTTGAGTTTCTTATAAGATAGCAAATATAAGCGAATTTGGACAAATGCAAGAACAACGGTGTTGCAAAGAACCACGATGGTGTATATGATGTTGATTGATTTCGTCAAAACCAAGGCCACGACAGTGTAATTCGGTTCATATCTTTCTTTGTCCATGAAGCCACAGATGAAGGCAACTGCCCATATGCAGTATAGAGCTCTGTGTACCAGTTTATCTGTTACAATGTCATGCAATCGAAGACAGTGAACGCATGCAATGTAGCGCTCATAAGACAACAGAAGGATGCTGCCACTTGCGCTGACAACGGTTGAAATACCAAGAAATTCCATGAACTTCCGAATGAATTGACAGCCAGTTGAATTACTTCTCGCTTGAAAAATGAAGCTTAGAATATTCAGCAAAGCCCCTCCAACTATTTGAATGCTGTCGGCGATGTTTAAGCTGAGCAAGATTTTGTAACGAGGGAGGCTCAAGCTTAAATCACATATAAGAATCTTGAACATTAGAATGTACACTGGACATGCTAGAAATGCCAAGAAAATGGCGAGCGACCCAGCAGATTTTCTGGTGCAGCTATGTGTTATAAAAGTCACATTGTGTAAATCCATACTGACGTTTACAGTGGCATTACTTGAATTCATCTTGAGCGTGATTTCTTGCAGCCTATTTTCGAACAGTCTTTCTTGAAGTGAAGTCGTCGTGTGATGATATTAGAAGCATGGTACTGAATGAAAAAAGCACTGAGGAACAGAAGGCAGTCTCTAACGAACCCCGCAATATACAGTTCATCACACGAGCTACAGTTATACATATACATCATGACACGAGGAATAAATTACAGATTTGCGCCATTTGCTTGATGTCACGCCGGGTTTTGTTCAAAATCACAGCTGACTATACTTTCTTCTGACCAACAGGGCATGTCCGCAGCTGTAAATACTGATTTGATAGCAATTTTTTTCTCGAGACCTGGACGATAGTAACAAGCAGAACCAGATGGTGTAGTGCAATTCATTTTAGAACATGTAAGGTTTAAGAAAACTAAAAGTAATTCTTTATAATAACTACAAGTCGTAAGATTTTACGAAATAGTTCAAAGAACATGCTCTGTGATTTTAATCTCAACTCTTTGCAAGTTAAGACGGTCAACTAGTCAGATATCGATAGGGCAGTAAAATCCTTGGCAACGTCCTTGATTCGGTACGGTGGAAAAAAGATAGTGATAGTGCAAACCCCCTTGATCGTGATCCGTAAAGGCTACCCTATGTTTCGAAGTAGAGAATAATCATTTTCTGTCCCATATCAAAAAGGAGTCGCTGAACATCGTCCCCAGAGTGAAAAGTCTTCTACGCGAAACATCGCTCTCCATATTTGACCCTGGTATCGACCTTGTCTATATATTAGTGGATTGGCTGATTAAACAATAGAATTATTCAACTGACGTCAAAGTTTCATCTAAAAATCACACCAAAATAAGCCGGAAACTATGTGAAAAAGTTGTATGAAAACCAAACAAAAACGATGTTACATACAGTATCGTGTCTTTCCTGACAGGTATCATTACAATTTTTTGCATTCCTTTGGTTAGAACATCTACTAACGGAATCTAAATGTTCTTTGATGCCTAGGCCAAAATGGCCGATTATTTTGGCAGAATTTTGCCGACGGTACCAAGCCTGGGCCAAAATTGATTTGATGCTTTAGAGTCCAGGAAATTGGCTTGGCTTATATGACTATGTAGAAAGGATTGGGAAAGGTTGCAATCAAGAATATACGATATGTAAGAGCAGCGGTTGAAAACGCGAACCCTATGGGTTATCACATTATCTATTAGAATTTTCAAACAAAACATTTCCCTGTATCGAGAAATATGTGAACCAATAATGTGCAATTTCGTATATTTTCAATAGTCAACCATTGAAAAGATACTTGCCAAAACAAATTTACGCTTCTAAAAACAAAATGATACAATATGTTCAATACTAAGTGTTGCCTGGTTTTGACATATTCATGCCCGATAGAATAACAATAAAAATAATATCCATAGACCAATTCATTAATTCAATTTTAATTAATTTTCATTCCTATACCCTTCTAACAACAAACAACAGCTTAGTTATCAGAGATATCAATTGTTTCAAGTTAGATATATACATTTACAGTACATTTATTATTTCAATTTGATACACAGTTTTGTAAAGTAGCCATTCCCCTACAAATTATACTCTTTCCGCATGGAAGCAAATACACAAGTTATTCAGCTATCTTACAATGCTAGATAGCTACATAAACATGCACAATTTGTATAACTAATCTGTATACATCATTGTAAATCTTGTCAATTATAACTCACATATTAGCAAGAAAAGAATCAAAATGTCATTCTTTGAGCTAAGATTAACAAAAATCATACGCAAGTGTAGCGGCTGGCGTCTCAGACAGTTTAAGTAACTTTGAGGTCTTTAATTTTAAGTAATGTCTTCATTTTTTCCCCAGATTAAATATATTCGAGTTATTTCAGGTTATCAAATTGTTATCATAAATTATAAAGATGTGGAGCCCATGTACTAGACTAAAGCTCTTCAAATTGAAAAGTCATTACCGATTTACAAGTTAAAAATTCTACTGATCATGTCAACTACAGCGGTTTTCATTTTTCTGAAATCTGTCATGATTTGCTGTCTTATGTCGGCCATACCAAAACCATACACAAAGGGATTAGCCACAGTGTTGACTTGCGCAAGCATAATAGATACCAATCTGAATACTGAGGCATCGTTCTTGCTGTCAAATCCAACAGATATTATGTAAAAGGCCAACGGGCACATACATATCACGTACAAACCAACAACTGCGCTTGCGACTACAGCAACTTTTATTTGAACTTTCCTGGTGTCGTTCTCCTCTGCTTGTCTTCCAAAGCTATTATCAGGCGCAACCTTGATTTTCTTATAAGATAGCAAATATAAGCGAATTTGGACAAATGTAAGAACAACGGTGTTGCAAAGAACCACGATGGTGTATATGATGTTGATTGATTTCGTCAAAACCAAGGCCACGACAGTGTAATTCAGTTCATATCTTTCTTTGTCCATGAAGCCACAGATGAAGGCAACTGCCCATATGCAGTATAGAGCTCTGTGTACCAGTTTATCTGTTACAATGTCATGCAATCGAAGACAGTGAACGCATGCAATGTAGCGCTCATAAGACAACAGAAGGATGCTGCCACTTGCGCTGACAACGGTTGAAATACCAAGAAATTCCATGAACTTCCGAATGAATTGACAGCCAGTTGAATTACTTCTCGCTTGAAAAATGAAGCTTAGAATATTCAGCAAAGCCCTCCAGCTATTTGAATGCTGTCAGCGATGTTTAAGCTGAGCAAGATTTTGTAACGAGGAGGCTCAAGCTTAAATCATATATAAGAATCTTGAACATTAGAATGTACACTGGACATGCTAGAAATGCCAAGAAAATGGCGAGCGACCCAGCAGATTTTCTGGTGCAGCTATATGTTCTGAAAGTCACATTGTATAAATCCATACTGACGTTTACAGTCGCATTACTTGAATTCATCTTGAGCGTGATTTCTTGCAGCCTATTTTCGAACAGTCTTTCTTGAAGTGAAGTCGTCGTGTTATGATATTAGAAGTATGGTACTGAATGAGAAAAATAACTGAGGAACAGAAGTTTGTCTGTAAGGAACAACGCAGCAAACAATTCAAAAGTTATATATATCATCACACGAGGAATAAATTACAGATTTGCGCCATGAATTACAGAATTGCGCCAGTCGCTAGATTTCGCTAGAATTATTTTCTTCCCGTGACCTAGACGATAGTAACAAGCAGAACCAGATGGTGTAGTGCAATTCATTTTAGAACATGTAAAGTTTAAGAAAACTCAAAGCAATTCTTCATACTAACTACAAGATTTTACCAAATAGTTCAAAGAACATGCTCTGGGATTTTAATCTTAACTCTTTCCAAGTTAAGACGGTCAACTAGTCAGATATCCATAGAGCAGTAAAATCCTTGGCAACGTCCTTGATTCGGTACGGTGGAAAAAAAAGACAGTGATAGTGCAAACCCCCTTGATCCTGATCGGTAAACACTATTCTACGTTTCGAAGGAGAGAATAATCATTTTCTGTCCCGTAACAGTTAGAATTGGCTCAACCTCGTCCTGAGGGTGAAAAGGCATCTTCACGAAACACCGCTGTCCGTATTCGACCCTTGTATCGACCTTGTCTATACATTAGTTGATTGGCTGATTAAACAATAGAATGAATCAACTGACGTCAAAGTGTCATCTAAAAATCACACCAAAATTAGCCGAAAACTATGCGAAAAACTTGTATGAAAACCAAATAAAAACGATGTTACATATAGTACTGTGTCTATCCTGACAGGCATCAATACAATTTTCTGCATTTCATTGGTTAGATAATATCTGATTACAGAATCTAAATGTTCTTTGATGCTTTGGCCAAAATGGTCGATTATTTTGGCAAAAATTTGTCGACGGTATCAAGCCTGGGCCAAAATTTATGAGGAAATTGCCTTGGCTTATATGACTAAGTAGAAAGGACTGGCAAAGATTGTAAGCAAGAATATACGGTACGTTCTTGAAGTGAAGTCGTCGTATAATGATATTAGAAGTATGGTACTGAATGAGAAAAAAGCACTGAGGAACAGTAGGTAGTTTCTAACGAACCCCGCAACATACAGTTCATCACACGAGCTACAGTTATATATATCATGACACGAGAAACAAATCACAGATTTGCGCCACTCGCTAGATTTCGCTAAAATTTTCTTCCCGTGACGTACACGATAGTAACAAACAGAACCAGATGTTGTAGTGCAATTCATTTTAGAACATGTAAGGTTAAGGAAACTCAAAGTAATTCTTTATACTAACTACAGGTCGTAAGATTTTACGAAATAGTTCAAAGAACATGCTCTGGGATTTTAATCTTAACTCTTTCCAAGTTAAGATGGTCAACTAGTCAGATCACCATAGAGCAGCGAAATCCTTGGCAACGTCCTTGATTCGGTACGGTGGAAAAAAGATAGTGATAGTGCAAACCCCTTGATCCTGATCGGTAAACACTATTCTACGTTTCGAAGGAGAGAATAATCATTTTCTGTCCCGTAACAGTTAGAATTGGCTCAACCTCGTCCTGAGGGTGAAAAGGCATCTTCACGAAACACTGCTGTCCGTATTCGACCCTTGTATCGACCTTGTCTATATATTAGTCGATTGGCTGATTAAACAATAGAATTATTCAACTGACGTCAAAGTTTCATCTAAAAATCACACCAAAATAAGCCTGAAACTATGTGAAAAAGTTGTATGAAAACCAAACAAAGAACGATGTTACATACAGTATCGTGTCTTTCCTGACAGGTATCATTACAATTTTTTGCATTCCTTTGGTTAGAACATCTACTAACGGAATCTAAATGTTCTTTGATGCCTAGGCCGAAATGGCCGATTATTTTGGCAGAATTTTGCCGACGGTACCAAGCCTGGGCCAAAATTGATTTGATGCTTTAGAGTCCAGGGAATTGGCTTGGCTTATATGACTAAGTAGAAAGGATTGGGAAAGATTGCAATCAAGAATATACGATATGTAAGAGCAGTGGTTGAAAACGCGAACAATATGGGATATCACATTATCTATTAGAATTTTCAAACAAAACTTTTCCCTATATCGAGAAATATGTGAACCAATAATGTGCATTTTCAATAATCAAAATCAACCATTGAAAGATACTCGCCAAAACAATTTAAGCTTCGAAAAACAAAATTATACAATATGCTCAATACTGAGTGTTGCCTGGCTTTGACATATTCATGCCCGATAGAATAACAATAACAATAATATATATAGACCAATTCATTAATTCAAGTTTAATTGATTTTCATTCCTATACCCCTCTAACAACAAATAACAGCTTAGTTATCAGAGATATCAATTGTTTTGAGTTAGATATATACATTTACAGTACATTAATTACTTCAATTTGATTCAGAGCAATGTTTTGTTATGTAGCCATACCATTACAAATGATACTCTTTCCGCATGGAAGCTAAATACACTAGTTATTCAGCTATCTTACAATGCTACATAGCTACATATACATACACAATTTGTATAAGAAATCTGTATACATCATTGTAAATCTTGTCAATTGTAACTCACATATTAGCAAGAAAAGAATCAAAATGTCATTCTTTGCGCTAATTTTAAAAAGATCATACGCAAGTCTAGCGGCTGGCGTCTCAGACAGTTTAAGTATTTTTGAGGGCTTTAATCTAAAGTAATGTCTTCATTTTTTCCCCAGATCAAATATATTCGAGTTATTTCAGGTTATCAAATTGTTATCATAAACTATAAAGATGCAGAGCCCATGTACTAGATTAAAGTTCTTCAAATTGAAAAGTCATTACCGATTTACAAGTTAAAAATTCTACTGATCATGTCAACTACAGCGGTTTTCATTTTCTGAAATCTGTCATGATTTGCTGTCTTATGTCGGCCATACCAAAACCATACACAAAGGGATTAGCCACAGTGTTGACTTGCGCAAGCATAATAGATACCAATCTGAATACTGAGGCATCGTTCTTGCTGTCAAATCCAACAGATATTATGTAAAAGGCCAACGGGCACATACATATCACGTACAAACCAACAACTGCGCTTGCGACTACAGCAACTTTTATTTGAACTTTCCTGGTGTCGTTCTCCTCTGCTTGTCTTCCAAAACTATTTTCAGGAGCAACCTTGATTTTCTTATAAGATAGCAAATATAAGCGAATTTGGACAAATGTAAGAACAACGGTGTTGCAAAGAACCACGATGGTGTATATGATGTTGATTGATTTCGTCAAAACCAAGGCCACGACAGTGTAATTCGGTTCATATCTTTCTTTGTCCATGAAGCCACAGATGAAGGCAACTGCCCATATGCAGTATAGAGCTCTGTGTACCAGTTTATCTGTTACAATGTCATGCAATCGAAGACAGTGAACGCATGCAATGTAGCGCTCATAAGACAACAGAAGGATGCTGCCACTTGCGCTGACAACGGTTGAAATACCAAGAAATTCCATGAACTTCCGAATGAATTGACAGCCAGTTGAATTACTTCTCGCTTGAAAAATGAAGCTTAGAATATTCAGCAAAGCCCTCCAGCTATTTGAATACTGTCAGCGATGTTTAAGCTGAGCAAGATTTTGTAACGAGGAGGCTCAAGCTTAAATCATATATAAGAATCTTGAACATTAGAATGTACACTGGACATGCTAGAAATGCCAAGAAAATGGCGAGCGACCCAGCAGATTTTCTGGTGCAGCTATATGTTCTGAAAGTCACATTGTATAAATCCATACTGACGTTTACAGTCGCATTACTTGAATTCATCTTGAGCGTGATTTCTTGCAGCCTATTTTCGAACAGTCTTTCTTGAAGTGAAGTCGTCGTGTTATGATATTAGAAGTATGGTACTGAATGAGAAAAAATAACTGAGGAACAGAAGTTTGTCTGTAACGAACAACGCAGCAAACAATTCAAAAGTTATATATATCATCACACGAGGAATGAATTACAGAATTGCGCCAGTCGCTAGATTTCGCTAGAATTATTTTCTTCCCGTGACCTAGACGATAGTAACAAGCAGAACCAGATGGTGTAGTGCAATTCATTTTAGAACATGTAAAGTTTAAGAAAACTCAAAGCAATTCTTCATACTAACTACAAGATTTTACCAAATAGTTCAAAGAACATGCTCTGGGATTTTAATCTTAACTCTTTCCAAGTTAAGACGGTCAACTAGTCAGATATCCATAGAGCAGTAAAATCCTTGGCAACGTCCTTGATTCGGTACGGTGGAAAAAAAGATAGTGATAGTGCAAACCCCTTGATCCTGATCGGTAAACACTATTCTACGTTTCGAAGGAGAGAATAATCATTTTCTGTCCCGTAACAGTTAGAATTGGCTCAACCTCGTCCTGAGGGTGAAAAGGCATCTTCACGAAACACCGCTGTCCGTATTCGACCCTTGTATCGACCTTGTCTATACATTAGTTGATTGGCTGATTAAACAATAGAATGAATCAACTGACGTCAAAGTGTCATCTAAAAATCACACCAAAATTAGCCGAAAACTATGCGAAAAACTTGTATGAAAACCAAATAAAAACGATGTTACATATAGTATTAAACGTGTCTATCCTGACAGGCATCAATACAATTTTCTGCATTTCATTGGTTAGATAATATCTGATTACAGAATCTAAATGTTCTTTGATGCTTTGGCCAAAATGGTCGATTATTTTGGCAAAATTTTGTCGACGGTATCAAGCCTGGGCCAAAATTTATGAGGAAATTGATTCCTTGGCTTATATGACTAAGTAGAAAGGACTGGCAAAGATTGTAAGCAAGAATATACGGTACGTTCTTGAAGTGAAGTCGTCGTATAATGATATTAGAAGTATGGTACTGAATGAGAAAAAGCACTGAGGAACAGAAGGTAGTCTCTAACGAACCCTGCAACATACAGTTCATCACACGAGCTACAGTTATATATATCATGACACGAGAAACAAATCACAGATTTGCGCCACTCGCTAGATTTCGCTAAAATTATTTTCTTCCCGTGACCTAGACGATAGTAACAAACAGAACCAGATGTTGTAGAGCAATTCATTTTAGAACATGTAAGGGTTAAGGAAACTCAAAGTAATTCTTTATACTAACTACAAATCGTAAGATTTCACCAAATAGTTCAAAGAACATGCTCTGGGATTTTAATCTTAACTCTTTCCAAGTTAAGATGGTCAACTAGTCAGATCACCATAGAGCAGCGAAATCCTTGGCAACGTCCTTGATCCGGAACGGTGGAAAAGAGATAGTGATAGTGCAATCCCCCTTGATCCTGATCCGTAAAGGCTATCCTATGTCAGATGAAAATTGTACCGGTAATGTTTCGAAGTAGAGAATAATCATTTTCTGTCCCATATCAAAAGGAGTAGCTGAACATCGTCCCCAGAGTGAAAAGTCTTCTACGCGAAACATCGCTCTCCATATTAGACCCTGGTATCGACCTTGTCTATATATTAGTCGATTGGCTGATTAAACAATAGAATTATTCAACTGACGTCAAAGTTTCATCTAAAAATCACACCAAAATAAGCCTGAAACTATGTGAAAAAGTTGTATGAAAACCAAACAAAACGATGTTACATACAGTATCGTGTCTTTCCTGACAGGTATCATTACAATTTTTTGCATTCCTTTGGTTAGAACATCTACTAACGGAATCTAAATGTTCTTTGATGCCTAGGCCGAAATGGCCGATTATTTTGGCAGAATTTTGCCGACGGTACCAAGCCTGGGCCAAAATTGATTTGATGCTTTAGAGTCCAGGGAATTGGCTTGGCTTATATATGACTAAGTAGAAAGGATTGGGAAAGATTGCAATCAAGAATATACGATATGTAAGAGCAGTGGTTGAAAACGCGAACAATATGGGATATCACATTATCTATTAGAATTTTCAAACAAAACTTTTACCTATATCGAGAAATATGTGAACCAATAATGTGCATTTTCAATAATCAAAAATTTGAAAGATACTCGCCAAAACAATTTAAGCTTCCAAAAACAAAATTATACAATATGCTCAATACTGAGTGTTGCCTGGCTTTGACATATTCATGCCCGATAGGATAACAATAACAATAATATATATAGACCAATTCATTAATTCAAGTTTAATTGATTTTCATTCCTATACCCCTCTAACAACAAATAACAGCTTAGTTATCAGAGATATCAATTGTTTTGAGTTAGATATATACATTTACAGTACATTAATTATTTCAATTTGATTCAGAGCAATGTTTTGTTATGTAGCCATTCCCCTAAAAACTATACTCTTTCCGCATGGAAGCTAAATCCACCAGTTATTCAGCTATATTACAATGCTAGATAGCTACATAAACATGCACAATTTGTATAAGTAATCTATATACATCATTGTAAATCTTGTCAATTATAACTCAAATATTAGCAAGAAAAGAATCAAAATGTCATTCTTTGAGCTAAGATTAACAAAAATCATACGCAAGTCTAGCGGCTGGCGTCTCAGACAGTTTAAGTAACTTTGAGGGCTTTAATTTTAAGTAATGTCTTCATTTTTTCCCCAGATTAAATATATTCGAGTTATTTCAGGTTATCAAATTGTTATCATAAATTATAAAGATGTGGAGCCCATGTACTAGATTAAAGTTCTTCAAATTGAAAAGTCATTACCGATTTACAAGTTAAAAATTCTACTGATCATGTCAACTACAGCGGTTTTCATTTTCCTGAAATCTGTCATGATTTGCTGTCTTATGTCGGCCATACCAAAACCATACACAAAGGGATTAGCCACAGTGTTGACTTGCGCAAGCATAATAGATACCAATCTGAATACTGAGGCATCGTTCTTGCTGTCAAATCCAACAGATATTATGTAAAAGGCCAACGGGCACATACATATCACGTACAAACCAACAACTGCGCTTGCGACTACAGCAACTTTTATTTGAACTTTCCTGGTGTCGTTCTCCTCTGCTTGTCTTCCGAGACTATTTTCAGGAGCAACCTTGATTTTCTTATAAGATAGCAAATATAAGCGAATTTGGACAAATGCAAGAACAACGGTGTTGCAAAGAACCACGATGGTGTATATGATGTTGATTGATTTCGTCAAAACCAAGGCCACGACAGTGTAATTCGGTTCATATCTTTCTTTGTCCATGAAGCCACAGATGAAGGCAACTGCCCATATGCAGTATAGAGCTCTGTGTACCAGTTTATCTGTTACAATGTCATGCAATCGAAGACAGTGAATGCATGCAATGTAGCGCTCATAAGACAACAGAAGGATGCTGCCACTTGCGCTGACAACGGTTGAAATACCAAGAAATTCCATGAACTTCCGAATGAATTGACAGCCAGTTGAATTACTTCTCGCTTGAAAAATGAAGCTTAGAATATTCAGCAAAGCCCTCCAGCTATTTGAATGCTGTCAGCGATGTTTAAGCTGAGCAAGATTTTGTAACGAGGAGGCTCAAGCTTAAATCACATATAAGAATCTTGAACATTAGAATGTACACTGGACATGCTAGAAATGCCAAGAAAATGGCGAGCGACCCAGCAGATTTTCTGGTGCAGCTATATGTTATAAAAGTCACATTGTATAAATCCATACTGACGTTTACAGTCGCATTACTTGAATTCATCTTGAGCGTGATTTCTTGCAGCCTATTTTCGAACAGTCTTTCTTGAAGTGAAGTCGTCGTGTTATGATATTAGAAGTATAGTACTGAATGAGAAAAAAGCACTGAGGAACAGAAGGCAGTCTCTAACGAACCCCGCAATATACAGTTCATCACACGAGCTACAGTTATACATATACATCATGACACGAGGAATGAATTACAGATTTGCGCCATTTGCTTGATTTTTTGTTCAAAATCACAGCTGACTATACTTTCTTCTGACCAACAGGGGCATGTCAGCAGCTGTAAATACTGATTTGATAGCAATTTTTTTCTCGAGACCTGGACGATAGTAACAAGCAGAACCAGATGGTGTAGTGCAATTCATTTTAGAACATGTAAGGTTTAAGGAAACTCAAAGTAATTCCTTATACTAACTACAAGTCGTAAGATTTTACCAAATAGTTCAAAGAACATGCTCTGGGATTTTAATATTTACTCTTTCCCAGTTAAGACGGTCAACTAGTCAGATATCCATAGGCAGTAAAATCCTTGGCAACGTCCTTGATTCGGTACGGTGGAAAAAGATAGTGATAGTGCAAATCCCTTGATCCCTATGTTTGGAAGTAAAATAATCATTTTCTATAACAATAAGGATTAGCTCAACCTCGTCCCAAGGGTGAGAATAATCATCGCTTTCTGTCCCTGCAATCGACCTTGTCTAGATATTAGTAGAGCTCAATCATCGTCCCATATCAAAAAGTGTAAAGAACATCTCCCATAGTGGAAACACTACGCGCTCGCTCCCATATTTGACCCTGGAATCGACCTTGTCTATATATTAGTTGATTGGCTGATTAAACAATAGAATTAATCAACTGATGTCAGAGTTTCATCTAAAAATCACACCCAGAATAAGCCGGAAACTATGCGGAAAACTTGTATGGAAACCAAATAAAAGATGTTACATACAATATTGTGTCTTTCCTGACAGGTATCAATACAATATTTTGCATTTCTTTGGTTAGAACATCTGATTACAGAATCTAAATGTTCTTTGATGGCTAGGCCAGAATGGCCGATTATTTTGGCAGAATTTTGCCGACAATACCAAGCTTGGGCCAAAATTGATTTGATGCTTTAGAGTCCAGGAAATTGGTTTGGCTTATATGACTAAGTAGAAAGGATTGGCAAAGATTGTAAGAAAGAATATACGATAAGCAAGAGCAGCGGTCGAAAACACGAACCCTGGGATATCATATTATCCTTTAGAATTTTTAAACAAAGCATTTCCCTGTATCGACTAATATGTGAACTAATAATGTGCAATATCGTATATTTTCAATAATCAAAAATTTGAAAGATACTCGCCAAAACGAATTTAAGCCTGTAAAAACAAAATTATACAATATGCTCAATACTAAGTGTTGCCTGGTTTTGACATATTCATGCCCGATAGAATAACAATAAAAATAATATCCATAGACCAATTCATTAATTCAAGTTTAATTGATATTCATTCCTATACCCTTCTAACAACAAACAACAGCTTAGTTATCAGAGATATCAATTGTTTTGAGTTAGATATATACATTTACAGTACATTAATTACTTCAATTTGATTCAGAGCAATGTTTTGTTATGTAGCCATACCATTACAAATGATACTCTTTCCGCATGGAAGCTAAATACACTAGTAATTCAGCTATCTTACAATGCTAGGTAGCCACATATACATGCACAATTTGTATAAGTAATCTGTATACATCATTGTAAATCTTGTCAATTATAACTCACATATTAGCAAGAAAAGAATCAAAATGTCATTCTTTGAGCTAAGATTAACAAAAATCGTACGCAAGTCTAGCGGCTGGCGTCTCAGACAGTTTAAGTAACTTTGAGGGCTTTAATTTTAAGTAATGTCTTCATTTTTTCCCCAGATTAAATATATTCGAGTTATTTCAGGTTATCAAATTGTTATCATAAATTATAAAGATGTGGAGCCCATGTACTAGATTAAAGTTCTTCAAATTGAAAAGTCATTACCGATTTACAAGTTAAAATTCTACTGATCATGTCAACTACAGCGGTTTTCATTTTCCTGAAATCTGTCATGATTTGCTGTCTTATGTCGGCCATACCAAAACCATACACAAAGGGATTAGCCACAGTGTTGACTTGCGCAAGCATAATAGATACCAATCTGAATACTGAGGCATCGTTCTTGGTGTCAAATCCAACAGAAATTATGTAAAAAGCCAACGGACACATACATATGACGTACAAACCAACAACTGCGCTTGCGACTACAGCAACTTTTATTTGAACTTTCCTGGTGTCGTTCTCCTCTGCTTGTCTTCCAAAGCTATTATCAGGCGCAACCTTGATTTTCTTATAAGATAGCAAATATAAGCGAATTTGGACAAATGCAAGAACAACGGTGTTGCAAAGAACCACGATGGTGTATATGATGTTGATTGATTTCGTCAAAACCAAGGCCACGACAGTGTAATTCAGTTCATATCTTTCTTTGTCCATGAAGCCACAGATGAAGGCAACTGCCCATATGCAGTATAGAGCTCTGTGTACCAGTTTATCTGTTACAATGTCATGCAATCGAAGACAGTGAACGCATGCAATGTAGCGCTCATAAGACAACAGAAGGATGCTGCCACTTGCGCTGACAACGGTTGAAATACCAAGAAATTCCATGAACTTCCGAATGAATTGACAGCCAGTTGAATTACGTCTCGCTTGAAAAATGAAGCTTAGAATATTCAGCAAAGCCCTCCAGCTATTTGAATGCTGTCAGCGATGTTTAAGCTGAGCAAGATTTTGTAACGAGGGAGGCTCAAGCTTAAATCATATACAAGAATTTTGAACATGAGAATGTAGACTGGAGTTGTTATAAATGCCAAGAAAATTCCGAAAGATCCAGCAGACTTCCTGGTGCAACTATATGTTATAAAAGTCACATCGTATGAGTTCATGCTGTTGTTCACGGTTGAATTACTTGAATTCATCTTGAGCGTGATTTCTTGCAGCCTATTTTCGAACAGTCTTTCTTGAAGTGAAGTCGTCGTGTGATGATATTAGAAGCATGGTACTGAATGAGAAAAAGCACTGAGGAACAGAAGGCAGTCTGTAACGAACCCCTATATACAGTTCATCACACGAGCTACAGTTATACATATACATCATGACACGAGGAATAAATTACAGATTTGCGCCATTCGCTTGATTTCACGCCGGGTTTTGTTCAAAATCACAGCTGACTATACTTTCTTCTGACCAACAGGGGCATGTCAGCAGCTGTAAATACTGATTTGATAGCAATTTTTTTCTCGAGACCTGGACGATAGTAACAAGCAGAACCAGATGGTGTAGTGCAATTCATTTTAGAACATGTAAGGGTTAAGGAAACTCAAAGTAATTCTTTATACTAACTACAGGTCGTAAGATTTTACGAAATAGTTCAAAGAACATGCTCTGGGATTTTAATATTAACTCTTTCCCAGTTAAGACGGTCAACTAGTCAGATCACCATAGGGCAGTAAAATCCTTGGCAACGTCCTTGATTCGGAACGGTGGAAAAAAGATAGTGATAGTGCAAACCCCCTTAATCTTGATCGATAAACGCTATCCTATGCTTGGAAGTAGAGAATAATCATTTTCTATATCGTAACAATAAGGATTAGCTCAACCTCGTCCCAAGGGTGAAAAGGCTTCTACGCAAAACACCGCTCTCCATATCCCACCCTGTATCGACCTTGTCTATACATTAGTTGATTGGCTGATTAAACAATAGAATAAATCAACTGACATCAAAGTGTTTCTTGAAGTGAAGCTGTCGTGTAATGATATTAGAAGTATGGTACAGAATGAGAAAAAAGCTTTGTGGAACAGAAGTTTGTCTGTAAGGAACAACGCAACAAACAATTCAAAAGTTATATATACCATGACACGAGGAATAAATCACAAATTTTGCGCCACTCGCTAGATTTCACGTGTTTTGGTTCAAAATATCAGCTGACACGACTCTCTTCTGACCAATAAGATCACCGAAATATATTAATAGCTGTGAATAATGATTCATTGCAATTTTTTCTTCGTGACCTGGACGATAGTAAACAAGCAGAACCAGATGGTGTGGTGCAATTCATTTTAGAACATGTAAGGTTTAAGAAAACTCAAAGTAATTCTTTATACTAACTACAAATCGTAAGATTTTACGAAATAGTTCAAAGAACATGCTCTGAATATTGCTCCGATTTTAATCTTAAATCTTTGCCAGTTAAGACGGTCAACTAGTCAGATCAAGAATAGCTCGATAGGCCTTATCGCAGCAAAATCCTTGGCAACGTCCTTGATTCGGTACGGTGGAAAAAGATAGTGATAGTGCAAACCCCTTGATCGTGATCGTACTTAAAACGACTTAAATACATCTTAATCAAGTAGAGAATAATCATTTTCTGTCCCGTAACAGGTAGAATTGGCTCAACCTCGTCCCCAGGGTGAAAAGGCATCTTCACGAAACACCGCTGTCCGTATTCGACCCTTGTATCGACCTTGTCTATACATTAGTTGATTGGCTGATTAAACAATAGAATTAATCAACTGACGTCAAAGTTTCATCTAAAAATCACACCAAAATAAGCCGGAAACTATGTGAAAAACTTGTATGAAAACCAAATAAAAACGATGTTACATACAGTATCGTGTCTTTCCTGACAGGTATCAATACAATTTTTGCATTTCTTTGGTTAGAACATCTGATTAACAGAATCTAAATGTTCTTTGATGCCTAGGCCAAAATGGCCGATTATTTTGGCAGAATTTTGCCGACGGTACCAAGCCTGGGCCAAAATTGATTTGATGCTTTAGAGTCCAGGAAATTGGTTTGGCTTATATGACTAAGTAGAAAGGATTGGCAAAGATTGTAAGAAAGAATATACGATAAGTAAGAGCAGCGGTCGAAAACACGAACCCTGGGATATCATATTATCCTTTAGAATTTTTAAACAAAGCATTTCCCTGTATCGACTAATATGTGAACTAATAATGTGCAATATCGTATATTTTCAATAATCAAAAATTTGAAAGATACTCGCCAAAACGAATTTAAGCCTGTAAAAACAAAATTATACAATATGCTCAATACTAAGTGTTGCCTGGTTTTGACATATTCATGCCCGATAGAATAACAATAAAAATAATATCCATAGACCAATTCATTAATTCAAGTTTAATTGATATTCATTCCTATACCCTTCTAACAACAAACAACAGCTTAGTTATCAAAGAGATCAATTGTTTTAAGTTAGATATATACATTTACAGTACATTTATTATTTCAATATGATACAAAGTTTTGTTATGTAGCCATTCCCTACAAATTATACTCTTTCCACATGGAAGCAAATACACAAGTTATTCAGCTATCTTACAATGCTAGATAGCTACATAAACATGCACAATTTGTATAAGTAATCTATATACATCATTGTAAATCTTGTCAATTATAACTCAAATATTAGCAAGAAAAGAATCAAAATGTCATTCTTTGAGCTAAGATTAACAAAAATCATACGCAAGTGTAGCGGCTGGCGTCTCAGACAGTTTAAGTAACTTTGAGGGCTTTAATTTTAAGTAATGTCTTCATTTTTTCCCCAGATTAAATATATTCGAGTTATTTCAGGTTATCAAATTGTTATCATAAATTATAAAGATGTGGAGCCCATGTACTAGATTAAAGCTCTTCAAATTGAAAAGTCATTACCGATTTACAAGTTAAAAATTCTACTGATCATGTCAACTACAGCGGTTTTCATTTTCCTGAAATCTGTCATGATTTGCTGTCTTATGTCGGCCATACCAAAACCATACACAAAGGGATTAGCCACAGTGTTGACTTGCGCAAGCATAATAGATACCAATCTGAATACTGAGGCATCGTTCTTGCTGTCAAATCCAACAGATATTATGTAAAAGGCCAACGGGCACATACATATCACGTACAAACCAACAACTGCGCTTGCGACTACAGCAACTTTTATTTGAACTTTCCTGGTGTCGTTCTCCTCTGCTTGTCTTCCAAAGCTATTATCAGGCGCAACCTTGATTTTCTTATAAGATAGCAAATATAAGCGAATTTGGACAAATGTAAGAACAACGGTGTTGCAAAGAACCACGATGGTGTATATGATGTTGATTGATTTCGTCAAAACCAAGGCCACGACAGTGTAATTCGGTTCATATCTTTCTTTGTCCATGAAGCCACAGATGAAGGCAACTGCCCATATGCAGTATAGAGCTCTGTGTACCAGTTTATCTGTTACAATGTCATGCAATCGAAGACAGTGAACGCATGCAATGTAGCGCTCATAAGACAACAGAAGGATGCTGCCACTTGCGCTGACAACGGTTGAAATACCAAGAAATTCCATGAACTTCCGAATGAATTGACAGCCAGTTGAATTACTTCTCGCTTGAAAATGAAGCTTAGAATATTCAGCAAAGCCCTCCAGCTATTTGAATGCTGTCAGCGATGTTTAAGCTGAGCAAGATTTTGTAACGAGGAGGCTCAAGCTTAAATCATATATAAGAATCTTGAACATTAGAATGTACACTGGACATGCTAGAAATGCCAAGAAAATGGCGAGCGACCCAGCAGATTTTCTGGTGCAGCTATATGTTCTGAAAGTCACATTGTATAAATCCATACTGACGTTTACAGTCGCATTACTTGAATTCATCTTGAGCGTGATTTCTTGCAGCCTATTTTCGAACAGTCTTTCTTGAAGTGAAGTCGTCGTGTTATGATATTAGAAGCATGGTACTGAATGAGAAAAATAACTGAGGAACAGAAGTTTGTCTGTAATGAACAACGCAGCAAACAATTCAAAAGTTATATATATCATCACACGAGGAATGAATTACAGAATTGCGCCAGTCGCTAGATTTCGCTAGAATTATTTTCTTCCCGTGACCTAGACGATAGTAACAAGCAGAACCAGATGGTGTAGTGCAATTCATTTTAGAACATGTAAAGTTTAAGAAAACTCAAAGCAATTCTTTATACTAACTACAAGATTTTACCAAATAGTTCAAAGAACATGCTCTGGGATTTTAATCTTAACTCTTTCCAAGTTAAGACGGTCAACTAGTCAGATATCCATAGAGCAGTAAAATCCTTGGCAACGTCCTTGATTCGGTACGGTGGAAAAAAGATAGTGATAGTGCAAACCCCTTGATCCTGATCGGTAAACACTATTCTACGTTTCGAAGGAGAGAATAATCATTTTCTGTCCCGTAACAGTTAGAATTGGCTCAACCTCGTCCTGAGGGTGAAAAGGCATCTTCACGAAACACCGCTGTCCGTATTCGACCCTTGTATCGACCTTGTCTATACATTAGTTGATTGGCTGATTAAACAATAGAATTAATCAACTGACGTCAAAGTGTCATCTAAAAATCACACCAAAATTAGCCGAAAACTATGCGAAAAACTTGTATGAAAACCAAATAAAAACGATGTTACATATAGTATTGTGTCTTTCCTGACAGGTATCAATACAATTTTCTGCATTTCATTGGTTAGAAATATCTGATTACAGAATCTAAATGTTCTTTGATGCTTTGGCCAAAATGGTCGATTATTTTGGCAAAATTTGTCGACGTTACCAAGCCTGGGCCAAAATTTATTTAATGAGGAAATTGGCTTGGCTTATATGACTAAGTAGAAAGGACTGGCAAAGATTGTAAGCAAGAATATACGGTACGTTCTTGAAGTGAAGTCGTCGTATAATGATATTAGAAGTATGGTACTGAATGAGAAAAAGCACTGAGGAACAGAAGGTAGTCTCTAACGAACCCCGCAACATACAGTTCATCACACGAGCTACAGTTATATATATCATGACACGAGAAACAAATCACAGATTTGCGCCACTCGCTTGACTACACTAGGATTATTTTCTTCCGTGACCTAGACGATAGTAACAAACAGAACCAGATGTTGTAGAGCAATTCATTTTAGAACATGTAAGGTTTAAGAAAACTCAAAGTAATTCTTTATACTAACTACAAATCGTAAGATTTTACCAAATAGTTCAAAGAACATGCTCTGGGATTTTACTCTTAACTCTTTCCAAGTTAAGATGGTCAACTAGTCAGATCACCATAGAGCAGCGAAATCCTTGGCAACGTCCTTGATCCGGAACGGTGGAAAAAGATAGTGATAGTGCAATCCCCTTGATCCTGATCCGTAAAGGCTATCCTATGTCAGATGAAAATTGTACCGGTAATGTTTCGAAGTAGAGAATAATCATTTTCTGTCCCAAATCAAAAAGGAGTAGCTGAACATCGTCCCTAGAGTGAAAAGTTTTCTACGCGAAACATCGCTCTCCATATTTGACCCTGGTATCGACTTTGTCTATATATTAGTCGATTGGCTGATTAAACAATAGAATTATTCAACTGACGTCAAAGTTTCATCTAAAAATCACACCAAAATAAGCCTGAAACTATGTGAAAAAGTTGTATGAAAACCAAACAAAAACGATGTTACATACAGTATCGTGTCTTTCCTGACAGGTATCATTACAATTTTTTGCATTCCTTTGGTTAGAACATCTACTAACGGAATCTAAATGTTCTTTGATGCCTAGGCCAAAATGGCCGATTATTTTGGCAGAATTTTGCCGACGGTACCAAGCCTGGGCCAAAATTGATTTGATGCTTTAGAGTCCAGGAAATTGGCTTGGCTTATATGACTAAGTAGAAAGGATTGGGAAAGATTGCAATCAAGAATAAACGATATGTAAGAGCAGTGGTTGAAAACGCGAACAATATGGGATATCACATTATCTATTAGAATTTTCAAACAAAACTTTTCCCTATATCGAGAAATATGTGAACCAATAATGTGCATTTTCAATAATCAAAATTTGAAAGATACTCGCCAAAACAATTTAAGCTTCGAAAACAAAATTATACAATATGCTCAATACTGAGTGTTGCCTGGCTTTGACATATTCATGCCCGATAGAATAACAATAACAATAATATATATAGACCAATTCATTAATTCAAGTTTAATTGATTTTCATTCCTATACCCTCTAACAACAAATAACAGCTTAGTTATCAGAGATATCAATTGTTTTGAGTTAGATATATACATTTACAGTACATTAATTACTTCAATTTGATTCAGAGCAATGTTTTGTTATGTAGCCATACCATTACAAATGATACTCTTTCCGCATGGAAGCTAAATACACCAGTTATTCAGCTATCTTACAATGCTACATAGCTACATATACATGCACAATTTGTATAAGTAATCTGTATACATCATTGTAAATCTTGTCAATTATAACTCACATATTAGCAAGAAAAGAATCAAAATGTCATTCTTTGCGCTAATTTTAAAGAAGATCATACGCAAGTCTAGCGGCTGGCGTCTCAGACAGTTTAAGTATTTTTGAGGGCTTTAATCTAAAGTAATGTCTTCATTTTTCCCCAGATCAAATATATTCGAGTTATTTCAGGTTATCAAATTGTTATCATAAACTATAAAGATGCAGAGCCCATGTACTAGATTAAAGTTCTTCATATTGAAAAGTCATTACCGATTTACAAGTTAAAAATTCTACTGATCATGTCAACGACAGCGGTTTTCATTTTTCTGAAATCTGTCATGATTTGCTGTCTTATGTCGGCCATACCGAAACCATACACAAAGGGATTAGCCACAGTGTTGACTTGCGCAAGCATAATAGATACCAATCTGAATACTGAGGCATCGTTCTTGCTGTCAAATCCAACAGATATTATGTAAAAGGCCAACGGGCACATACATATCACGTACAAACCAACAACTGCGCTTGCGACTACAGCAACATTTATTTGAACTTTCCTGGTGTCGTTCTCCTCTGCTTGTCTTCCGAGACTATTTTCAGGAGCAACCTTGATTTTCTTATAAGATAGCAAATATAAGCGAATTTGGACAAATGCAAGAACAACGGTGTTGCAAAGAACCACGATGGTGTATATGATGTTGATTGATTTCGTCAAAACCAAGGCCACGACAGTGTAATTCGGTTCATATCTTTCTTTGTCCATGAAGCCACAGATGAAGGCAACTGCCCATATGCAGTATAGAGCTCTGTGTACCAGTTTATCTGTTACAATGTCATGCAATCGAAGACAGTGAACGCATGCAATGTAGCGCTCATAAGACAACAGAAGGATGCTGCCACTTGCGCTGACAACGGTTGAAATACCAAGAAATTCCATGAACTTCCGAATGAATTGACAGCCAGTTGAATTACTTCTCGCTTGAAAAATGAAGCTTAGAATATTCAGCAAAGCCCCTCCAGCTATTTGAATGCTGTCAGCGATGTTTAAGCTGAGCAAGATT
Source organism: Chrysaora quinquecirrha (assembly GCA_014526335.1). NCBI lineage: Eukaryota > Metazoa > Cnidaria > Scyphozoa > Semaeostomeae > Pelagiidae > Chrysaora > Chrysaora quinquecirrha. The sequence continues at coordinate 546,427 of JACTAT010000131.1, read as the reverse complement.
TTGTAACGAGGGAGGCTCAAGCTTAAATCACATATAAGAATCTTGAACATTAGAATGTACACTGGACATGCTAGAAATGCCAAGAAAATGGCGAGCGACCCAGCAGATTTTCTGGTGCAGCTATATGTTATAAAAGTCACATTGTATAAATCCATACTGACGTTTACAGTGGCATTACTTGAATTCATCTTGAGCGTGATTTCTTGCAGCCTATTTTCGAACAGTCTTTCTTGAAGTGAAGTCGTCGTGTGATGATATTAGAAGCATGGTACTGAATGAAAAAAAGCACTGAGGAACAGAAGGCAGTCTCTAACGAACCCCGCAATATACAGTTCATCACACGAGCTACAGTTATACATATACATCATGACACGAGGAATAAATTACAGATTTGCGCCATTTGCTTGATTTCACGCCGGGTTTTGTTCAAAATCACAGCTGACTATACTTTCTTCTGACCAACAGGGGCATGTCAGCAGCTGTAAATACTGATTTGATAGCAATTTTTTTCTCGAGACCTGGACGATAGTAACAAGCAGAACCAGATGGTGTAGTGCAATTCATTTTAGAACATGTAAGGTTTAAGAAAACTAAAAGTAATTCTTTATAATAACTACAAGTCGTAAGATTTTACGAAATAGTTCAAAGAACATGCTCTGTGATTTTAATCTCAACTCTTTGCAAGTTAAGACGGTCAACTAGTCAGATATCGATAGGGCAGTAAAATCCTTGGCAACGTCCTTGATTCGGTACGGTGGAAAAAAGATAGTGATAGTGCAAACCCCCTTGATCGTGATCCGTAAAGGCTACCCTATGTTTCGAAGTAGAGAATAATCATTTTCTGTCCCATATCAAAAGGAGTCGCTGAACATCGTCCCCAGGGTGAAAAGTCTTCTACGCGAAACATCGCTCTCCATATTTGACCCTGGTATCGACCTTGTCTATATATTAGTCGATTGGCTGATTAAACAATAGAATTATTCAACTGACGTCAAAGTTTCATCTAAAAATCACACCAAAATAAGCCTGAAACTATGTGAAAAAGTTGTATGAAAACCAAACAAAAACGATGTTACATACAGTATCGTGTCTTTCCTGACAGGTATCATTACAATTTTTTGCATTCCTTTGGTTAGAACATCTACTAACGGAATCTAAATGTTCTTTGATGCCTAGGCCAAAATGGCCGATTATTTTGGCAGAATTTTGCCGACGGTACCAAGCCTGGGCCAAAATTGATTTGATGCTTTAGAGTCCAGGAAATTGGCTTGGCTTATATATGACTAAGTAGAAAGGATTGGGAAAGATTGCAATCAAGAATATACGATATGTAAGAGCAGTGGTTGAAAACGCGAACAATATGGGATATCACATTATCTATTAGAATTTTCAAACAAAACTTTTCCCTATATCGAGAAATATGTGAACCAATAATGTGCATTTTCAATAATCAAAAATTTGAAAGATACTCGCCAAAACAATTTAAGCTTCGAAAAACAAAATTATACAATATGCTCAATACTGAGTGTTGCCTGGCTTTGACATATTCATGCCCGATAGGATAACAATAACAATAATATATATAGACCAATTCATTAATTCAAGTTTAATTGATTTTCATTCCTATACCCCTCTAACAACCAATAACAGCTTAGTTATCAGAGATATCAATTGTTTTGAGTTAGATATATACATTTACAGTACATTAATTACTTCAATTTGATTCAGAGCAATGTTTTGTTATGTAGCCATACCATTACAAATGATACTCTTTCCGCATGGAAGCTAAATACACCAGTTATTCAGCTATCTTACAATGCTACATAGCTACATATACATACACAATTTGTATAAGTAATCTGTATACATCATTGTAAATCTTGTCAATTATAACTCACATATTAGCAAGAAAAGAATCAAAATGTCATTCTTTGCGCTAATTTTAAAGAAGATCATACGCAAGTCTAGCGGCTGGCTTCTCAGACAGTTTAAGTATTTTTGAGGGCTTTAATCTAAAGTAATGTCTTCATTTTTTCCCCAGATCAAATATATTCGAGTTATTTCAGGTTATCAAATTGTTATCATAAACTATAAAGATGCAGAGCCCATGTACTAGATTAAAGTTCTTCATATTGAAAAGTCATTACCGATTTACAAGTTAAAAATTCTACTGATCATGTCAACGACAGCGGTTTTCATTTTTTCTGAAATCTGTCATGATTTGCTGTCTTATGTCGGCCATACCGAAACCATACACAAAGGGGATTAGCCACAGTGTTGACTTGCGCAAGCATAATAGATGCCAATCTGAATACTGAAGCATCGTTCTTGCTGTCAAATCCAACAGATATTATGTAAAAGGCCAAAGGGCACATACATATCACGTACAAACCAACAACTGCGCTTGCGACTATAGCAACTTTTATTTGAACTTTCCTGGTGTCGTTCTCCTCTGCTTGTCTTCCGAAACTATTTTCAGGAGCAACCTTGAGTTTCTTATAAGATAGCAAATATAAGCGAATTTGGACAAATGCAAGAACAACGGTGTTGCAAAGAACCACGATGGTGTATATGATGTTGATTGATTTCGTCAAAACCAAGGCCACGACAGTGTAATTCGGTTCATATCTTTCTTTGTCCATGAAGCCACAGATGAAGGCAACTGCCCATATGCAGTATAGAGCTCTGTGTACCAGTTTATCTGTTACAATGTCATGCAATCGAAGACAGTGAACGCATGCAATGTAGCGCTCATAAGACAACAGAAGGATGCTGCCACTTGCGCTGACAACGGTTGAAATACCAAGAAATTCCATGAACTTCCGAATGAATTGACACCCAGTTGAATTACTTCTCGCTTGAAAAATGAAGCTTAGAATATTCAGCAAAGCCCCTCCAGCTATTTGAATGCTGTCGGCGATGTTTAAGCTGAGCAAGATTTTGTAACGAGGGAGGCTCAAGCTTAAATCACATATAAGAATCTTGAACATTAGAATGTACACTGGACATGCTAGAAATGCCAAGAAAATGGCGAGCGACCCAGCAGATTTTCTGGTGCAGCTATATGTTATAAAAGTCACATTGTGTAAATCCATACTGACGTTTACAGTGGCATTACTTGAATTCATCTTGAGCGTGATTTCTTGCAGCCTATTTTCGAACAGTCTTTCTTGAAGTGAAGTCGTCGTGTGATGATATTAGAAGCATGGTACTGAATGAAAAAAGCACTGAGGAACAGAAGGCAGTCTCTAACGAACCCCGCAATATACAGTTCATCACACGAGCTACAGTTATACATATACATCATGACACGAGGAATAAATTACAGATTTGCGCCATTTGCTTGATTTCACGCCGGGTTTTGTTCAAAATCACAGCTGACTATACTTTCTTCTGACCAACAGGGGCATGTCAGCAGCTGTAAATACTGATTTGATAGCAATTTTTTTCTCGAGACCTGGACGATAGTAACAAGCAGAACCAGATGGTGTAGTGCAATTCATTTTAGAACATGTAAGGTTTAAGAAAACTAAAAGTAATTCTTTATAATAACTACAAGTCGTAAGATTTTACGAAATAGTTCAAAGAACATGCTCTGTGATTTTAATCTCAACTCTTTGCAAGTTAAGACGGTCAACTAGTCAGATATCGATAGGGCAGTAAAATCCTTGGCAACGTCCTTGATTCGGTATGGTGGAAAAAAGATAGTGATAGTGCAAACCCCCTTGATCGTGATCCGTAAAGGCTACCCTATGTTTCGAAGTAGAGAATAATCAATATCTGTCCTGTAACAATAAGGATTAGCTCAACCTCGTTCCCAGGGTGCAAAAGTCTTCTACGCAAAACACCGCTCTCCATATCCCACCCTGTATAGGCAGGGAAGAATCATAAATCCACTAAATTTCAACCTAACCCCACTTTTCATTGCATTTTCCTACTATTTCGACCATGGAGATTCCAAATCCGAGATGGCTCAATTTTGACCGGAAGTTGACTTTTTGATGACGTCATCAGGTGCGGTCTTTTTTGCGTATAAGCGCTTATATTTCGCTCCAGTCAATCAAAATGCCTGTAAAATTTGTATTTTCGAATAGAACTCGGCGAGTTCTTTCGATTGATATATATTTGAGTCATTTTAGATGACATCAGCGATTTAAGTGATGACGTCATCAGCGAAAAAAACTCTCGCAGAAAGCCAGTATAATCGTCAATTAATGAATAAACTAGTATTTGGACAATGTTTTCTACGTTAATATATAAGAGAGATAGATAACAGGAACACTTTTGATCCGTGATAAAGCAAGCGTACTTGATCCATAACGACTTAAATACATCTTAATCAGTAACGACTAAATCATTTTCTGTCCCGCAACAGTTAAAATCGGCTCAACCTAGTCCCGAGTGTGAAAAGGTATATTCACGAAACACCGCTGTCCATATTCGACCCTGGTATCCACCTTGTCTATACATTAGTTGATTGACTGATTAAACGATAGAATTAATCAAATGACGTCAAACTCTCATCTAAAAATCACGCCAAAATAAGCCGGAAGCTATGCAAAAACTTGTATAAAAACCAAACAAAAACTATGCTACATACAGTATTGTCTTTCCTGACAGGTATCAGTATAATTTTCTGCATTTCTTTGGTTAGAATATCTGCTTATGGAATCTAAATGTTCTTTGATGCTTTGGCCAAAATGGACGTTTATTTTGGTAGAATTTTGTCTACGGTACCAAGCCTGGGCCAAAATTGATTTGATGCTTTAGATTCGAGGATTTTGGCTTGGCTCATATGACTAAGTACAAAGGATTGGCAAAGACTGAAAGCAAGAATATACGATATGTTCTTGAAGTGAAGTCGTCGTGTAATGATATTAGAAGTATAGTACTCAATGAGAAAAAAGCACTGAGAAACAGAAGGTAGTCTTTAACGAACCCTGCAATATACAGTTCATCACACGAGATACAGTTATATACATCATGACACGAGAAACAAATCACAGATTTGCGCCACTGGCTAGATTTAGCTTTCTTCCCGTGACCTAGACGATAGTAACAAACAGAACCAGATGTTGTAGAGCAATTCATTTTAGAACATTTAAGCATTAAGGAAACTCAAAGTAATTCTTTATACTAACTACAAATCGTAAGATTTCACCAAATAGTTCAAAGAACATGCTCTGGGAGTTTACTCTTTCCCAGTTAAGACGGTCAACTAGTCAGATCACCATAGGGCAGCGAAATCCTTGGCAACATCCTTGATCCGGTACGGTGGAAAAAGATAGTGATAGTGCAAACCCCCTTGATCCTGGTCCGTAAAGGCTATCCTATGTTTCGAAGTAGAGAATATTCATTTTCTATACCGTAACAATAAGGATTAGCTCAACCTCGTCCCAACGGTGAAAAGGCTTCTACGCGAAACATCGCTCTCAATATCCGACCCTGGTATCGAACTTGTCTATACATTAGTTGATTGGCTGATTAAACAATAGAATTAATCAACTGATGTCAAAGTTTCATCTAAAAATCACACCAAAATAAGCCGGAAACTATGTGAAAAAGTTGTATGACAACCAAACAAAACGATGTTACATACAGTATCGTGTCTTCCTGACAGGTATCATTACAATTTTTTGCATTCCTTTGGTTAGAACATCTACTAACGGAATCTAAATGTTCTTTGATGCCTAGGCCAAAATGGCCGATTATTTTGGCAGAATTTTGCCGACGGTACCAAGCCTGGGCCAAAATTGATTTCATGCTTTAGAGTCCAGGAAATTGGCTTGGCTTATATGACTATGTAGAAAGGATTGGGAAAGATTGCAATCAAGAATATACGATATGTAAGAGAAGTGGTTGAAAACGCGAACAATATGGGATATCACATTGTCTATTAGAATTTTCAAACAAAACTTTTCCCTATATCGAGAAAGATGTGAACCAATAATGTGCATTTTCAATAATCAAAATTTGAAAGATACTCGCCAAAACAATTTAAGCTTCCAAAACAAAATTATACAATATGCTCAATACTGAGCGTTGCCTGGCTTTGACATATTCATGCCCGATAGGATAACAATAACAATAATATATATAGACCAATTCATTAATTCAAGTTTAATTGATTTTCATTCCTATACCCCTCTAACAACAAATAACAGCTTAGTTATCAGAGATATCAATTGTTTTGAGTTAGATATATACATTTACAGTACATTAATTACTTCAATTTGATTCAGAGCAATGTTTTGTTATGTAGCCATACCATTACAAATGATACTCTTTCCGCATGGAAGCTAAATACACTAGTAATTCAGCTATCTTACAATGCTACATAGCTACATATACATGCACAATTTGTATAAGTAATCTGTATACATCATTGTAAATCTTGTCAATTATAACTCACATATTAGCAAGAAAAGAATCAAAATGTCATTCTTTGCGCTAATTTTAAAGAAGATCATACGCAAGTCTAGCGGCTGGCGTCTCAGACAGTTTAAGTATTTTTGAGGGCTTTAATCTAAAGTAATGTCTTCATTTTTCCCCAGATCAAATATATTCGAGTTATTTCAGGTTATCAAATTGTTATCATAAACTATAAAGATGCAGAGCCCATGTACTAGATTAAAGTTCTTTATATTGAAAAGTCATTACCGATTTACAAGTTAAAAATTCTGCTGATCATGTCAACTACAGCGGTTTTCATTTTTCTGAAATCTGTCATGATTTGCTGTCTTATGTCGGCCATACCAAAACCATACACAAAGGGATTAGCCACAGTGTTGACTTGCGCAAGCATAATAGATACAAATCTGAATACTGAGGCATCGTTCTTGCTGTCAAATCCAACAGATATTATGTAAAAGGCCAACGGGCACATACATATCACGTACAAACCAACAACTGCGCTTGCGACTACAGCAACTTTTATTTGAACTTTCCTGGTGTCGTTCTCCTCTGCTTGTCTTCCGAAATTATTTTCAGGAGCAACCTTGAGTTTCTTATAAGATAGCAAATATAAGCGAATTTGGACAAATGCAAGAACAACGGTGTTGCAAAGAACCACGATGGTGTATATGATGTTGATTGATTTCGTCAAAACCAAGGCCACGACAGTGTAATTCAGTTCATATCTTTCTTTGTCCATGAAGCCACAGATGAAGGCAACTGCCCATATGCAGTATAGAGCTCTGTGTACCAGTTTATCTGTTACAATGTCATGCAATCGAAGACAGTGAACGCATGCAATGTAGCGCTCATAAGACAACAGAAGGATGCTGCCACTTGCGCTGACAACGGTTGAAATACCAAGAAATTCCATGAACTTCCGAATGAATTGACAGCCAGTTGAATTACTTCTCGCTTGAAAAATGAAGCTTAGAATATTCAGCAAAGCCCTCCAACTATTTGAATGCTGTCGGCGATGTTTAAGCTGAGCAAGATTTTGTAACGAGGAGGCTCAAGCTTAAATCACATATAAGAATCTTGAACATTAGAATGTACACTGGACATGCTAGAAATGCCAAGAAAATGGCGAGCGACCCAGCAGATTTTCTGGTGCAGCTATATGTTATAAAAGTCACATTGTGTAAATCCATACTGACGTTTACAGTGGCATTACTTGAATTCATCTTGAGCGTGATTTCTTGCAGCCTATTTTCGAACAGTCTTTCTTGAAGTGAAGTCGTCGTGTGATGATATTAGAAGCATGGTACTGAATGAAAAAAAGCACTGAGGAACAGAAGGCAGTCTCTAACGAACCCCGCAATATACAGTTCATCACACGAGCTACAGTTATACATATACATCATGACACGAGGAATAAATTACAGATTTGCGCCATTTGCTTGATGTCACGCCGGGTTTTGTTCAAAATCACAGCTGACTATACTTTCTTCTGACCAACAGGGGCATGTCCGCAGCTGTAAATACTGATTTGATAGCAATTTTTTTCTCGAGACCTGGACGATAGTAACAAGCAGAACCAGATGGTGTAGTGCAATTCATTTTAGAACATGTAAGGTTTAAGAAAACTAAAAGTAATTCTTTATAATAACTACAAGTCGTAAGATTTTACGAAATAGTTCAAAGAACATGCTCTGTGATTTTAATCTCAACTCTTTGCAAGTTAAGACGGTCAACTAGTCAGATATCGATAGGGCAGTAAAATCCTTGGCAACGTCCTTGATTCGGTACGGTGGAAAAAAGATAGTGATAGTGCAAACCCCCTTGATCGTGATCCGTAAAGGCTACCCTATGTTTCGAAGTAGAGAATAATCATTTTCTGTCCCATATCAAAAAGGAGTCGCTGAACATCGTCCCCAGAGTGAAAAGTCTTCTACGCGAAACATCGCTCTCCATATTTGACCCTGGTATCGACCTTGTCTATATATTAGTCGATTGGCTGATTAAACAATAGAATTATTCAACTGACGTCAAAGTTTCATCTAAAAATCACACCAAAATAAGCCTGAAACTATGTGAAAAAGTTGTATGAAAACCAAACAAAAACGATGTTACATACAGTATCGTGTCTTTCCTGACAGGTATCATTACAATTTTTTGCATTCCTTTGGTTAGAACATCTACTAACGGAATCTAAATGTTCTTTGATGCCTAGGCCGAAATGGCCGATTATTTTGGCAGAATTTTGCCGACGGTACCAAGCATGGGCCAAAATTGATTTGATGCTTTAGAGTCCATGAAATTGGCTTGGCTTATATGACTAAGTAAAAAGGATTGACAAAGATTGCAAGCAAGAATATACGATATGTAAGAGCAGCGGTTGAAAACGCGAACCCTATGGGTTATCACATTTTCTATTAGAATTTTCAAACAAAACTTTTCCCTGTATCGAGAAATATGTGAACCAATAATGTGCAATTTCGTATATTTTCAATAGTCAACCATTGAAAAGATATTCGCCACAACGAATTTACGCTTGTAAAAACAAAATTATACAATATGCTCAAAACTGAGTGTTGCCTGGTTTTGACATATTCATGCCCGATAGAATAACAATAAAAATAATAATCATAGACCAATTCATTAATTCAAGTTTAATTGATATTCATTCCTATACCCTTCTAACAACAAACAACAGCTTAGTTATCAAAGAGATCAATTGTTTTAAGTTAGATATATACATTTACAGTACATTTATTATTTCAATATGATACAAAGTTTTCTTATGTAGCCATTCCCCTACAAATTATCCCTCTTTCCACATGGAAGCAAATACACAAGTTATTCAGCTATCTTACAATGCTAGGTAGCCACATATACATGCACAATTTCTATAAGTAATCTGTATAAATCATTGTAAATCTTGTCAATTATAACTCACATATTAGCAAGAAAAGAATCAAAATGTCATTCTTTGAGCTAAGATTAACAAAAATCATACGCAAGTGTAGCGGCTGGCGTCTCAGACAGTTTAAGTAACTTTGAGGGCTTTAATTTTAAGTAATGTCTTCATTTTTTCCCCAGATTAAATATATTCGAGTTATTTCAGGTTATCAAATTGTTATCATAAATTATAAAGATGTGGAGCCCATGTACTAGATTAAAGCTCTTCAAATTGAAAAGTCATTACCGATTTACAAGTTAAAAATTCTACTGATCATGTCAACTACAGCGGTTTTCATTTTCCTGAAATCTGTCATGATTTGCTGTCTTATGTCGGCCATACCAAAACCATACACAAAGGGATTAGCCACAGTGTTGACTTGCGCAAGCATAATAGATACCAATCTGAATACTGAGGCATCGTTCTTGCTGTCAAATCCAACAGATATTATGTAAAAGGCCAACGGGCACATACATATCACGTACAAACCAACAACTGCGCTTGCGACTACAGCAACTTTTATTTGAACTTTCCTGGTGTCGTTCTCCTCTGCTTGTCTTCCAAAGCTATTATCAGGCGCAACCTTGATTTTCTTATAAGATAGCAAATATAAGCGAATTTGGACAAATGTAAGAACAACAACAGTGTTGCAAAGAACCACGATGGTGTATATGATGTTGATTGATTTCGCCAAAACCAAGGCCACGACAGTGTAATTCGGTTCATATCTTTCTTTGTCCATGAAGCCACAGATGAAGGCAACTGCCCATATGCAGTATAGAGCTCTGTGTACCAGTTTATCTGTTACAATGTCATGCAATCGAAGACAGTGAACGCATGCAATGTAGCGCTCATAAGACAACAGAAGGATGCTGCCACTTGCGCTGACAACGGTTGAAATACCAAGAAATTCCATGAACTTCCGAATGAATTGACAGCCAGTTGAATTACGTCTCGCTTGAAAAATGAAGCTTAGAATATTCAGCAAAGCCCCTCCAGCTATTTGAATGCTGTCAGCGATGTTTAAGCTGAGCAAGATTTTGTAACGAGGGAGGCTCAAGCTTAAATCATATATAAGAATCTTGAACATTAGAATGTACACTGGACATGCTAGAAATGCCAAGAAAATGGCGAGCGACCCAGCAGATTTTCTGGTGCAGCTATATGTTATAAAAGTTACATTGTATGAATCAATACTGACGTTTACAGTTGCATTACTTGAATTCATCTTGAGCGTGATTTCTTGCAGCCTATTTTCGAACAGTCTTTCTTGAAGTGAAGTCGTCGTGTGATGATATTAGAAGCATGGTACTGAATGAAAAAAAGCACTGAGGAACAGAAGGTAGTCTCTAACGAACCCCCTATATACAGTTCATCACACGAGCTACAGTTATACATTTTCATCATGACACGAGGAATAAATTACAGATTTGCGCCATTCGCTTGATTTCACGCCGGGTTTTGTTCAAAATCACAGCTGACTATACTTTCTTCTGACCAACAGGGGCATGTCAGCAGCTGTAAATACTGATTTGATAGCAATTTTTTTCTCGAGACCTGGACGATAGTAACAAGCAGAACCAGATGGTGTAGTGCAATTCATTTTAGAACATGTAAGGGTTAAGAAAACTCAAAGTAATTCTTTATACAAACTACAGATCGTAAGATTTTACCAAATAGTTCAAAGAACATGCTCTGGGATTTTACTCTTAACTCTTTCCCAGTTAAGACGGTCAACTAGTCAGATATCCATAGGGCAGTAAAATCCTTGTCAACGTCCTTGATTCGGTACAGTGGAAAAAAGATAGTGATAGTGCAAACCCCCTTGATCCTGATCGGTAAACGCTATTCTACGTTTCGAAGGAGAGAATAATCATTTTCTGTCCCGTAACAGTTAGAATTGGCTCAACCTCGTCCTGAGGGTGAAAAGGCATCTTCACGAAACACCGCTGTCCGTATTCGACCCTTGTATCGACCTTGGGGACCTTGTCTATACATTAGTTGATGGCTGATTAAACAATAGAATTAATCAACTGACGTCAAAGTGTGATCTAAAAATCGCACCAAAATAAGCCGGAAACTATGCGAAAAACTTGTATGAAAACCAAATAAAAACGATGTTACATACAGTATTGTGTCTTTGCTGACAGGTATCAATACAATTTTCTGCATTTCTTTGGTTAGAATATCTGATTACAGAATCTAAATGTTCTTTGATGCTTTGGCCAAAATGGCCGATTATTGTGGCAAAAATTTGTCGACGTTACCAAGCCTGGGCCAAAATTTATTTAATGCTTTAGATTCGTGGAAATTGGCTTGGCTTATATGACTAAGTAGAAAGGACTGGCAAAGATTGTAAGCAAGAATATACGATATGTTCTTGAAGTGAAGTCGTCGTATAATGATATTAGAAGTATGGTACTGAATGAGAAAAAAGCACTCAGGAACAGAAGGTAGTCTCTAACGAAACCCGCAACATACAGTTCATCACACGAGCTACAGTTATATACATCATGACACGAAGAATAAATCACAGATTTGCGCCACTCGCTATATTTCGCTAGAATTATTTTCTTCCCGTGACCTAGACGATAGTAACAAACAGAACCAGATGTTGTAGAGCAATTCATTTTAGAACATTTAAGGATTAAGGAAACTCAAAGTAATTCTTTATACTAACTACAAATCGTAAGATTTTACCAAATAGTTCAAAGAACATGCTCTGGGATTTTACTCTTAACTCTTTCCCGGTTAAGACGGTCAACTAGTCAGATCACCACAGGGCAGTAAAATTCTTGGCAACGTCCTTGATTCGGTACGGTGGAAAAAAGATAGTGAAAGTGCAAACCCCCTTGATCCTGATCGGTAAAGGCTATCCTATGTTAGGAAGTAGAGAATAATCATTTTCTATACCGTAACAATAAGGATTAGCTCAACCTCGTCCCAAGGGTGAAGGGGCTTCTACGCGAAACACCGCTCTCCCTATCCGACCCTGGTATCGAACTTGTCTAAACATTAGTTTATTGGCTGATTAAAAATAGAATAAATCAACTGACGTCAAAGTGTCATCTAAAAATCACACCAAAATTAGCAGGAAACTATGCGGAAAACTTGTACGGAAACCAAATAAAAACGATGTTACATACAGTATTGTGTCTTTCCTGACAGGTATCAATACAATTTTTTGCATTTCTTTGGTTAGAACATCTGCTTACAGAATCTAAATGTTCTTTGATGGCTAGGCCAAAATGGCCGATTATTTTGGCAGAATTTTGCCGACGGTACCAAGCCTGGGCCAAAATTGATTTCATGATTTAGATTCGAGGAAATTGGCTTGGCTTACATGACTATGTAGAACGGATAGGAAAAAGATTGTAAGCAAGAATAAACGATATCTAAGAGCAGCGGGCGAAAACACTAACCCTGGGATATCACATTATCTTTTAGAATTTTCAAACAAAACTTTTCCCTGTATCAAGTAATATGTGAACTAATAATGTGCAATTTCGTATATTTTCAATAGTCAACCATTGAAAAGATATTCGCCGAAACGAATTTACGCTTCTAAAAACAAAATGATACAATATGTTCAATACTAAGTGTTGCCTAGTTTTGACATATTCATGCCCGATAGAATAACAATAATAATAATATCCATAGACCAATTCATTAATTCAATTTTAATTAATTTTCATTCCTATACCCTTCTAACAACAAATAACAGCTTAGTTATCAGAGAGATCAATTGTTTTAAGCTAGATATATACATTTACAGTACATTTATTACTTCAATTTGATTCAGAGCAATGTTTTGTTATGTAGCCATACCATTACAAATGATACTCTTTCCGCATGGAAGCTAAATACACCAGTTATTCAGCTATCTTACAATGCTAGATAGCTACATATACATGCACAATTTGTATAAGAAATCTGTATACATCATTGTAAATCTTGTCAATTATAACTCACATATTAGCAAGAAAGAATCAAAATGTCATTCTTTGAGCTAATTTTAAAGAAGATCATACGCAAGTCTAGCGGCTGGCGTCTCAGACAGTTTAAGTAACTTTGAGGGCTTTAATTTTAAGTAATGTCTTCATTTTTTCCCCAGGTTAAATATATTCGAGTTATTTCAGGTTATCAAATTGTTATCATAAATTACAAAGATGTGGAGCCGATGTACTAGATTAAAGTTCTTCAAATTGAAAAGTCGTATTACAGATTTACAAGTTAACAATTCTACTGATGAAGTCAACTACAGCAGTTTTCATTTTTCTGAAACTTGTCATGATTTGCTGTTTTATGTCGGCCATACCGAAACCATATACAAAGGGATTTGCCACAGTGTTGACTTGCACAAGGATAATAGATACCAATCTGAACGCTGAGGCATCGTTCTTGGTGTCAAATCCAACAGATATTATGTAAAAGGCCAACGGGCACATACATATCACGTACAAACCAACAACTGCGCTTGCGACTACAGCAACTTTTATTTGAACTTTCCTGGTGTCGTTCTCCTCTGCTTGTCTTCCGAAACTATTTTCAGGAGCAACCTTGATTTTCTTATAAGATAGCAAATATAAGCGAATTTGGACAAATGCAAGAACAACGGTGTTGCAAAGAACCACGATGGTGTATATGATGTTGATTGATTTCGTCAAAACAAAGGCCACGACAGTGTAATTCGGTTCATATCTTTCTTTGTCCATGAAGCCACAGATGAAGGCAACTGCCCATATGCAGTATAGAGCTCTGTGTACCAGTTTATCTGTTACAATGTCATGCAATCGAAGACAGTGAATGCATGCAATGTAGCGCTCATAAGACAACAGAAGGATGCTGCCACTTGCGCTGACAACGGTTGAAATACCAAGAAATTCCATGAACTTCCGAATGAATTGACAGCCAGTTGAATTACTTCTCGCTTGAAAAATGAAGCTTAGAATATTTAGCAAAGCCATTCCAGCTATTTGAATGCTGTCAGCGATGTTTAAGCTGAGCAAGATTTTATAACAAGGGAGGCTCAAGCTTAAATCATATATAAGAATCTTGAACATTAGAATGTACACTGGACATGCTAGAAATGCCAAGAAAATGGCGAATGACCCAGCAGATTTTCTGGTGCAGCTATATATTACAAAAGTCACATTGTATGAATCCATACTGCCGTTCACAGTCGCATTACTTGAATTCATCTTGAGCGTGATTTCTTGCAGCCTATTTTCGAACAGTCTTTCTTGAAGTGAAGTCGTCGTGTAATGATATTAGAAGTATAGTACTGAATGAGAAAAAAGCACTGAGGAACAGAAGGCAGTCTCTAACGAACCCCGCAATATACAGTTCATCACACGAGCTACAGTTATACATATACATCATGACACGAGGAATAAATTACAGATTTGCGCCATTCGCTTGATTTCACGCCGGGTTTTGTTCAAAATCACAGCTGACTATACTTTCTTCTGACCAACAGGGGCATGTCAGCAGCTGTAAATACTGATTTGATAGCAATTTTTTTTCTCGAGACCTGGACGATAGTAACAAGCAGAACCAGATGGTGTAGTGCAATTCATTTTAGAACATGTAAGGTTTAAGGAAACTCAAAGTAATTCTTTATACTAACTACAGATCGAAAATTTTACCAAATAGTTCAAAGAACATGCTCTGGGATTTTACTCTTAACTCTTTCCAAGTTAAGATGGTCAACTAGTCAGATATCCATAGGGCAGTAAAATCCTTGGCAACGTCCTTGATTCGGTACGGTGGAAAAAAGATAGTGATAGTGCAAACCCCCTTGATCCTGATCGATAAACGCTATCCTATGTTTGGAAGTAGAGAATAATCATTTTCTATATCGTAACAATAAGGATAAGCTCAACCTCGTCCCAAGGGAGAAAAGGCTTCTACGCGAAACACCGCTCTCCATATCTGACCCTGGTATCGAACTTGTCTATACATTAGTTTATTGGCTGATTAAACAATAGAATAAATCAACTGACGTCAAAGTGTCATCTAAAAATTAGAGTCCTTGCGCCCAAAGTGGCCACCTTGCACAATTTGAGAAAATCCACTGGTCTGCAGAAATTTATAAAAACAAAATGTTTGAATCTTTTTATTTCCTCCTAAAACCCACCAAAATGTTTGCTGATGCCATTTCCTTTATTTCATGAATTTTTTTTCGTTTTTTAGCGCGTAATAATCCGATAAAATAAGCCGGAAACTATACGGAAAACTTGTATGGAAACCAAATAAAAACGATGTTACATACAGTATTGTCTTTCCTGACAGGTATCAATACAATTTTCTGCATTTCTTTGGTTAGAATATCTGATTACAGAATCTAAATGTTCTTTGATGCTTTGGCCAAAATGGCCGATTATATTGGCAAAAATTTGTCGACGATACCAAGCCTGGGCCAAAATTTATTTGATGCTTTAGATTCGAGGAAATTGGCTTGGCTTATATGACTAAGTAGAAAGGACTGGCAAAGATTGTAAGCAAGAATATACGATATGTTCTTGAAGTGAAGTCGTCGTATAATGATACTAGAAGTATGGTACTGAATGAGAAAAAGCACTGAGGAACAGAAGGTAGTCTCTAACGAACCCCGCAACATACAGTTCATAACACGAGCTACAGTTATATACATCATGACACGAGGAATAAATCAAAGATTTGCGCCACTCGCCAGATTTCGCTAGAATCATTTTCTTCCCGTAGCCTAGACGATAGTAACAAGCAGAACCAGATGGTGTAGTGCAATTCATTTTAGAACATGCAAGGTTTAAGAAAACTCAAAGTTATTCTTTATACTAACTACAAATCGTAAGATTTCACCAAATAGTTCAAAGAACATGCTCTGGGATTTTACTCTTAAATCTTTAACAGTTAAGACGGTCAACTAGTCAGATCACCATAGAGCAGGGAAAACCTTGGCAACGTCCTTGGAAAAAAGATAGTGATTAGTGCAATCCCCTTTGATCCTGATCGGTAAAGGCTATCCTATGTCAGATGAAAATTGTACCGGTAATGTTTCGAAGTAGAGAATAATCATTTTCTGTCCTATATCAAAAAGGAGTAGCTGAACATCGTCCCAGAGTGAAAAGGCTTCTACGCGAAAAACCCGCTCTCCATATCCGACCCGGGTATCGACATGGTCTATAAATTAGTTGATTGGCTGATTAAACAATAGAATAAATCAACTGACATCAAAGTTTCATCTAAAATTCACATAAAATAAGCCGGAAACTATGCGAAAAACTTGTATGAAAACCAAATAAAAACGATGTTACATATATTGTGTCTTTCCTGACAGGTATCAATACAATTTTCTGCATTTCTTTGGTTGGAATATCTGGTTACAGAATCTAAATGTTCTTTGATGCTTTGGCCAAAATGGCCGATTATTTTGGCAAAAATTTGTCGACGGTACCAAGCCTGGGCCAAAATTTATTTGATGCTTTAGATTCGAGGAAATTGGCTTGGCTTATATGACTAAGTAGAAAGGACTGGCGAAGATTGTAAGCAAGAATATACGGTATGTTCTTGAAGTGAAGTCGTCGTATAATGATATTAGAAGTATGGTACTGAATGAGAAAAGGCACTGAGGAACAGAAGGTAGTCTCTAACGAACCCCTCAATATACAGTTCATCACACGAGCTACAGTTATACATATATATCATGACACGAGGAATAAATCACAGATTTGCGCCATTCGCTTGATTTCACGCCGGGTTTTGTTCAAAATCACAGCTGACTATACTTTCTTCTGACCAACAGGGGCATGTCAGCAGCTGTAAATACTGATTTGATAGCAATTTTTTTCTCGAGACCTGGACGATAGTAACAAGCAGAACCAGATGGTGTAGTGCAATTCATTTTAGAACATGTGAGTTTTAAGGAAACTCAAAGTAATTCCTTATACTAACTACAAGTCGTAAGATTTTACCAAATAATTCAAAGAACATGCTCTGGGATTTTAATATTAACTCTTTCCCAGTTAAGACGGTCAACTAATCAGATATCCATAGGGCAGTAAAATCCTTGGCAACGTCATTGATTCGGAACGGTGGAAAAAAGATAGTGATAGTGCAAACCCCCTTGATCCTGATCGATAAACGCTATCCTATGTTTGGAAGTAGAGAATAATCATTTTCTATATCGTAACAATAAGGATTAGCTCAACCTCGTCCCAAGGGTGAAAAGGCTTCTACGCAAAACACCGCTCTCCATATCCGACCCTGGTATCGAACTTGTCTATACATTAGTTTATTGGCTGATTAAACAATAGAATAAATCAACTGACGTCAAAGTGTCATCTAAAATTAGAGTCCTTGCGCCCAAAGTGGCCACCTTGCACAATTTGAGAAAATCCACTGGTCTGCAGAAATTTATAAAAACAAAATGTTTGAATCTTTTATTTCCTCCTACAACCCACCAAAATGTTTGCTGATGCCATTTCCTTTATTTCATGAATTCTTTTCGTTTTTAGCGCGTAATAATCCGATAAAATAAGCCGGAAACTATACGGAAAACTTGTATGGAAACCAAATAAAACGATGTTACATACAGTATTGTGTCTTTCCTGACAGGTATCAATACAATTTTCTGCATTTCTTTGGTTAGAACATCTGATTACAGAATCTAAATGTTCTTTGATGGCTAGGCCAAAATGGCCGATTATTTTGGCAGAACTTTGCCCACGGTACCAAGCATGGGCCAAAATTGATTTGATGCTTTAGAGTCCAGGAAATTGGTTTGGCTTATATGATGACTAAGTAGAAAGGATTGGCAAAGATTGCAAGCAAGAATATACGATATGTAAGAGCAGCGGTTGAAAACGCGAACCCTATGGGATATCACATTATCTATTAGAATTTTCAAAAAAATCTTTTTCCTGTATCGAGAAATATGTGAACTAATAATGTGCAATATCGTATATTTTCAATAGTCAACCATTTAAAAGATATTCGCCGAAACGAATTTACGCTTGTAAAAACAAAATGATACAATATGTTCAATACTAAGTGTTGCCTGGCTTTGACATATTCATGCCCGATAGAATAACAATAAAAATAATATCCATAGACTAATTCATTAATTCAAGTTTAATTGATTTTCATTCCTATACCCTTCTAACAACAAACAACAACTTAGTTATCAGATATATCAATTGTTTTGAGTCAGATATATACATTTACAGTACATTAATTACTTCAATTTGATTCAGAGCAATGTTTTGTTATGTAGCCATTCCATTACAAATGATACTCTTTCCGCATGGAAGCTAAATACACTAGTTATTCAGCTATCTTACAATGCTACATAGCTACATATACATGCACAATTTGTATAAGTAATCTGTATACATCATTGTAAATCTTGTCAATTGTAACTCACATATTAGCAAGAAAAGAATCAAAATGTCTTGCTTTGAGCTAAGATTGACAAAAATCATACGCCAGTCTAGTGGCTGGCGTCTCAGACAGTTTAAGTAACTTTGAGGGCTTTAATTTTAAGTAATGTCTTCATTTTTTCCCCAGGTTAAATATATTCGAGTTATTTCAGGTTATCAAATTGCTATCATAAACTATAAAGATGCAGAGACCATGTACTAGATTAAAGTTCTTCATATTGAAAAGTCATTACCGATTTACAAGTTAAAAATTCTACTGATAATGTCAACTACAGCGGTTTTCATTTTCCTGAAATCTGTCATGATTTGCTGTCTTATGTCGGCCATACCGAAACCATACACAAAGGGATTAGCCACAGTGTTGACTTGCGCAAGGATAATAGATACCAATCTGAATGCTGAGGCATCGTTCTTGGTGTCAAATCCAACAGAAATTATGTAAAAAGCCAACGGACACATACATATGACGTACAAACAAACAACTGCGCTTGCGACTACAGCAACTTTTATTTGAACTTTCCTGGTGTCGTTCTCCTCTGCTTGTCTTCCAAAGCTATTTTCAGGAGCAACCTTGATTTTCTTATAAGATAGCAAATATAAGCGAATTTGGACAAATGTAAGAACAACGGTGTTGCAAAGAACCACGATGGTGTATATGATGTTGATTGATTTCGTCAAAACCAAGGCCACGACAGTGTAATTCGGTTCATATCTTTCTTTGTCCATGAAGCCACAGATGAAGGCAACTGCCCATATGCAGTATAGAGCTCTGTGTACCAGTTTATCTGTTACAATGTCATGCAATCGAAGACAGTGAACGCATGCAATGTAGCGCTCATAAGACAACAGAAGGATGCTGCCACTTGCGCTGACAACGGTTGAAATACCAAGAAATTCCATGAACTTCCGAATGAATTGACAGCCAGTTGAATTACTTCTCGCTTGAAAAATGAAGCTTAGAATATTCAGCAAAGCCCTCCAGCTATTTGAATGCTGTCAGCGATGTTTAAGCTGAGCAAGATTTTGTAACGAGGGAGGCTCAAGCTTAAATCATATATAAGAATCTTGAACATTAGAATGTACACTGGACATGCTAGAAATGCCAAGAAAATGGCGAGCGACCCAGCAGATTTTCTGGTGCAGCTATATGTTCTGAAAGTCACATTGTATAAATCCATACTGACGTTTACAGTCGCATTACTTGAATTCATCTTGAGCGTGATTTCTTGCAGCCTATTTTCGAAGTCTTTCTTGAAGTGAAGTCGTCGTGTAATGAAATTAGAAGCATGGTACTGAATGAGAAAAAATAACTGAGGAACAGAAGTTTGTCTGTAAGGAAGAACGCAACAAACAATTCAAAAGTTATATATATCATCACACGAGGAATGAATTACAGAATTGCGCCACTCGCTAGAATTCGCTAGAATTATTTTTTCCCGTAACCTAGACGATAGTAACAAGCAGAACCAGATGGTGTAGTGCAATTCATTTTAGAACATGTAAGGTTTAAGAAAACTCAAAGTAATTCTTTATACTAACTACAAGTCGTAAGATTTTACCAAATAGTTAAAAGAACATGCTCTGGGATTTTAATCTTAACTCTTTCCCAGTTAAGACGGTCAACTAGTCAGATATCCATAGGGCAGTAAAATCCTTGGCAACGTCCTTGATTCGGTACGGTGGAAAGATAGATAGTGATAGTGCAAACCCCCTTGATCCTGATTGGTAAACGCTATACTACGTTTCGAAGGAGAGAATAATCATTTTCTGTCCCGTAACAGTTAGAATTGGTTCAACCTCGTCCCGAGGGTGAAAAGGCATCTTCACGAAACACCGCTGTAAGTATTCGACCCTTGTATCGACCTTGCCTATACATTAGTTGATTGGCTGATTAAACAATAGAATTAATCAACTGACGTCAAAGTGTCATCTAAAAATCACACCAAAATGAGCCGGAAACTATGCGAAAAACTTGTATGAAAACCAAATCAAAACGATGTTACATACAGTATTGTGTCTTTCCTGACAGGTATCAATACAATTTATTGCATTTCTTTGGTTAGAATATCTGATTACAGAATCTAAATGTTCTTTGATGGCTAGGCCAAAATGACCGAATATTTTGGCAAAAATTTGTCGACGGTACCAAGCCTAGGCCAAAATTTATTTGATGCCTTAGATTCGAGGAAATTGGCTTGGCTCATATGACTAAGTAGAAAGGACTGGCAAAGATTGTAAGCAAGAATATACGATATGTTCTTAAAGTGAAGTCGTCGTGTGATGATATTAGAAGTATGGTACTGAATGAGAAAAAACACTGAGGAACAGAAGGTAGTCTCTAACGAACCCCGCAACATACAGTTCATCACACGAGCTACAGTTATATACATCATGACACGAGGAATAAATCACAGATTTGGGCCACTCGCTAGATTTCGCTAGAATTATTTTCTTCCCGTGACCTAGACGATAGTAACAAACAGAACAAGATGTTGTAGAGCAATTCATTTTAGAACATGTAAGGATTAAGGAAACTCAAAAAAAATTCTTCATACTAACAATAAATCGTAAGATTTCACCAAATTGTTCAAAGAACATTCCCAAAGCTATCTGAATATTGCTCCAGGAATTTAGTTTAAATTTTTGCCAGTTAAAACTGCCCACTAGTCAAATCAAGAATAGCTCGAAAAATGCCTTATCGCAGCAAAATCCTTGGCAACGTCCTTGATCCGGTACAGTGAAAAAAAGATGGGTAACAGGAACACTTGATCCGTGGTAAAGCAAGCGTACTTGATCCGTAACGACTTAAATACATCTTAATCAGTAACGACTAAATCATTTTCTGTCCCGTAACAGTTAGAATTGGCTCAACCTCGTCCCGAGGGTGCAAAGGCATCTTCACGAAACACCGCTGTCCGTATTCGACCCTTGTATTGACCTTGTCTATACATTAGTTGATTGGCTGATTAAACAATAGAATTAATCAACTGACGTCAAAGTATCATCTAAAAATCACACCAAAATAAGCCGGAAACTATGCGAAAAACTTGTATGAAAACCAAATAAAACGATGTTACATACAGTATTGTGTCTTTCCTGACAGGTATCAATACAATTTTCTGCTTAACGTAGAGCAGCTCGCTTATCAACGATTTACTTGCAGGATTTATAGACAAATAGAAAAGACAAAAGTATTTATTTTGTTTCGGCAGTCATTGGGATCGCACCTTGACCTAATACCCATGCGAAGGGTACACATGAAAGGGTGTAGTAGGCCCCTCGCATAAGTAAGGACATATCGATAAGGTACAAGGCTATAATAAGTAAAAGTTACTAGCTAACTATAAACCATGCCATATAGCTGTGTGGCCTACCGCCAAGATGCAACCCCAAGACTGTTACTAGTAACGAGTTCTTAGATTATAAATGCTTCTTTTGGTACCAAATGAGCTGTCCGTTCGGCTTGTGGTGCTAACTCAAAAAACCGGGCCATTTGTAAGCGAGACAAGGCATCTGCGATACTGTTATCTATCCCTGCTATGTGCTTGATGTTGATTGTGAACTCATTTTTTGCAGCGATAAAAAACAGACGGCGAAGTAAGGACGTCATGGCTGGGCATTTTGTGCTTTGAGCGGCCCATATGTCCACGATTGCACGATTGTCACAATGAAACAGTAAGCGTTTGCCTCGAAATAACGGACCCCATAATAAACAAGACAAATAAATTGGAAATAATTCGTTCCACTGGATCGTGTAGGACTGACAAGACGACGGCCATTTTTCTGCGACCCATTTCCCTTTGAAGTAAATTCCGAATCCTGATAAACTAGATGCGTCAGTATAGAGTTCCAAATCTGGAGACAATGTCACGGATGGATCCAGCATTTTGTATTTGTCATTCCATTCCGGTAAATAGTCCAATCACCATTGATTATCTGCGCGTGCTTCTTTGTGAAAAGAGACATGATGACTCAGTTTCTCTACGGTAGTTGCCAGATCAATTAATCGACGGAGGAAGGTGCGACCCGAAGGGATTATTTTGACGCAAATGATAATTTACCAACAAGTGATAATGATTCTTTTTAGTTCGTTTTCTCTTTTTCCCATGAACGTAAAATTTAAAGAAGGAAGTGAATTTTCGTCGGGTAAACGTAATTCCATGTTTCCAGTGTCTATTTCAATGCCTAAGTAGGTCAGTACCGTGGTGGGGCCAACAAGTTTTCGGGCGCGATGGGAACTCCTAGTTGTTGAAATATGGCCATAGTCAGGTTCAGATTGTTTAGACATTCGTTGCTGTGTGGCTGCCCGGCTAATAAGAAGTTGTCGGAATAATGTAGCATGTTTGATATTATAGTTTTGCTGCATTATCCAAAGAAGTGTGTCTGCGAGTTGTGAAAAACGGTTAAGGGAAGAGCGCAGTCCGAAAAGTAAGAAAAGATCAACGAAGTATTTCCGAGGAAAGAATAACCGAGGAGATGCCAGTCATCTGGATCTACCGGGCAAATCCTGAATGCGCTTTTTATGTCCAATTTAGCCAACAAAGATTGTTTACCGAGAGAAGCAATCATATTTACTGCTGAATCAAAACTGTTAAGTTCTACTGACGCCTCTATGTCGTCGATAAATTCATTCACAGACCGATCGCGGGTGATGAAAGGTCTGTGATGATGCGAAATTTGCCAGAGTCTTTCTTGGCGATGACCCCACAGGTGAAACTCGGAAATTAGGAAGTGGTAAAAAATCAAAAGGACCGGATGTGCAACCCGCTTTAAGGTCAGACAACAAGAACTCAGCAAGGGCTTCTGGGTTTGTAGTGGCTGACTGTAGGTTTTTAGACACGCTGGTAAATTCTGGGCCGGAGTAGCCTATTTTGAAGCCATTCTTTAAACTATTTAATAACTCAGAACGAACAGACAAGTCTGGAAAGTCAATTAGTTCTTCTCGTAATTTAAAAATGTTAATTGGAGTGGAAATAAGTGAAGGCGAGTGGCAGAAATTATTTGCTAGCTCCCTGACAATAAATCTTTGGGTGTGCTGCTCCACAGCCGGTGTTGCTGCACTTGTGTTGGAATTTGCAACTCGGGTCTCGACAACGATTTTGGTTGAAGAACCTACAAGGTTCGTTGCTAGAAGGGCACGAAAAGGCTGCTGTGGACGAAAACTAGAGCCACTTTGAACTTGCGCTGGTGAAGATGTGGTGGCGGCTGAGGGGCAACGGACAAATTTATCGAAAGCATACTCATCGTGACGATCCCAGGGAAGTCCTGTGATCGCTGTGTTCATACGGAAAGCAATATCGAAACGGAACCAGGTGTCGAAAGGATAGGCTTTGTTCATATTGCAGATTGTTTCTTGATAAGACAACAATTGTTGGGCGAGATGAGGATGAACATAAGTCATACCCCTGATAAAATGCTAACGTATTGGTATTGGGGCTATCTTCATTTAGTTGCAGGTAAAATGTTGATTGCTGCTGCGCGATGTCATAGAGAGACTGCGGAAGAAGGTTGTTGAAATCAGCATACTCTTTGCCTTGGAGGGCTATATGGATTTTGCCGGGAGTGGAGGGAGCTTCTTAGCTTTAGAGTATGAAATATCTTGAAGCAAGTTAATACCTGGTTCTTCCAGAGTTGGCATAGGGAGGACTGGGTTCTGAATTGTACTAGCTTCTTGTCTCCCTTCTCTTTGATACTGATTTGGAGCCACGATTGATGAAGCAGGTGAGAGTTGCTGGACTGCTGTGGGTTCTGGCCTCGAGATTTGCTCCCTTTCGATAGGCTGCTGCTGCAATGAGCGAACTTGTTCTCGTATGATATCCCTTAATTCTTCTCGGTTCAGCATGATAACATTACTTGACTGCATGACTTCTGTTGCTTGGCTTGTTGATGGTTGGCTTGGTTCCTCAGCGTTCGTCGGTAGGGATGAAGGGCCTGCTTCCCCATGTTGAAAATAATCAAACAGCCTTTTTGCAATAGCTTCTTTCTTGCCGGAAGACGACAAATGGTAGTGTTCTGCTTTATTCCGTAATTTACCTTAGAACTCTGCATTTTATTACTCAGATTAAAAATCCTAACTTACTTCAACGAAGGCAGTAATCGACTGGCGGGCAGGAAGGCCATGCCGTGGAAGGCGTGCCATCTGAAGGGGTATAGGATAGAGGCTGAAGGGTGAAAACGAGGCTCCGCTTTCTCCGTTAAACCACATTTACGCCGTGCGGAAAAGTTGCGAATTTCTTTGGTTAGAACATCTGATTACAGAATCTAAATGTTTTTTGACGTTTTGGCCAAAATGACCGAATATTTTGGCAAAAGTTTGTCGACGGTACCAAGCCTGGGCCAAAATTTATTTGATGCCTTAGATTCGATGAAATTGGCTTGGCTTATATGACTAAGTAGAAAGGACTGGCAAAGATTGTAAGCAAGAATATACGATATGTTCTTAAAGTGAAGTCGTCGTGTGATGATATTAGAAGTATGGTACTGAATGAGAAAAAAGCACTGAGGAACAGAAGGTAGTCTCTAACGAACCCCCTATATACAGTTCATCACACGAGCTACAGTTATACATATACATCATGACACGAGGAATAAATTACAGATTTGCGCCATTCGCTTGATTTCACGCCGGGTTTTGTTCAAAATCACAGCTGACTATACTTTCTTCTGACCAACAGGGGCATGTCAGCAGCTGTAAATACTGATTTGATAGCAATTTTTTTCTCGAGACCTGGACGATAGTAACAAGCAGAACCAGATGGTGTAGTGCAATTCATTTTAGAACATGTAAGGGTTAAGGAAACTCAAAGTAATTCTTTATACTAACTACAGGTCGTAAGATTTTACGAAATAGTTCAAAGAACATGCTCTGGGATTTTAATCTTAACTCTTTCCCAGTTAAGACGGTCAACTAGTCAGATATCCATAGGGCAGTAAAATCCTTGGCAACGTCCTTGATTCGGTACGGTGGAAAGATAGATAGTGATAGTGCAAACCCCCTTGATCCTGATTGGTAAACGCTATACTACGTTTCGAAGGAGAGAATAATCATTTTCTGTCCCGTAACAGTTAGAATTGGTTCAACCTCGTCCCGAGGGTGAAAAGGCATCTTCACGAAACACCGCTGTAAGTATTCGACCCTTGTATCGACCTTGCCTATACATTAGTTGATTGGCTGATTAAACAATAGAATTAATCAACTGACGTCAAAGTGTCATCTAAAAATCACACCAAAATGAGCCGGAAACTATGCGAAAAACTTGTATGAAAACCAAATCAAAACGATGTTACATACAGTATTGTGTCTTTCCTGACAGGTATCAATACAATTTATTGCATTTCTTTGGTTAGAATATCTGATTACAGAATCTAAATGTTCTTTGATGGCTAGGCCAAAATGACCGAATATTTTGGCAAAAATTTGTCGACGGTACCAAGCCTAGGCCAAAATTTATTTGATGCCTTAGATTCGAGGAAATTGGCTTGGCTCATATGACTAAGTAGAAAGGACTGGCAAAGATTGTAAGCAAGAATATACGATATGTTCTTAAAGTGAAGTCGTCGTGTGATGATATTAGAAGTATGGTACTGAATGAGAAAAAACACTGAGGAACAGAAGGTAGTCTCTAACGAACCCCGCAACATACAGTTCATCACACGAGCTACAGTTATATACATCATGACACGAGGAATAAATCACAGATTTGGGCCACTCGCTAGATTTCGCTAGAATTATTTTCTTCCCGTGACCTAGACGATAGTAACAAACAGAACAAGATGTTGTAGAGCAATTCATTTTAGAACATGTAAGGATTAAGGAAACTCAAAAAATTCTTCATACTAACAATAAATCGTAAGATTTCACCAAATTGTTCAAAGAACATTCCCAAAGCTATCTGAATATTGCTCCAGGAATTTAGTTTAAATTTTGCCAGTTAAAACTGCCCACTAGTCAAATCAAGAATAGCTCGAAAATGCCTTATCGCAGCAAAATCCTTGGCAACGTCCTTGATCCGGTACAGTGAAAAAAAGATGGGTAACAGGAACACTTGATCCGTGGTAAAGCAAGCGTACTTGATCCGTAACGACTTAAATACATCTTAATCAGTAACGACTAAATCATTTTCTGTCCCGTAACAGTTAGAATTGGCTCAACCTCGTCCCGAGGGTGCAAAGGCATCTTCACGAAACACCGCTGTCCGTATTCGACCCTTGTATTGACCTTGTCTATACATTAGTTGATTGGCTGATTAAACAATAGAATTAATCAACTGACGTCAAAGTATCATCTAAAAATCACACCAAAATAAGCCGGAAACTATGCGAAAAACTTGTATGAAAACCAAATAAAAACGATGTTACATACAGTATTGTGTCTTTCCTGACAGGTATCAATACAATTTTCTGCTTAACGTAGAGCAGCTCGCTTATCAACGATTTACTTGCAGGATTTATAGACAAATAGAAAAGACAAAAGTATTTATTTTGTTTCGGCAGTCATTGGGATCGCACCTTGACCTAATACCCATGCGAAGGGTACACATGAAAGGGTGTAGTAGGCCCCTCGCATAAGTAAGGACATATCGATAAGGTACAAGGCTATAATAAGTAAAAGTTACTAGCTAACTATAAACCATGCCATATAGCTGTGTGGCCTACCGCCAAGATGCAACCCCAAGACTGTTACTAGTAACGAGTTCTTAGATTATAAATGCTTCTTTTGGTACCAAATGAGCTGTCCGTTCGGCTTGTGGTGCTAACTCAAAAAACCGGGCCATTTGTAAGCGAGACAAGGCATCTGCGATACTGTTATCTATCCCTGCTATGTGCTTGATGTTGATTGTGAACTCATTTTTTGCAGCGATAAAAAACAGACGGCGAAGTAAGGACGTCATGGCTGGGCATTTTGTGCTTTGAGCGGCCCATATGTCCACGATTGCACGATTGTCACAATGAAACAGTAAGCGTTTGCCTCGAAATAACGGACCCCATAATAAACAAGACAAATAAATTGGAAATAATTCGTTCCACTGGATCGTGTAGGACTGACAAGACGACGGCCATTTTTCTGCGACCCATTTCCCTTTGAAGTAAATTCCGAATCCTGATAAACTAGATGCGTCAGTATAGAGTTCCAAATCTGGAGACAATGTCACGGATGGATCCAGCATTTTGTATTTGTCATTCCATTCCGGTAAATAGTCCAATCACCATTGATTATCTGCGCGTGCTTCTTTGTGAAAAGAGACATGATGACTCAGTTTCTCTACGGTAGTTGCCAGATCAATTAATCCACGGAGGAAGGTGCGACCCGAAGGGATTATTTTTGACGCAAATGATAATTTACCAACAAGTGATAATGATTCTTTTTTAGTTCGTTTTCTCTTTTTTTCCCATGAACGTAAAATTTAAAGAAGGGAAGTGAATTTTTCGTCGGGTAAACGTAATTCCATGTTTCCAGTGTCTATTTCAATGCCTAAGTAGGTCAGTACCGTGGTGGGGCCAACAAGTTTTTCGGGCGCGATGGGAACTCCTAGTTGTTGAAATATGGCCATAGTCAGGTTCAGATTGTTTAGACATTCGTTGCTGTGTGGCTGCCCGGCTAATAAGAAGTTGTCGGAATAATGTGTAGCATGTTTGATATTATAGTTTTGCTGCATTATCCAAAGAAGTGTGTCTGCGAGTTGTGAAAAACGGTTAAGGGAAGAGCGCAGTCCGAAAAGTAAGAAAAGATCAACGAAGTATTTCCCGAGGAAAGAATAACCGAGGAGATGCCAGTCATCTGGATCTACCGGGCAAATCCTGAATGCGCTTTTTATGTCCAATTTAGCCAACAAAGATTGTTTACCGAGAGAAGCAATCATATTTACTGCTGAATCAAAACTGTTAAGTTCTACTGACGCCTCTATGTCGTCGATAAATTCATTCACAGACCGATCGCGGGGTGATGAAAGGTCTGTGATGATGCGAAATTTGCCAGAGTCTTTCTTGGCGATGACCCCACAGGTGAAACTCGGAAATTAGGAAGTGGTAAAAAATCAAAAGGACCGGATGTGCAACCCGCTTTAAGGTCAGACAACAAGAACTCAGCAAGGGCTTCTGGGTTTGTAGTGGCTGACTGTAGGTTTTTAGACACGCTGGTAAATTCTGGGCCGGAGTAGCCTATTTTGAAGCCATTCTTTAAACTATTTAATAACTCAGAACGAACAGACAAGTCTGGAAAGTCAATTAGTTCTTCTCGTAATTTAAAAATGTTAATTGGAGTGGAAATAAGTGAAGGCGAGTGGCAGAAATTATTTGCTAGCTCCCTGACAATAAATCTTTGGGTGTGCTGCTCCACAGCCGGTGTTGCTGCACTTGTGTTGGAATTTGCAACTCGGGTCTCGACAACGATTTTGGTTGAAGAACCTACAAGGTTCGTTGCTAGAAGGGGCACGAAAAGGCTGCTGTGGACGAAAACTAGAGCCACTTTGAACTTGCGCTGGTGAAGATGTGGTGGCGGCTGAGGGGCAACGGACAAATTTATCGAAAGCATACTCATCGTGACGATCCCAGGGAAGTCCTGTGATCGCTGTGTTCATACGGAAAGCAATATCGAAACGGAACCAGGTGTCGAAAGGATAGGCTTTGTTCATATTGCAGATTGTTTCTTGATAAGACAACAATTGTTGGGCGAGATGAGGATGAACATAAGTCATACCCCTGATAAAATGCTAACGTATTGGTATTGGGGCTATCTTCATTTAGTTGCAGGTAAAATGTTGATTGCTGCTGCGCGATGTCATAGAGAGACTGCGGAAGAAGGTTGTTGAAATCAGCATACTCTTTGCCTTGGAGGGCTATATGGATTTTTGCCGGGAGTGGAGGGAGCTTCTTAGCTTTAGAGTATGAAATATCTTGAAGCAAGTTAATACCTGGTTCTTCCAGAGTTGGCATAGGGAGGACTGGGTTCTGAATTGTACTAGCTTCTTGTCTCCCTTCTCTTTGATACTGATTTGGAGCCACGATTGATGAAGCAGGTGAGAGTTGCTGGACTGCTGTGGGTTCTGGCCTCGAGATTTGCTCCCTTTCGATAGGCTGCTGCTGCAATGAGCGAACTTGTTCTCGTATGATATCCCTTAATTCTTCTCGGTTCAGCATGATAACATTACTTGACTGCATGACTTCTGTTGCTTGGCTTGTTGATGGTTGGCTTGGTTCCTCAGCGTTCGTCGGTAGGGATGAAGGGCCTGCTTCCCCATGTTGAAAATAATCAAACAGCCTTTTTGCAATAGCTTCTTTCTTGCCGGAAGACGACAAATGGTAGTGTTCTGCTTTATTCCGTAATTTACCTTAGAACTCTGCATTTTATTACTCAGATTAAAAATCCTAACTTACTTCAACGAAGGCAGTAATCGACTGGCGGGCAGGAAGGCCATGCCGTGGAAGGCGTGCCATCTGAAGGGTATAGGATAGAGGCTGAAGGGTGAAAACGAGGCTCCGCTTTCTCCGTTAAACCACATTTACGCCGTGCGGAAAAGTTGCGAATTTCTTTGGTTAGAACATCTGATTACAGAATCTAAATGTTTTTTGACGTTTTGGCCAAAATGACCGAATATTTTGGCAAAAGTTTGTCGACGGTACCAAGCCTGGGCCAAAATTTATTTGATGCCTTAGATTCGATGAAATTGGCTTGGCTTATATGACTAAGTAGAAAGGACTGGCAAAGATTGTAAGCAAGAATATACGATATGTTCTTAAAGTGAAGTCGTCGTGTGATGATATTAGAAGTATGGTACTGAATGAGAAAAAAGCACTGAGGAACAGAAGGTAGTCTCTAACGAACCCCGCAACATACAGTTCATCACACGAGCTACAGTTATATACATCATGACACGAAGAATAAATCACAGATTTGCGCCACTCGCTAGATTTCGCTAGAATTATTTTCTTCCCGTGACCTAGACGATAGTAACAGACAGAACCAGATGTTGTAGAGCAAATCATTTTAGAACATTTAAGGATTAAGGAAACTCAAAGTAATACTTTATACTAACTACAAATCGTAAGATTTTACCAAATAGTTCAAAGAACATGCTCTGGGATTTTACTCTTAACTCTTTCAAGTTTAAGACGGTCAACTAGTCAGATCACCACAGGGCAGTAAAATCCTTGGCAACGTCCTTGATTCGGTACGGTGGAAAAAAGATAGTGATAGTGCAAACCCCCTTGATCCTGATCGGTAAAGGCTATCCTATGTTTCGAAGTAGAGAATAATCATTTTCTATACCGTAACAATAAGGATTAGCTCAACCTCGTCCCAACGGTGAAAAGGCTTCTACGCGAAACATCGCTCTCAATATCCGACCCTGGTATCGAACTTGTCTATACATTAGTTGATTGGCTGATTAAACAATAGAATTAATCAACTGATGTCAAAGTTTCATCTAAAAATCACACCAAAATAAGCCGGAAACTATGTGAAAAAGTTGTATGACAACCAAACAAAAAACATAGGGGCCCTATGGGCATGTTCGAAGAACGACTCTGGTTGAATATAGCTATTTCGGTCAAATGATGAAAGATGTTCATCGGTATGCACAACGATGACGATAATGATTATGATGATAATGGTGGTGGTTATGATGATGATGTTCATGAACACGATGATCATGATGCTGGTTGGTAGGGGTGATTGTGGTTGTATGGTGGGTATGGTGGTGGTGATAGAGGTGGTTGTGGTGCTGAAGGGGTGGTTGTGGTGGTTGTGATAGGGGTGATCGTGGTGATGGTTGTAGGGGTAGTTGTGGTGGTGGTGATAAGGGTGGTCGAGGTGATGGTTGTAGGGGTGGTTCCGGTGGTGGTGATAGGGGTGGTCGAGGTGATGGTTGTAGGGCTGGTTGTGGTGGTGGTAGCGTTCCTTTAGATGTTGCACACCGTCAATGGTGGTGATAGTAATCATGATGATGATGATGATGATGATTATCATTATTATTATTATTATGACGATTTTCATCGTGAGGATAATATTAATGATGATTTGTTTTGAAAACTGTTTTGAAATTGCCGCTCTTTGGCAAAACTCTTTGTTAAATGTTGAGAATGCCTGAAATGTCATTTACCAAAGCAAGGTGGCAATTTTCCAGTTCCATTTAGTAAACAAGGATGAGTGACCCCAGATTGACAAAAGTGCTTGCAGGCCGAATTGTGAACAACTAACCGCAAATTGCGCATAAATGGCCGAGACAATGGCCCTAATGGCATTCTTGACAATGGCCCTATTGTTACACGTTTTCCATTGTTCAAGCGTTGGTTAGTTGGTGAGTGAGTGACATCCACCCCACACCAATGTGTTCGAAGTTCTTCGAACACAACGATGTTACATACAGTATCGTGTCTTCCTGACAGGTATCATTACAATTTTTTGCATTCCTTTGGTTAGAACATCTACTAACGGAATCTAAATGTTCTTTGATGCCTAGGCCAAAATGGCCGATTATTTTGGCAGAATTTTGCCGACGGTACCAAGCCTGGGCCAAAATTGATTTCATGCTTTAGAGTCCAGGAAATTGGCTTGGCTTATATGACTATGTAGAAAGGATTGGGAAAGATTGCAATCAAGAATATACGATATGTAAGAGCAGTGGTTGAAAACGCGAACAATATGGGATATCACATTGTCTATTAGAATTTTCAAACAAAACTTTTCCCTATATCGAGAAATATGTGAACCAATAATGTGCATTTTCAATAATCAAAATTTGAAAGATACTCATAAAACAATTTAAGCTTCCAAAAACAAAATTATACAATATGCTCAATATTGAGCGTTGCCTGGCTTTGACATATTCATGCCCGATAGGATAACAATAACAATAATATATATAGACCAATTCATTAATTCAAGTTTAATTGATTTTCATTCCTATACCCCTCTAACAACAAATAACAGCTTAGTTATCAGAGATATCAATTGTTTTGAGTTAGATATATACATTTACAGTACATTAATTACTTCAATTTGATTCAGAGCAATGTTTTGTTATGTAGCCATACCATTACAAATGATACTCTTTCCGCATGGAAGCTAAATACACCAGTTATTCAGCTATCTTACAATGCTACATAGCTACATATACATGCACAATTTGTATAAGTAATCTGTATACATCATTGTAAATCTTGTCAATTATAACTCACATATTAGCAAGAAAAGAATCAAAATGTCATTCTTTGCGCTAATTTTAAAGAAGATCATACGCAAGTCTAGCGGCTGGCTTCTCAGACAGTTTAAGTATTTTTGAGGGCTTTAATCTAAAGTAATGTCTTCATTTTTTCCCCAGATCAAATATATTCGAGTTATTTCAGGTTATCAAATTGTTATCATAAACTATAAAGATGCAGAGCCCATGTACTAGATTAAAGTTCTTCATATTGAAAAGTCATTACCGATTTACAAGTTAAAAATTCTACTGATCATGTCAACGACAGCGGTTTTCATTTTTCTGAAATCTGTCATGATTTGCTGTCTTATGTCGGCCATACCGAAACCATACACAAAGGGATTAGCCACAGTGTTGACTTGCGCAAGCATAATAGATGCCAATCTGAATACTGAAGCATCGTTCTTGCTGTCAAATCCAACAGATATTATGTAAAAGGCCAACGGGCACATACATATCACGTACAAACCAACAACTGCGCTTGCGACTATAGCAACTTTTATTTGAACTTTCCTGGTGTCGTTCTCCTCTGCTTGTCTTCCGAAACTATTTTCAGGAGCAACCTTGAGTTTCTTATAAGATAGCAAATATAAGCGAATTTGGACAAATGCAAGAACAACGGTGTTGCAAAGAACCACGATGGTGTATATGATGTTGATTGATTTCGTCAAAACCAAGGCCACGACAGTGTAATTCAGTTCATATCTTTCTTTGTCCATGAAGCCACAGATGAAGGCAACTGCCCATATGCAGTATAGAGCTCTGTGTACCAGTTTATCTGTTACAATGTCATGCAATCGAAGACAGTGAACGCATGCAATGTAGCGCTCATAAGACAACAGAAGGATGCTGCCACTTGCGCTGACAACGGTTGAAATACCAAGAAATTCCATGAACTTCCGAATGAATTGACAGCCAGTTGAATTACGTCTCGCTTGAAAATGAAGCTTAGAATATTCAGCAAAGCCCTCCAGCTATTTGAATGCTGTCAGCGATGTTTAAGCTGAGCAAGATTTTGTAACGAGGAGGCTCAAGCTTAAATCATATATAAGAATCTTGAACATTAGAATGTACACTGGACATGCTAGAAATGCCAAGAAAATGGCGAGCGACCCAGCAGATTTTCTGGTGCAGCTATATGTTCTGAAAGTCACATTGTATAAATCCATACTGACGTTTACAGTCGCATTACTTGAATTCATCTTGAGCGTGATTTCTTGCAGCCTATTTTCGAACAGTCTTTCTTGAAGTGAAGTCGTCGTGTTATGATATTAGAAGCATGGTACTGAGTGAGAAAAAATAACTGAGGAACAGAAGTTTGTCTGTAAGGAACAACGCAACAAACAATTCAAAAGTTATATATATCATCACACGAGGAATGAATTACAGAATTGCGCCACTCACTAGATTTCGCTAGAATTATTTTCTTCCCGTGACCTAGACGATAGTAACAAACAGAACCAGATGGTGTAGTGCAATTCATTTTAGAACATGTAAAGTTTAAGAAAACTCAAAGCAATTCTTCATACTAACTACAAGATTTTACCAAATAGTTCAAAGAACATGCTCTGGGATTTTAATCTTAACTCTTTCCAAGTTAAGACGGTCAACTAGTCAGATATCGATAGGGCAGTAAAATCCTTGGCAACGTCCTTGATTTAGTACGGTGGAAAAAAGATAGTGATAGTGCAAACCCCTTGATCCTGATTGGCAAACGCTATTCTATGTTTCGAAGGAGAGAATAATCATTTTCTGTCCCGTAACAGTTAGAATTGGCTCAACCTCGTCCTGAGGGTGAAAAGGCATCTTCACGAAACACCGCTGTCCGTATTCGACCCTTGTATCGACCTTGTCTATACATTAGTTGATTGGCTGATTAAAAAATAGAATTAATCAACTGACGTCAAATTGTCATCTAAAAATCACACCAAAATTACCCGGAAACTATGCGAAAAACTTGTATGAAAACCAAATAAAAACGATGTTACATACAGTATTGTGTCTTTCTTGACAGGTATCAATACAATTTTCTGCATTTCTTTGGTTGAATATCTGATTACAGAATCTAAATGTTCTTTGATGATTTTTAAAAAATTATCGACGGTACCAAGCCTGGGCCAAAATTTATTTGATGCTTTAGATTCGAGGAAATTGGCTTGGCTTATATGACTAAGTACAAAGGATTGGCAAAGACTGTAAGCAAGAATATACGATATGTTCTTGAAGTGAAGTCGTCGTATAATGATATTAGAAGTATGGTACTGAATGAGAAAAAAGCACTGAGGAACAGAAGGTAGTCTCTAACGAACCCCACAATATACAGTTCATCACACGAGCTACAGTTATACATATACATCATGACACGAGGAATAAATCACAAATTTTGCGCCACACGCTAGATCTCACGTTATCAGCTGACACGACTCTCTTTTGACCAATATGATCACAGGAATATATTAATAACTGTGAATAAGGATTCATTGCAATTATTTTCTTATCGTGATCTAGACGATAGCAACAAGCAGAACCAGATTTAAGAATGTTGGTAGAATTTCTTTATACTAACTATAAATCAACAAGAATTTACAAAATTGTTTAAAGGACTATCCCAAACCTATCTGAATATTCTTCCGAGCTTTAACTATAACTTTGTGCCAGCTAAGACGGTCATCTGATCATATTATCATGTTTTAGCGCCAGTCTTTAGGATCTCAATAGCAGGCTAACGAATTGAGACTTCGAACCTGGCTGTGACGCTACGTGGCTGGGCTCGAACCCTGACCACACTGAGCTTCTGACACCACCAATCGGTTAGATTACACCACGACGCCATTGATTTAGCACGGCAAAATTCTTGTAAAGACAGCATGGACCTTCAATGTATGACAAAACTCTAGTCTGAAACACAGATCATTTAAACATTATGTATAATATACAATTCAAACCTCGATTGGTGTCAGATCCTTGACAATTTTTCGAATTTCATCTTTGGCAACGGCCATACGAGCTTGGGTTTCACTCAGCTCACTCTTAATCTAGAAAAAGGACAGTTCTTACTCAAAAAAACCAATTTTTAAACGCAGGTAAAAGTTTGGTAGGAGAGTTATATGTAGCACCATCTTATAAATGCCCGAACAAAACCTTAAATTCATTTTGATAAAGAATCTAACAGAAAAAAATCACTAAGAAAAAGATAATCTTTACCACCATCTTTTAAGTACCCCCCCCCCTTGAAATAACAGCCAACACAAATTCTGCTGTGTATGAATTAAGCACCCCTTTTTTGAGCGCCAAGGGCGGTTATTACAATCTAGCATTCTACACTCCAGAGTATTAACAGCGTAGAAACTTGTTGATGATACAATTACTTTTCATTT
Organism: Chrysaora quinquecirrha; assembly: GCA_014526335.1. Classification (NCBI taxonomy): domain Eukaryota; kingdom Metazoa; phylum Cnidaria; class Scyphozoa; order Semaeostomeae; family Pelagiidae; genus Chrysaora; species Chrysaora quinquecirrha. Next base: position 510,075 of record JACTAT010000131.1, on the reverse strand, counting down.
CCTATAAATAATGAACAGATTTACACAAAATGTCAAACCAACAGTCACTTTATCTCAATTTCTCACAAAGCATCCCCTCCAATAGGCGCTCCTTCTTAACCGCTAACCAACATTTTACAACTTTTTAAGCTAATAAATATGGCATATATATGTAGATAGCATTGCATGTTTTATAAAATATCCTCCAGTCACCTGCTCTCATTTACATATGCTTTTAGACAGCATCACAGTTCTCTATATCTCTTTCTTGGTACCCCCCCCCCCCTAAAGCTACAATAAATGTATCAGAAAATAAACATTATTGAATCGAATGTAAACAGAAGGCTTACTTCCTCAGCTTTGACTTTCTTTTGCTTCAAATGTGTCAGCTCGATTCCATACTCCTTAATCGTCTGTGCCTTGAAAGACAAATTTTATGAAACATTAGTCTTGGAATGTCGCAACACTCGCAGATTTTATCAATCAGCGTCGTAGTTCAATGTCTTTGAAGCGCAAACGGCAAAGATTGTATTGTCTCCAATACAAGGTGTTCAACGAAGGGCCTCGTTTTCAAAAAAATGAAAATTGCGTCACGTGAAAATTTTGTCCCCAGATTCAGATTGAGCACCTTCATTTTAGTGCTAAGGCATGTTCTTATGATTCTAGTCCTTACAATGACTATTTATAGCCTAAGACGTCTGGAAATTTATAAGGGATTTGACCGTGAAAAATGACTGAGGGTGTAAAATTTCACCCCTAGCGATTTTTCACGGTCAAATCCTTTATAAATTTTCAAACTTTTCGTCGCTATAAAATCGTCATTGTAAGGGCTAGAAGCAAGAAAATTTGCCTAAGCACTGAAGTTGAAGTGCTCAATCTGAATCTGGGATCAAAACTTTTGTACGAGCAAATTTTCGTAAAATTTGAAAACGAGGCTCTAAGTTGAAAAGGGGTATTAATGCTCCCTATCTTTTTAACTCACCACTCTGATAAACAACCTAATAAACACCAGTGAAACTTTTTAAAAAGTTAAAAACGCTCCTCCCTTTTAAAATGCCCCGTATTTCAATACAACGTCCCCTCTTAAATCACCTCTGGAAGGGCGTTTATTGGAATATTGTCCGAGATATGTTTCTTAAAACATGAATCTCAGAAAAAGGCTTACAAATCAGACGGAATCGATATGCTAAATGCATTTGTTTCAAACATTGTACACCGGAAAAATTTGATACACTTTTCTCATGTTATTTCAGCTGCAAACAAGAAAAAACATATTCCCTTTGGAAATTTCTCCACCCAATACAACGAATATTTTCTTGCTCTGTGTAAAAGAAGAATTTTATCAAGCCCCTCTCAAATAAATGCCCCCTCTTAAGCCTAAGACTTATTACTTGAGTCCCAGTTATCGCTCATCGGACCGAGACTAATATTAAACCAAGGTCGCTCAAACTGGGACTCATAATATTACGGCATTTTTTCTGGACTGGACTGCGCCAAAAAAATGGCGCGCATTGAAACGAGGCTTGTTCACTACATCCTCATAGGAAAACAGCAAAACATACGAACCCTTTCGGCGGCCGTTTGAGTACTAAATCAAGCAAAAGTTTTGAACGAATATCGAAAAAGCTGGGTTGGTAAGAGCTTTCTGCAAAACAAATATTAAGTGAAATTTTAAAACATTAGGCAATGTAATACCTGCTCTTTCCGAAATGACCGAATACTCTCAAGTGCTTTTATGTACCTGCAATGGAATTAGAAATAGCGATACTTGATATTTTTTAAATATAATAAATGACAGGCATTGCTACATGTGCTGGATTAAGGATATTAGTTTGGGCTGATTTCGACTTCAACAACGATCGTGTTGACAGAAATGAAATAGAATAGAATAGAATCAATGGGTTGAATTAAATTAGCAAAGCTTGTTCGTGAAGCTAGTTTGTTAAAGCCGCAACTAGGCGAAATTCTTCGTGCCACGGTAGACTTATTACTTGAGTCCCAGTTCTCGCTCATCAGAGGAAGACTCATTTCACTTCATTCATTTCATTTTCTATTATTTAACCGCACGGCTGCCCCATCAGTCAGAGCGACTGTTTTTCAGGGGGCCATGCAAAAAAATACATGCTGAAAACTAATTAATTTCCGTTAAATCTAATTAAAATGTATAATAGTAAATCTAAGTCATTTCAACATATCTTGTCTGGGAGAGATTGCCTGCTTAATCTCCGGACCGAGGCGGTTTCAGACTACAGCATCACGAAAGGATAATGCTTTCTGGACGTTGCATGCTTTCACTAGGAGCCAGGACATTTATAGATTTGAAGACCATGGTAGCTGTTTCGGTTTTAATCAATTGAGCTACAGTCGGCCACTTAAAACTTTCTATCAAGGCACTTGCGGAGGTATCATAACTGCTATTGGTTACAATTCGTGCTGCACTCTAGACTAGCACAAAATCGCTAAATATGACTCAGGTAATAAGTCTAGTGCGAAAGAAAAGATTTCGTTGCCGCCCATGCGCAGAACCGCTTTTCCTGCTCGTGACAGCAAATTGCGAAAAGTTGAAAATGACTTGCTACTTTTCGTCGCGAAAGCTCTTCGCAGGAAGAATTTCGCATGGTGCAGATCCAGTTTAACAACATCTGCTTTGTTGAAAAACAAACAAACCTTGTAGCCGCAAAAATGTCATCAAATTTTTGTTTCAAGGTTTTTCCTTCACTCAAAGGCCTGTTAAAAGAAAAGAATGACAATAACTAGCGATGACAGAATTATGAAGAAAAAATAACAATACACACTTTCATCAACAAGTTTTTATTATAAACCAAATTTTAGTGCGATTAGGTTTGTAGAAGAATTTCACTATAGGTGGAAAATATTGAGATTTTACATGGAAATTTTCTTTGTAATGGGGTATTCTAGATATATTTTTTTTTAATCACTTTCTTTTAAGTTGGTGACAAAATAGCTATGTCTACAAGTAGCTAATACAAACCAACTTTTAAAATAACCAAAAAGAAATTAGAAACTAAGTCCAGCTACTTCTAATCGGAATAAACGGTATAAAAGTATAACATATAGTTTTAATACAATAGAAATAAGAGTTAAGATATACATAAGGTCGAGCTAATTATTTTATATATAACCAATATTTGGCAGAAATTGTGCGCACAACTTGCAGCTGCATAGCTTTGCCTCTCAATGGTTATTTTTGAGGCTTTGCTGAAGGCCCTGCACAGAATTACTTGCCTTAAAATCAGTAGAAATCTGATTCCATGAAGAGCTGCCTCTGAAAGTCAATGTATCAAGACCGTACTTATTTGTGGCAGGTTTATTGACTTCAGAGTGAGATATCCGCAGATTATATCTGGACAGGTGTGTAAGAAACAGGTCTTTCATGAAATCTGGATTCATACCATGCATGGTTTTGAAAATTTCAACCAAGAGCTTTTGAATGTTTAACTCGTGGATTGTTACCGAATTATCTTTCCTCAATAGGTCTGAAAAACTAAAGGATTCCCTATTATTATACGCTATTCTTAAAGCCCTTTCATGAATGGAATTGATTAGATGGTTACTTTTATCGACAGGCATTTGGGATTAAGAATTGACTAGCAATATATTTTGGCCAATTCTGATTGTCATTAAGAATTCTGGACTCCTATTAAAAGGAACATAAAATATAATGTACCAGTTGGCTTCTTCTTGGTGACAGAAAATAACATTTTCTAAAACGGCTTTTGAAACACCAAGTCTTGTAATCATCTGAAATTAATATCGGAGCATTAAAGAAGGAGTGACGTAAAGGCATTACGCGTTTTATTCCTAATGTAGGCATTTAGTACTAGTGTGACACGAGACCAAACTCACTCAGTTTCTCACTAGTCAGTAAAGCTCCGTTCGTCATGTAGTTGGCTCTGTGTTTCCCAAGCAGGACTCTCGCATCACTGACGAGCTCAAATAGAAGCAAATCTCTTCTGGTATTTGAGAGCAGTTGGGCTCATTAATTTCTTATATTAAGCCTGCCAGGTGCGAACCTCACTTTCCATGGATTTTTCTCTATTGACTATGCCTTGAAATTTTCAGAAAAAGATGCATCCACTGCTGGTTGATGAATGATTCTTAGCTTTTGCTTCTTTCTGTAGATTATCTATTGCTCAAATTTTCATTGAAACCCTCAGTCAGTCAGTCATCCCTTGGCCCGCGAGGTCGGTCGTTGGCGGACTTTCAGGAAATGCTTCTCCACAGCCATCTGACCTCAATCTTCCTCAGTGCCTCCTCAAACGTCAGACCTGTCCATTCGGTAACATGTCCGATCACATCTTCTTCTGCCTCCCTATTAAACCCCTATAGAGTAGGTAATAAATCACTTAAGAGATTAGCTTACCTCTCTGTTCATATCAGCACATCTACTGCTAATACTCGTACGCTAAAACGGTAAGCAAACCAATCAAAACACACTTTTTTCTAAGGGGCTAATTATATGGGGAAACATCCCGTTTAGCTAGGACGGTATATTTGCCAAAATCGTTTTCTTGTGTTGAATAGTCTTTGAGTAGTACAAAATTTCAAAATTGCGAGAAACAGCGGAAACATTTTTGGACATACCGAAAAGCTCTTTTCGTTTGACACATCTCAGAGTATAAACGTCAGAAATTGCTTCAGTCTGTTTCTGACGTTTATACTTTAAGGGCCAGTTCTTATGGATGCGAGCCAGCCCGCTTGCCGGGCCAGCCACGTCAGCGAGACAAATTTCAAGTTCTCTTCATATGGCATAATTGTGGCCCGGCTTCCGAAACGGAACTTGTTAATTTCGGAAATTTCAAAGCCTTTTTGATTTCACATTTCACACATGCGCTGTTGAAACGATCCTAGCCCGGTAAGTGGGAAGGAGTGTTCATATGAGACATTTTCAGCCCGCCTGTTGAGATCTTGCCACTGTTCAAGCAACATCTGGCTTACCGGGTCAGCCCGCTTTCTCATATGAACAGGATCAAATTCTGTATGGTAAATGTATATTAGATGGGATCTCGCTTAGTGGGCTGGCCAGGTAAACGGGCTAATATCAACAGGCCCAGGGTCTGGTTACATGGAAGAAATTGTCCCGCTTTGCCGAGATCCAGCCTCTACTGTTACTTCCTTGTGTTTTCACATTTTGGTTATATGATAAAATCTTCCCGGCAAAGCAGGATCTCGTTTGTTTAATGATGAATACGCTATATGTCTGAGGGGGCTTTATCTTCTACGGAAGAAAAGTAGCATTTTGGTTACATTGTTTTGATTTGAGTGCAGCAACAAATCCTTACCTCTCCATTTACTTCTTTCATAATAACACTGTCTAGAGACTTAGTTTCAATCTTCTTGAGCTAAAAAATAATTTGGATGATTTTTTTATTCAAAACATACACGGATTTCTTTATAAGAAACTCTTTATAAGAAACCCAGACTCTCGAATGACCAAAAATTTTTGAAACTCCAATACTGGAAAATCTTTGACCAAGAAACTCTTCACAGAATTCTGTGTCATATTCAAGTTTATTTTCAACGTTTTATATGCAATAACGTATATTTGTGATATGCAGAAAAGCTAGAAGACCACAAGCATCCAAATACAATCGATATATAGGTTTAGAACATCATTCAGATAAAATCAAAATGTCAGCAACACAGATATGTTAGAAACTCGAAAGAAACTTTCAGTACTCAAAATCCGAAATTTTTTAGAAACTTTGAGTACTGGGCCATTTTTTTAGTTTCTTATAAAAAAAAATACGTATAACTCTCTCATGTCAGTGAAAGTCTTTGTGATTTGAGGCGTGTGATCGCACAACACACGCACGCTTCCACCCACAACCACATTGTCCAAGGCGTGCGAAAAGTTGCACGTGCAAAACAAAGAATTTTCCATATTTGATGAGCGAAACTTCTTCGATATCATAAAATTTGGGGCTTTTGGATTCATTATTAATTTGGAATTTCCTGAATTACGCCAAAATGACAAAAACAGATTAGCATGAATTTTTAGTACTTGAATATTACATAAAAATCTACATATCATTCAAGAACAAGAGTCCAATCATTTCAGCTAAGGGTCTCGTTTTCAAACAAATTAAAAATTAGGTCATAGAGAAATTTCGACTTCTGATTCGAATTCAGCACCTTCTTTTTAGTGTTGAGGCAAAGTTTTACGCTCCTAGTCCTTATGATGTTGATTCTATAGCGATTAAAAGTTAAAAAATTTATAAGGGATTTGACCGTGTATAATGATTGAGGGTGAAAAATTTCATCCCCAGCGAATTTTCACGGTCAAATCCTTTATAGTATTTCGAACTTTTAACACCTATAAAATCAATATTTTAAGTATCAGAAGAATAAAACATTGCCTCAACACTAAAAAGAAGGTGCCGAATTCGAATCAGAAGTCGAAATTTCTCTATGACCTAATTTTCAATTTTTTTTGAAAACGAGGCCCTGAGTTGAAATGGTCTATTGTTTAAAGACTTGTCTTGAAAGAAAGAATAGGTCCTCGAGTCCAGCCATGGTAGCGTCACAGCCAGGGTCGATGTCTCGATTAGTTAACCTATCACTGAGATCCTAGCGACTGGCTCTAAAACACCATTTCGCCTTCACCTTCACCTTTAGACTTACTACATGAGTCGTAGTTTTCGCCGCCTTCACCTCAATTCAATTCATTAAAAAAATGTAAAAAAATAGTTGTTGCTGTTGTTAATGGCGGCAGCTCAAACTACTATGAGCGGGCTGTCCACACAGAAACAATGATATAGACCTTTTCGACAAAAGAACGGCAGGATTGAAATTGTTCAAAGTCACAAGATACAGAGTTTTCAAAATCATGAAGCAGCCAAAACTTAGTCTGGGTGCAAAATTTAACTTGCCTAGTGCTGATATTATTAATTTTATGAACGTTAAAAGTTCCCGATTCTATGAGGGCTTTGACCATGAAAAATGACTGTTGGTGAAACTTTTTACCCCACTGGGTCTGCGCGCTTATCAAATCGACTCACAAAATCAATAATATAAGTGCTAAGATAGTAAAACTTTGCAACTAAATTTTGCGTGCTCAATGCGAATTTAGTATCGAAAATTCTATATCTCGAAATTATGAAAATTTTTATAATTGCCGACTTTTACAACTGGCTTGTTGTCCAGAAGTTCACTGGTTCGAATCCCAGCACAGGCAATTATAACAATCGTAGTAGCCCAATTATGATTAATATATATCATGTATCAGCATTTTGTCCAGCTCACTATATGTTCTATGCTCTGATGAAGGCTTTAAGTTGAAACACAAAGAAAAGTCTTAGCTGTGGAGAAGACTTGTTACTGGAAGAACCTCGAGTTAAGACCTCGAGTTAGCTACTTCATTGCAATGTTTAGTGCAATGGAGTAGTCGGCTCGCTCGTTGTCCAGAAGGTTGCTGGTTCAAATCCCAGTCAAGGCAATTATAACAATGGTTGTAGCCCACTTATGATTAATATATTTCTTTGAGTTGTACAAAACTTCAAAATTGCGATAAACAGCAGAAACATTTTCGGGCATACAATGTCACTCAGCTTTTCCTTCTTATTGGTGCAATTCGAGCCGCATCTGGGTATAAATTCCGCCTAAGTCTATTGTTTGGGTCTGTTTCTGATGTTCATACTCTGAGGAGTTTCAGACGAAAAAAACCTTTAAAGTATGCCCGAAAATGTTGACGTACTTAGTAAAACGCGGAACCACCCAAAACGACCCAGAACCACCCAAAACGACCCAAAACAAGTCAAAATCACCCAAAACGACCCATAACTCGATCAAAACCACCCAAAACCACCCAGAAATGTCCAATTTACTTTGAAATCATTTATTAAGTGGCAGAAAATCCTTGAAAAATCCCCAAAAATTCTCATGTTCTTTGAAACTTCATTCTTAACTCTTCAAATTCTACTTTCGTCTTGGGGCTTTGTGTCGACATAGAAAGCTTTTACATAGCTATTGTCAGAAAAGCCTTTTATGTTCACAACAGTATGATAGCATTGTATTTTAGCGTGAAGTTGAGAGATAAAACACAATCGCACGCTTTGCCAATAAATATACCGTTGGGAAAGGTATCCATTGTCTGGAAAGCGTGTTTCCTTTTCATATCTCAAAATATTTTGCAAGAAAGGCTATACATCACAACTAACTAAATAATCGTAGTAATCATTAAGGCTCTGCTGCGACCAAAATGTCACAATTTATATTCTGGTTTTGCGATGATCATGCGAAAAAGTCTCAAGTCTCACGATTGTGCGATAATCGTACGACTGTTAAGATTTTATATGCAATCCAGGCTTTAAAAGCCGCAGTGATTGGATAGACCCCTGAGAGTAGCACACAAAAGATTTACTCCAAAAATAAGTAACAAAGCGCATTGTTCACGTTGTTCGCCCAAAGGGAAAAAATAATTTACTACACAGCGATGATGTTTTGCCAGAATCTGACTATTTTGAGGGCCTTCTCTCCCTAATAAGTCAAAATAACTATTTTTTGTTAGTTTTGGGTGGTTTTGGTGGTTTTAATCTGATAATGGGTCGTTTTGGGTCGTTTTGGATGGTTTTTTGGGTGGTTTTGGGTTAAATGGAAAAAGTGACAATTTTCCCAGGCTTCCCTATCACTTTCTTTGCTTTTGAAGACTCAAAGACAAAAGTTTGGACATGGCCATTTTCTGTCAAAATTCACCAGAACACAGCTGCTGGCCCTTTAAACAAAAGATACCCTTACCTTTGGATCATGCACAAATGCAGAGTTCTTGCTGCCAGGTGGCATCATTCCAGTGGTGATATATTTCAAGCATTCGATTATTGTCTGCAAAAAGAACAGATACTATCAGGTAAATGAATTTTTACAGTTCACTAACTCATCATTGCACTAAACATATGTCATTGATATAAGAAATTGGTGTTCTGTTGATGTCCATTAGTGAATAAAATGAACTGGAATTGTGATCATTTTTCCAATGATTTTTTTATAATTTTGACAAGAAGTTTAGGTTTTACTTTAAGTTGTGGCTACACGTGTGACTTTTAGGTGATGTGACACAATCCTGAGTTGGCTACACACTGTGACAAAATGCTGAGACAGAATTTCTGCAACAATCAACATGGGTGATAAGTAGAGGTGCAAAAACACTAAAAAAGGTAAATTTGGGATATCTCACTGCATTGGTACCATAAGATACTGTGATTTGTACCTGAAAACAAAATTGCGTTCATATGAGAAGTGGAATATCCTATCACTCACTGCGGTGCTGGTAAGATCTCTCCTCAGTGGGATGAAAATTTCCCATATGAATGGTGCCATTAAATTGGAATGACTATTTGGCTCACCTTGCCAGGCTGAAATTCAACATATGAACAGGAGCTGAAAATCATCCCACCTCAGTGGGCTATTCCACATTACAGTAAGTGGAATATCCCACCTCATATGAACAGGCCCTAATTCAAACTCACGGTTTTTCCACTTCCATTTGCTCCAACAATCAAAGTTAGTGGCGTCTGAAACTCAATAATACTTCTATCGTTTGGGCTATAGCTTCTTATACCAAGAATGGACATCTTTTCAACCACCGCCATACTTGCAGATCTGTTGGAAAGGAAATTTCTGATACAATATTACATAGTGTTTATTCCAAAATCTGTTGCGAATCAAGAAATGGTGTACTGGTGGTACTAAAGCCTCATTGGGGTCTGTAGAACAGCAGAAAATATGTAGTGATATGCGGAATTCTCTTTTTTTATGGAACAATCAAATTCTCCATCTGTACCAGAGGTAGATTGTCACAATCCCCAGTTTTGGATGCATCAGACCAGTAACAAATTAAGACAGTAGTCTAATCGTAAATAATTAGTTTACATGGTTCTAAGGCTCAGCTTGTGAAGCTTAAATCAAAATTTATGCAACAGTTTGTAGCATAAGACAGGGCACTTCTCAAGTATAAAAGGGGCAGGCATGACATTTTTGCCAGACTACACCGATTCCCCCGTTGGGCGGAACGACGGGGGTACAAACAAAATAAACGGACCATCTAGAGGGGGCCTATTATAGGTTTGCGGCTTCGCGGCTTCGACCCCTTTTTTTCGTGCGGTTTGTAGGGTAAACTGGGGTAATTTGGGACAGGGGAAATTTGGGACATGGCACTTAATCTTGAAATTTTTAACTAAATGTGTACATTATTAATAGATTTTAACTATGAAAACCCTTCAAAACCATTCAATTACAGTTATGTACCATTTTCTGAAATGGAAAAATTCGAGCACAGCAAATCACCTCAAATCGCCATACAAAATTCCTATGTCCCAAATTGCCCCAGCTGGGGTAATTTGGGACAGCACCATTCAACCTGATAATACCAGCTTATGCAAGTAAGTTCATAACTTTTTTTTTTATTTTCTGAAAGTTCAGGTCTCAAATGTATATAAATAGAGTATTTGGTTTTATGGTAGCTTATCAGGCCATATATAAATTTTAAAAAGTAGAAATCTGTCCCAAATTACCCCAGTTTACCCTAGAGAAACACTCCGTTTATATGCGAGTTTTGACGACAAATGAATGGAATAGCTTCTATTTCGATCAATCCTTGTTTGCTTGCATTGATATACATTATAAAAAATTTTAAAAGTTGCTATGGTTTTTTTCCTGTGGTACTACACGTTACTTAAACTTTCAGGCCTTCTACATCTTGGTTGCTTATAAGCGGTTGCTTTATATAAAAATTTGCGTGTATTTCATTACAAAACTGTAATGCATGTGATTTAACACCTGGCACAATGGAAACAATGAGGATTTGGTAAAACGAGGATTTGTGCGAATTACCAATAAAATATATGCTAGCTAATAACAACTAATGGACAATTTGAAACGGTCTCACCCAATCTTTGTAGACGCTACTTCATGCCGCAGAGTGCCAGCGAGAGAGAAACTTTGATTTGCTTTTCTTCTATGTATCAACCAATTAACTCGAATCTTCTGAGTAATTACCAACTAAAATCTAACAATTTTTTTGCTTAATCTAAGTGGACTATTTACAATATTTTTCTACTGATAAGGAATGAAACGATAAGCTACAACAGTGAGAAAAACTAGCTATGTATAGAATGAATAACGCAGATAAACGAATGCTATGCTATACACTGTATGCGATAGATAAGGTAAAACTTATGATGAATGGGTAGCATGCAATGGTGTAATTCATCTATCTATACATTACTGTACAACAACCTACATTGGTTATTACGTACATGCTGTGTCAGTTAGTTAAAGTTGGCTAAATCATTATTAGCTTAAAATAAGATTAAATGATATTATTTTTTTTTATTTCTGTTCAAATTTACATGTTTGCAAGTGAGTAATAAAAGTAAGGCTTAGCTCGAACTAATGTCATCAACATCGATACTAATTGTATCTGATCTAAAGAGCTCTTAAAAACTGCTAATGTTCTTTGGTCACTGATCATCCAGGATAGTCTCTGACGCAAAAAGGCACAGTTTTCAACAACTTGGATGAATGAAGTTCGAAGTTTCTCGTTCTTTGGCACCAAACCATCTTAGGGGTGTTTGGGGGGTCTGAAACCGTAAATCCGCTCAAAATTTGTTCAAAATCCGTAAAACCGTGCGATATTTTGAACAAATCCGTATGGCAAGATTCAAGTCCCCGTTTTCAAAAAATTGCACAGAGAATCTATGAAAATGTAGGTTCGTCAACATTTACTGTTCACTTCACGTTTTGAGACGTTTTCCTCCAATAACAATTTTTGTTTTCATTGCGGGCTAACCTGCAGTTTCAAGGAGTCGGCATTCAGTACCAAAAACGCGAAATCTTAATAAAAAACCGGAAAAATTAGGCAGAAATGCCGTAAAACCGTTCACCGACGAGATTTGGATAACCGAAAAACCGCGTAATTTTTCGGAAGAAACCGAAAATCCGAGCAAAAATATTGGCAAAACCGTGTAACCGTAAAACCCAAACACCCCTCTATGGATTTCTTCAGCCTACAAGTACAAAAGGGCCCTTCACACTGCGTTTCAGCAGTTTACCCCCCGTTTATTCCGATCCCCGCTTATTAGATCCTGACTGCAGTTCCAACCCCCTACCTATTCCGACCCCCCCAACAGTGATTAGGCACCTAAGAGTAACTAAAAATGATATTGTAGGTAAATATGCTAGAATATGAGGATTGTATGCAAACTACAACAGGTTGTTTACGGGTTTCAGGGAACATGGGAATATACGAAATGTATCCAGGGAAACATAGGAGGGAATAAGGGAACGTGGCCATAATTAAAAGGGAATAAGGAAATATTGTGGATAAGGGATCAGGCAAACACCCGGTACCATTCCTGGTGATCAATCTGAAAAATAATTAAAAAAACTCCAGGTAACAAGGGGATTCTCTCTAGGGAACGGGAGAACATGTAGCCTCCTACACGACCCTCAGAAATGCCCCCCAACACACTCATCGATACATTCCAAAAACGCCATCGTGATAACCCAACACCGTCCTGCATATCTCCACGGAAAACCCCATGCCGGCGGAAAACATGATGCCTTACAGCGTAAATTAAGATATCCCACCATGGCAATCGTGGTATTCGCCACCTGAGTATCCGCCATGGTAATCATGATGCTTCCCCGCAGACATCGTCCTATTGCTTAAACATACTGATGATCAAGATGTGACCCCTCCACAGTACTGAATCCCCCACCGTACTCAGAGATGGCTCCTAAGGCAATCATGATATCCGTCTACGGTACTGAATATCACCAACCGTGATGGTATCCCCCTGAATGGGATACACGTTAAATGGGGTTAATTGCTCTTTAGCTGAGCCCATGAGTCCCAAAACTCAGGTCATTTCAAGCGTTATTATTTGTTTCCCGGAGTACTTGAATGGGTTCTGACTATAATGTGATATCTGATATGTGATTAATATTGATTGATATCTTAATTCTACATAGCACTCAAAGTTCTGCATTGCATTAATCTACATTCCTTCTTCTATATAAATCTGTGAAATGATTTGCAGCAAATGAAAACATGTGCCTTTAATATAACGTGCATTGTTTAAGGCGTGTCTTTGTGAACTAATTCTTTTTTGGTAGCCTTCCTTTTTCGGAATATCTGTTTCTCAAAGCCATTTTTCTGAAAACGGTAGGTTTTGGAACTGAACTCTCCAAAACCTTCTGCCATCCAAAGCAGAAGCTTTCCGAGATTTTCGAGAGACTCTCGGGCTCCCAGTTTGAAGGTCAAACGAGACTGTAATTTTAGCAGTTGCCATGAGACATTCTGCGAAAAGGTATGGGGACGAGGTAAGGAAGAATACTGGCGCGAAAGTTTTCCGATTGCCAGAATTCCTGTTTTTTGAAAACAATGAATTCTGTTTTTGGTATCTTTCTGTTTTCGGAATTCTGAAGGTTTTGGATGTTCAAAAGAACACACCCTAAGTCTCACTTTTACAATGAAACCTCTGCTGACGGATATCTCCAAACAGATATTACCCATCAAAAGACAAATACTTTCTTTTTGGAAAACAAACCTCCATACAGCGAACACTTCTCTACAATGGTGGGTAACACTTGTCCTGGAGATATCAGTTATATTGAGGTTCCATTGACATCTTATTGTTTAGTAACGCAACCTCATCGAATCTTCCACCTAATCATCATCTTCGAACTTTTGATTGCATTTTCGATAGTAAGATGTGAAAAGCCATTGAAATTTACAGATTGACAGGCTACACCAATGCCTCCTTTATACCACCAGCCACCACCGTATTTCAATGCGCAGTTTCCATCATCGAAATCATTATCTCTATCCAAGGTAGAGAATTTCATGTTATTGTGAAATTCGAATAAATTCTCTGAACTTCTTACGTGTTCTTCGACTTTCAACTTGTAGCCATCAGATTCAGGGCCAACTGCAAATTTTTTATACACTTGAACATTTTTTGTGCCTTCCAGCGTTTCAAAAGCAACATAAAGCCTTGCTGGGTTACCCAATCCAGTCATGTTGTGAAGCTTTTCCAAACCGATCCAGAAGTCACCAGACAAATCTCCGAAGCCATTTTTATATGCTTCCCAGCCTTTTTTGAACTCAGTTGTGGGTTGAGTTCTTCTTTGAATGACAAGCCAAGTGTTTAATTCCAACCGCTCACAAAATACTTTATATCTATGAATGCGTGTCGGCTGAATTACATATACGCCATTTTTGTTATTGTTATTGCTTACTGCTGCCCAACAGTCTCTCCACACTACAACAATAAAAATGTTATATTCAGAAGTCAAACTCTGAAAAAAGAATTTTCTAAAAAAATTCGATTTTCAGGGAACATGGCCTAAAATATTGACCACGCGAAGAATAGGGTGAATTGCCCCCCCCCCCGACGGGGTAATTTGTGGGACCTACACAAGTTAACTCTTCTTCAAGATTGACGACGTCAAAATTTTCCGGTCTAAGAAAAATTGATTTCTGTCGATTCTCTTAAGAATCACCTACACTGGACTTGGTGAATCTTGGCCTATTTTGGTCTGCTATCCGTTCTAGTTTTTGTAATGTTCTGATGAAAGTTGCCCTTAAACGTTACTGTTACCGTTTAGACCTGTGTAAACAGGTAAGAACGTATAGACCAATATAACAATATAGATCTACCAGGATCTGCGTAAACAGGAGGCCTTTCTATTTTACTGTTGTATATTCTTTTATAGTTACATTTGGAACTGTTCTCGTGCTTTAAAAGTCTAGAGTGGGACCTGACGTTTGTACACGCAAAGCCTGTCTGGAGCTAATACCGTTCCAAACGGGACCGATCAAAGTGGATTCATGTAAACAGATTCTTAGACATCAGCATGGTAATAGATAAACTACCTTCACAGTGTAATCCTGCTCTCCCATTGTGGCAGGGGTAGCATTGGTAACCTGGGCATGTGCACGTGTCCTTGCATAAAACTCCAGCGGGACAAGGCTTTGCTTTCTTGCAATTATCTCCGAGCTAGAACGGAAAATAAGTGATCAACTATAACAAACAATTAGGCCTTCTAGCTAAATGAAAGGGTGTAATGTTTAGCCTTAGCATATAGTCACTTGTTCGCATATTTAGTACACTGATTTTAACTTCTAGCTTTTTTAGGTAAAACTCTTTAACATCACTAGCATTGGAGTCCCCGCATCGCAACCATACATACTGCACAGGTAGCGAATCTTACGCACCACTGTGGCGGATACTAACTGCTGTGGTATTTTTTGCTTGCTTTGATGGATGAGCACTACTTTGGATGGTTATTGCACAAATTCATCAAACATAATAACCCACTACAACAATAATAATAATAATAATAATGATAACAATAATAAAACGAATTTTTATACAGGATTAACACTTCAACGTTTCTGCTGTTATCAATGTGTGTCCTGCAAGCATAAAAACTTTCCACAGTAGCGGTTATGCACCACAAAACGCAAAAAAATACCAATACGAAACCACCCTGGGTAATGTCTACGCAGTATTGTGGAGGATGTGCAGTAATGTGGAGGGATTATTGCAGTAATATGGAGGTTGTTCAGTAATGTGGAGGGCTATCTTTCAGTAATGTGGAGGGATATTATCAGTAATGTAGAGGGTTCGGAATATTGTGGAGGGCTATTTTGAAGCAATGTGGAAGGCTATCGTCAGTGATGTAGAGGGCTATCTTGCAGTAATGTGGAGGATGTTCAGTAATGTGGAGGACTATCTTTCCGTAATGTGGAGGATGCGGAGAAATGTGAGGGGCAATCTTGAAGTAATATAGAGGGCTATCATCAGTGATGTAGAGGGTGTGGATTACACTCATTTTTTATAAGAAACCGGCTATAAGAAACTATATGTGCCTTTTTCTGAAAAATTAAGAAACTCTTCTATATGGACTAAGAAGTAAAAAAAAATTAAAGAAACTCTGCAAGAAACGTTTACTTTACCAATATGGCTCAGAGCATAGTTTCTTATGAAAAAAATGAGGGTAATGTGAGGACTAATGGATGCGGAGTCTTGGGCATTGAAGTCAAAACTCACACAAAATGTCTCTCTATAATAGTCATGACACTAAATATGCAGTTACAATTAAGTAACTGTTGAAGAACCTTTTGCTACTACAATTGAATCAAAAGAGGTCCAAATAAGGAGCTTTTGGACTAGATAAATCTTGAGCTACAATATTGGACAAAATATATTGGAACGGCCTAAAATAGTGTTGCTATTCTGTATTGATTCCCCCTTCTCCCCCGATACAATATTGTTTCATACAGAAGTTGTCTTGCTCTACTACCAACATGGTTTTAGGGGTAAAAGGGGGAAGAATTGGAGTTATGGAAGTAGAAGTCAATGGAAGAGGCCTTATTCCTTGGAGAAAATGCCTTGTTCCAAATATTTTGTCCAAGATTGTAGGTTTTTATTAAATAAAAAGCGTATAGTGTCAAGAAAAAAAGCACCATTCTGTTGTCCGAATGTCCGGTGATTTCATTTTTCCGCGAGCCCTGATGTCCTCTCCTGTTGTTATATATAACATGTAGGAAAGTTAACCTTCATTAACCAGTTGTGGTTGGATTGATAATATTCATGGCAACACCATTCAAAACCATTCATAGTACTTTGACAAAATTTTCTTCGTTAAAAGAAAAATGTACTTCAACATTGCAGGTCGTTAACAATCAATCATCTAGTTAGTTTTGACATGTGTCAGAACGAATCAATGTTTTGAATTTTTGAAGAAATTTGTTTTATATTCAGTAGCTATTTTTCTCACGGCAAGCGAAAAGGTAACTGGATAAAACGATGAGTATCTTAATCTCTGTGATTCTTCAGAGCTGTATATGCTTCGCAACCGTTGAATTGTATCTTATTAAATTGAATGGTACTGCAGAGAAAATTATTGAATTGTATTACATAATATATGAAGGTGCTGTGGCGTTGTGGTGTAATCCAGCTGACTTGTGGTGTCAGAAGCTCAGTGTGGTCAGGGTTCGAGCCCAGCCACGGTAGCGTCACGGCCAGGGTCGAGGTCTCGATTAGTTAACCTACTACTGAGATCCTAGCGACTCGCGCTAAAACACCATTTCAACTTTACCTTCACCATTGTATATTGGCTAAGCTCACTTTTCTAATACCCCCTCAAATGTTATGACCCCTCCTACTATTCAGGAACCTGGGCTCTAGCTGTTCATAAGATATTGAAGGTGATACAGGCACCAAAATAGTTCAATTTTGAATTTTGTACTAGAGTCATCGAAACAAAATTCGAAAACATACAGCTATAAGTATGTATCTATTCCTTTAAAGCAGGGTAGGTTTTGCTACAACTAAGGAGCCAGTGCGGACCTTAAGCTTGTCCTTTAAATACAATTGTGCTGATTTTGCATTGAGACTTCGCAAGAACTTATTACCAAAACTAAAACACCAACCCTTTGGCTACATCCCTAGTACCTCTCTTATAATTGTCAGTCTCTCAATCGTATACAAAACAATTTGTTGTACCCTGAGTGCCAGAACCATAACAACTGGGTAACCGAGAGTGAGGAAACAAAGAGACCCTTCATGGTCGTTCCGTCATGGTAAAGAATCTTGTTTACTTCTGGCTCCCAGGGGGACTTTGAACGAACAAAGGGCGTGTTCTTCTGAACCTTCAAGCCCGTCCGAATTTCGAAAACAGAATCCATTGTTTTAAAAATAACAGGAATTCTGGATATCCGAATACTTTCGCACCAAAAATCTTGCTTACCTCGTCCCCAGACCCATTCGTGGATTGTCTCCTGGTAACTGGTAAAATTGCAGTCTATTTCGGGATCTCTCGAAAGTCTCGGAACTCGAAAAACTTTTGATTGCAGAAGGTTTCGGCGAGCTCCAAAACCTGCTGTTCTAAGAAGAACGGCTTCTAAAAGCACTCATTCCGAAAAAAAAACGACTACCGAAAAAAGAATTGGTTTGGAAGAACAAACCCAAGGAAGGAATCGCAAGAAGAAAGAATAAAATTTCTTACCAGTGGTTCAAAATAATCAGTCGTGAAAAATGTCCACCCAGATTTTTTTGTCAATGTCACGTTATCACTTGCATCTTCAGTCGTTTTGTTATTGACCTCACAATGATTGTGACTAACGGTTTCGTAATTCACTGATTTGCAGCCATAAGTTAAAATGCATTCGATTTTGCATTCTTTTTCAGTAAGGTATGGTAAACGTTTCATAACATGACCAGAAAGCACATTTCCGCGTTTTGAGATGCTGAAGTTACCATATTGTTTGCATGATAATTGGACAACCGCAGAATAAGATGGCTGAATAAAGACAATGATGGATGCAACGATATATCTAAAAGTGAAGAGTCAAAATATTCAATATAATCATCTTAATAAAAAACTTTGGCCCCGAACTTATTATAGAGTTTCTTAATGGTGTCCCATATTAACCCTTTTATATGTATACATTCCTTTGTCGAAATGTTTCTTTAGAGTTGCTCTTTTTTTAATAGGCAACATTCATAAAATTTCGGCGTTCTATCTCAGGTAATAGCTAAGTTAAAAAGAGGGCAAAATGTGTCCTCCCAGGTTGAAAATATTCTGAACCGCCCTGGTTGGATAAGGGCTGCATGCCATTTTATAAAGATCGTATTCAAGGCCTATTTCGAAAAGTTCATTATTTTCTGACCTCTTCTCTTCTGAACAAATTATATAGTACGAAAAGTTCCTTTATATATTCTTATTTTTCAACTGCACTTTAGTGCCTTGGACATGGCACAGATGCAAGAAAAACATCGACAATTAAAATTTTGCTTTAAATAGAACTTTTCAAAGAGGTCTGGATCGACATGACATTTTTCTGGAAGATGGCGGAGAGGATTTTCTTATTCAAGATGTTCGTCATCTTCCAGAAGAATGTCACGCAAACGCAGACCTTTTTGAAAGGAACTATTCTGACATGAAAACAAGGGCAGAAACACGAATAAGGCAATCAAAATGCTTATTATACGTAAAAGTACAGTATTTATCAAGAAAGCCGTCTGTTTGTGTTATTGATATCGTCTGATGAATGTAGTCATCACACCACTTTCCCACAGTGACATGCATCAAAATTGAACTGTTCCTTGGAGAATTTTTAGTTAGTAATGTGAGTTCCTAAAATTCTTCAGCCTTCTACCTTATAAAGTGGCTCTTTATAAAAATGTGTATAAAGCAATAGAAAGATACAGGTGACTTACATAACTCCTTTGAAAAGTGGAAACATATTCTTAGTCTTCTGACCCTTGCCTAACGTACAGCCATAGATTGATAGAGCAAAATTATACTGAAAGCAGTCCTGCAGTCGCTTTTTTATTCTCTCTCTTGTATCGGACACCAGCAATATTTTTAAGAATTTATAAAGAAGAGGATAATACGTCATAAACAGCTGTCTTTGAAAATATAGGTCTCTTTATGTTTGAATTTCAGAATATCAATATTGCATGGAATTTCTTGTTATGATTATGATTATTGGAAGATCTCCATCTCCAGGTGTCAAGACCATGAGTATCAGAACAGGTAAAGATATGACTACCCAGGTAACATGTTAATATTGATAATTTCTCACCTGGACCCCGAGCAATGGCCTTCACGATACTGATGGAATCTTTTCAAGAAACTGACGATATTCCTATACGGCAGACGGTACTAATCATATCCCTCCAAAGTACTAAACATCCTCCACTGTATTGACGATATTCCTCCACTGTGCTGATAATATCCCTCCACTGTGCTGTTATGATATCACTAACTGCCAACCCGTTAAACATAATGTGCAGTAACGTGGAGAATGTGCAGTATAGCAGAGGATGCCAATGCAAACAATTCGTAAACCCCACTGTACTGATGATAACCCTCTACGTTGCACCGGCAACCTCCACCATAATAATGATATCCATCCATGTTACAAATGATAACCCTCCACTGCACTAATGATAACCCTCCATGTTACTCCGCATCCTCAACGATGATATCCCGCCAAGTTACAAGTGATAACCCTCCACTGTACTGATGATAACCCTCCACGATACTCCACATCCTCAACTGTACTGATGAAAACCTTCCACTGCACTGATGATAACCCTCTACGATACTCCACATCCTATACTGCACTGATGATAGCCCTCCACGATACTCCATATCCTCCACTGCACTGATGATAACCCTCTACGATACTCCACATGCTCTACTTCATTGATGATAACCCTCCACTGTACTGATGGTAGCCGTCAACGATACTCCAAATCCTCAACTGTACTGATGATAACCCTCCACTGCACTGATGATAACCCTCCACGATACTCCGCATCCTCAACAATGATATCCCTCCAAGTTACAAATGATAACCCTCCACTGCTCTGATGATATCCCTCCACTGTACTGATGATAGCCCTTCACGATACTCCAAATCCTCAACTGTAGTGATGATAACCCTCCACGATACTGCGTATCGTCCACTGCACTGATGATAACCCTCCACGGCACTTATGATAACCCTTGACGTTACTAACAATAACCATCTACGATACTTCGCACACGCCACTGTGCTGATGATAACCTTCCACGTTGCATTAGCACCCGCCACTATACAACACATCCTCCTTGTTACTACACATCACGTTGTGCGGGGGGCTGATCAAGGGCGCCGGAAGCTGGCAGTTGCAACTAGTTGTCGTTAGTTCCAACCTCGTCCCTAGGGTGAATAGGCCTCTACGTGAAACTCCATTGTCCATATACGACCCTGGTATCGGCCTTGTCTATTCGCAATGTGATTGGCTGTTCAAACAATATATATTTTAAGTGATG
Source organism: Chrysaora quinquecirrha (assembly GCA_014526335.1). Lineage (NCBI taxonomy): Eukaryota > Metazoa > Cnidaria > Scyphozoa > Semaeostomeae > Pelagiidae > Chrysaora > Chrysaora quinquecirrha. The sequence continues at coordinate 489,240 of JACTAT010000131.1, read as the reverse complement.
TCACAGTTTCTTCAAAATTTCACACCAAAATAGGCCGAAAACTATGTAAAAAAACATCTATAAAACCAAAAAATGACGCTACATGAGATATTGTATCTTGCCTTACAGTTATCAATGAAATTCTTTGCATTTCCTTTTTAAGAACATCTGCTTTCGGAATCCACATCTTGTTTTTATGCCTAGGCCAAAATTGCCAGTATTTTGGCAGACTTTGTGGCCGGTACCAGGGCCAAAAGCGATTTGACAGTTGAGATTCGAGGAAATTCGATTTGGGGCCTAGGGACGAGGTTGCGTTAGTTCTATCGAAGAGTGTATCGCTTCTAAAAATTGCGCACGAGACTTATGGGATTATATAATCTCTTTGTCTTTTGTGTTGAGAGTTATGGGATTTATTGAGATTTACAAAGAATTGTATGGGGATTTCTTCGATATTTCTAGATGTTGTGAAATCTGCCTTTGCAAAAAGGGTGGTATGATGAATCTAAAAATGATTGGAAGTGGTCTCCAAAACACTTTTCAACTTTAGATTACGTCTTTAAGGAACACACGCACTTTTTTTCCAATCGTTGTCTAACATAGTCCTACATCTGTGAATCGAAATGCGTGCACATGCGCAGTACCTAAAACAAGATATTTTCAAGATTTATAACATTTAAAAGATTTGTGGGATTTATGAAGATTTATCGTCAAGGTGTACGAGATTTATGCACTGACACACCCCTCGAGTTCTATCGTATTGGTCGACATATTATTTCATGTATTTCAAGCAAAATAGATATACAGAGGACTTAGAAAACTCCCACGAATATTGCAACATATTCTTGGTCTTCTGAACCTTCCAAAAGATACAGCACAGTTATACTGAAAGCAATTTTACATTCGTTACTGTGACTTAGAAGCTTAGAAAATTAACTTGATGAACTTATTTTGCTCTCTGTTTTGTATTGGACACCAGCAGTACTTTTTAAATATTTTGAAGAGAGAGAATAGAATTCATTGGTAAATTGCTAATATTAAGATTAATGAACTCTAATATGCTAATATTAATGAATTTGACGCGAGTATCAGTTTGCGAATGTAACCAAACCTGCACAACATAACAAAGTCGTTCTCGTTTTCAAATCCTCACTTTAAAGTTACTTCAAAGTCTGGCTCGAAAAGTTAAGTTGCCTTTCACAAAAGGGTGAATAATTCCCCCAAAACAGGAGTTGCGAGCCCCCTGGATTTTTATGCGTCTTTGCCTAAGAGTAATCTTGCCCAAACTGAGGGAAAAGGGCTAGTGGAAGAAAATTAGGGTTAGCGCTGCTCTTTAAGGGTATAAAATTCGAATTCTCGAAAAGGACTTCCAGGTTTTAAAGTCTTGTTAAGTTGATAAAATGCGCAAAAATACCGCAAAAACAATTCAGAAACAATCTACAAAAAAAGAGAATTGTAAATCGACTATAAAATCAATGATTTTGCACACATTTGTCAAAACAATAAAATAAATAATCAGCTAAATAAAATACTACTAATACATGCAGTTAAAATGAATATCAAAAGTTTCAAAATGCTTTTAGTTTGCTTTAGTTATATAGTTCAGCTATACATTACGTTATACAGATAGAATTGTCATAAAAACTTTTAAATAAATATTATCATTTCATATATAAACATATCCATTCAAAGAAGTAAGTTATGTTTTTTCTTGTTCTGTTAAACAGTATTATTTAAAATATGCTGGTAAATTGCCGCTTGGTGGGATAGCCTGTATTCTCCACAATTCTCTTTTGCTTGCAAATCCAGCTCTTCCATGCAGAGTTGTGTAATTATTCACAAAAACTTGATCGCCTTGCTCATAATTATGAGCAAAAAAGAACCTTTCATCAAATGCAATTTTCCTTATTTCCTTCTCTAAATCACTGACATGCTCCTTATTGTATGTCGACGATGACTGGATTTTCGACCAGTTATGCTGCGTGCTGTTTGGGTGTTCATCCTCAGTCCATGACTCCCACCATCTTAGGACATCTTTTCCAGTCCAGGGGCATGCTTGAATCAGAGGGTATTCATAGACATTGCCACTACCTCCAAAGTATACCTCCTTGTTTCTCTGCACCATTTTCAGTTTGGTTTCATAGGCCAAGACCGTCTTCTTCCATTCTTCTTTCTTGGAGCCAGAAAGAGCAAGGACAGCACCATGTGCGTCAATAAAAGTTGTCCCTCCAGTCCCGTGTGCTGGGTTTTCTCTACAATACAACAGAAACTCTCGGCAAATGAAATCCTCATATCTGTGATCAGCCTGGGATATTGCCATGTAACGCGGAGGAGCAACAAAATCGAAATGAATAGGAATACCATCGTAGCTGTTAACATATCCTGGCATATCATCGCTTGGCCTCACTTTATGAATCGGCCCAAAATCCCACTGTACGATACCATGAGCGGCTCTCTTCTTGTAAAAATCAGTCATTGCATCTTCGTCTTTGAAATCCTCGAATCCTCTGAGAACCACTAAACCAAACTCTTTAATCATTGCAGTAAGTGACTCAGGACTGATACAGTCACTCTTGATTGGCTTTGTGTTGCCTTTAGCATCCACTGTTTTGTTCGTCAAAATGATTCCACATCTTCCTTTTATCATCTGAGCTTCAAAGGACAGTTCTGCTTTCATTGCAGCATATTCTTCTGAAAAGTACACATTGAGATAGAACCAATCTCTGTCTTCAAATTGCACAGTGACCAAAGCAGAGCCCGAATCACTCTCTGCATCTACGGCATTAAGAATGCTGATCTTCTGGTCGATGAAAAATTCGCCATTTTCGGAATCAAACAAAACGGTATGATGCCAAGGCGTTCGAAGAATGCCAGAGTTTGTGCTGTGATCTTTGAATAAATCAATGGCAAACTTTCCTGTCATAGGATGATGGTGGTGTATGCTCAATCGAATGTAATCTTTCAAATAAGATTGAGTTTTCAGAAATTGATCAAGTGCCACTCCTTGAGACATCATCCCTCTTGCAACGTCTCTGATGAATTTCTTTGTTCTGTTTGCCCTTGGTGAACCAGGCAAATTATGTGACTGATCTTCCAGCATGAATTTCTTCATCTTGACGTATTTTTCCAAAACTTCAGCGACCTCTGTAGCAACATCGAAATTCTTCAGGTATTGGTGTCCACCATACTTCTCACTCAATACACGTGAAATATCTTGAAGTGGAACATCCTTGAATTCTGGGAAACTGGATAAAGAAATAAGCTCAATGACGTCATCAGCACCAATGTCATTGATCATCGACTTCAAGCCTTCATGGTATATTTTGTACTGTTCTTCTGTTACGCCAATGTATTCATCAAATGTGTGATAGTCAGACATGATTGTTATGATGACTCCGTGAGGATAGATTGCTTGCAATTTTCTGGCTGTGGTGAGGAGTAATTGAAGCGCTAGGAATTCAGCAAAGTCTGGAGCATTACCAAGAACCTAAGAGATAAAAAAATCTGTTGTAATATGGGCAAATCGCTTCAAAACACGAGCAAACGAAATCGTCAGGTCGTTTCAAACGAATAGAAAGTTGAACTTCTGATTTTAGAATGAATTTAAAAAAATAATTGAATTTAAAGGATTGTTTGGCTTCTGTGAATCGTCCTTGCAAATCTTCTAAGGGGCCGATTATATGAGTTTTCAGCCCGGGCTGAAATTTCAGCCCCGTTAAACGGGCTGCAAACTCAGCCCTCCTCTCCGGTCAATTCTCTGCAAAATTGATTTTGTGATTACATGAGATAATTTCAGCCCGGGCTGAAAACTCAGCCCGGGCTAAAATTCCAGCCCTCCTTCAGCTAGGCGGGCTAGGATTTCCAGCCCGCTTAAACGGGCTGAGATTTCTCATGTAATCGCCAATTCTTTCCAGCCCGGGCTAGGAACTCTCTTTGCGCAAGCCCAGTTTGACTGTGGTTTTAGTTTCGTGTCAAAATGTGTCAATTTTGGCGCCATTGTCTTAGGTATTCGATTTCAGCCCGGCTGGAAACGTTTATATAATCCCACGTCAATTTCAACCCGGCTAACCGAGCTGAAATTCTAGCCCGGGCTGAAAACTCTCATATAATCAGCCCCTAAATTGGGAGCAATAGCAGAAAAATCTTTGGACATACTAAAAAGCTTTTTTCGAGAGGAGTGTCAGACGGTCATATAATTTATTCCGAACGCCTATTAGTCTGGACCTGAATAGACCGCGGGCCAGGCTCCTTGGCTGTCGAATAGAATCTTGCACAATAACTGACCGAGGGATCTGAGGACGTTTAAAAAAAACTGACCCAATGACAAGGGCAATGGAAAAAAATGAGCAGTGACTGAGTTTTAGTGACTATATATTGATTCACAACCACTTGAACCGAAGGCAAAGCAATTTTGAAGGCGGAGGTCCATGATGCACAGTTAATTAGAGATGGAGGTCCTTGCAAGGCGGAAATCCTTGCGACGCGATGGTCAGAGATGGGCATAGACTAGTTATTTCTAATCGTATAAGGGTGTTACTTTCTTCTTTTGGACATGTAGTAATAAAATGTTTCTTAATATGTTTTGTCCACAATGAGAGTAGACATGAAATTTTTCTTGCGGAGATGAAAGGTATCGCAACATGGCTCGTGAAAGACTACGAAATCCTTAATAAATATAAAGTGATTTACCTTTTTCTCTTTGTTGGCACTTTTACATGGAAATCCAGGCAAGAAAAATCGCAATGGCAAATCTTTCACAACCAAATCGGAGATTCTGTTAAAGAGCAACATGAAATCTGACCTCGTGTATTCTTTACCAAAACTGTACATCCAGTTCTTTAGGATAATATTGAATATGGATACAGCAAGTTTTCTTGAGCCACGTTCTATTAAACTGGAAACTTTCTGTACTGTTTCATCATTGTTTTTATCTTTCTTAGTTGTTGCCTTCAGATCCAGTAATTCCATCAATACTTTCTTGCCCTCATTAGATACAGTCCGTATAAGCCTTTAAAAGAAATAATACTTTAATCAAGAGATCCTGAAGTGCGTAATATGAAGCAGGAGGAAGAAATACAAAGAAAAAGCTTGACGAGTTGTCAGAGAAAGAGTTAGTTATCAAAGGCAAAATCCATGCAGAATGGAAAGATAGCTTTGGGTTAAAGGGAGTGTAACTTCTCGTCTGTCTTAAGACAACACTGTAACAGTGTAAGCTATTTGACAGTTTAAACTAGAGGCTAAAAACAATCCAATAATGTAAACTATGTCGCAGTCTAAAGGAGAGGCTTGTCTGTCCTAATCTCATATGGATTAAACTTGACGAAAAACTATAAACAGAGGCGAACTTGAAAACTAATAGTATCAATTGAAATAATGTAACTAATGTAAACTATAGCTATATTTGTAGAGAACATAGCCGATGATCCCAGATGACGTGAAAAAGGTATTGAATTTTGCTGGTATGGAAGTTCTAAACCAATAAACAAATACTATGCACACGATACCGTCTTGCGGCAATTGCTATCCATATGCCTATGCCTATGTCTATAGAGAACATAGCCGATGATACCAAATGAATTGAAAAAGGTATTAAATTTTGACGGTACCGAACTTCAGGATCAATAACCTAATACCATCCACACGATACCGGCATGCCGCAATTGCTATGCCTATGACTACCCCATGCTTATAGAGAACATAGCCGATGATACCAAATGAATTGAAAAAGGTATTAAATTTTGACGGTACCGAACTTCAGGATCCATAACCTAATACCATCCACGTGATACCGGCATGCCACAATTGCTATGCCTATGACTACCCCATGCTTATAGAGAACATAGCCGATGATACCATATGAAGTGAAAAAAGTACTAGCTCAATTTTGACGGTACCGAACTTCAGGATCAATAATCAATACAAACCACATTCTATTCCGGCATGCCGTTATTGTTGGCAATGGGCAATTGAAAATACTGTACACTTGATTAATAAGCAACTGGTCAATAGGCAACTAGGGTTGTTAATCGTTACAAACTTGTCAATTATGTTGAAAAGCAAGAAAAAGAGCCAAAAATGAAAATTAGAAAGCATTTCTAATTTGAGTTAAAGCGGGAGTGAGCGTTCTGGTCTCCCTGTATGGGCCTCTTCCAGAGTCTCTGTGCCGTTTCGAGGCTGTCATGTGTATAAGGGCTGAAAATTCTTGAAAATTCTTGTGAATTTTCTCATTCATATTTGCGAAATTTCCCACCCGCCCTTCCATTCCTGTGTGCTGGATTGTTACTGGCCATAACTTTCTGGCATGCCTTCTACAGGCCTGCGGGAAAAACAGGTTTTTCTTCACCAAACTCCAACCTTTGGGCTGAAACTTGGATTATTTGCAATTGGGCCTGAGTAAATTCGCCCAACTTGCTCCTATGATGACAGAACACAGGCCATCATGCTAACTTGTTATGTTAGAAAAAAGGCTCAACAGCTCTGAGGAGCATGGCCAGAGTTAATGGTGGCTCGGAATTTTTGGTTTGTGGTTGCGAACGACCAAGCTTTAAAAGAGTTTTAAGGGGGTAGTAGTCAAATGTAGGTGAAGGCCCTGAAATAACGAAAAGCCCCTCATTTTCTGGATCTCCACAACTGTATATGTATGGAGTTGGAATAGTGAGGCGGTCAGAAAATTATTTAAGAATTAATGGTTAGGTGATTCGAAATCGACGTCCAATACACGTGGGTTGGAAGGTTTGAATCTGAAATGGTTTATGTTCAAGTTTTGAAAAGATTGAAAAATTCAGAGTTCAGAGAGAATAAAACCAAAAACTAGCAGTGCATAAGGATACCTAGCAATGTTACCCCAGTTCCTTGATTTTCGCACCCGTTTAATTTTTGTGCAGATTAACGACGCGAAAATTAAAAAAGGAAGATCTTTTCGTACCGAAGTCTTCGCGAAAATAAAAGATGCACGAAATCCTTTGTAACTGAGACTTGAATTTTGAGCTACCATTTACTGTCTTGCTGCAAAAATTTGTGTGATTTTATGTAACTAGTTTCGTTTCAAATGAACTGATCTGTCATTTTATCCGAAATCAGAGGGGAAACTATTACCTGCTTTGCTGGGTGCACGAAAATAAGACGGGCGCAAAAACCACTTTTAGCAGGAGTGCCAAAATTAGAGACGCAAATAAGACGTGAAAATTAAAAGGGCGCCAAAATGATAGGTAATAAGTTTTAGATGTTCCTTTTTTTTTCATTCAGTTTTACTTATCAAAGCACGTTGTTAGTCCCTTCAAACTGCTTTCCAGGGGGCCGTGACAAAGAACTAAAAATACACTCTTTTTTTATAAGAATACTATAAATTTTGTCCAGCCTCAATATTCATAGTAAATGTTCGTTTTGACCCTGAATATATTCTTAAAGTATTCTTATTTTTTCAAACCTGATATGGTTTCAGGGGAATATATTTAAAGGAAAAATCATCTCATTACGAGGAAATGGTCGATAGAAAGAAAAATTTAACTATTATAACAACAAGAGTGTTCGTAACAATCATAAAGTTTCGATCTGCTGAAAAATTAGACACAAATATGGGAGCTGAGGCTGAGCAATATTCTTACAATATTCTTAAAAATAGGATGATTCTGAGCCTGAATACTCTTATAAACAATATTTTTATAGAAAAAAGAGTGCATATGCAGTACATAAATTTCTATTATTTAATATTTTCTGTAGTTAAAGTGGCGATAGAGTTTCATAATCATAATCATATAGTCATCATATCTTCACGTTGTCCCAGAGTTTTTCTTAGCTAAGGGTTTTCCATCAAGGAGGAAACCGACATTAAAACTCTCTGCGAAGGGAGGTTTTAAAAATAATTTCGTTGATCGAATATTTACTAAAACGTTATAGGCATGGTGCACTAATGGAAGTCAAAGGGTGCTTCGACTTTGTTATTACTTTCTAAAGAAAATAGAACTTTTCTATCGTTGGCACGTTCAAATCTTTCAGAAAAGAATACTTATATAGTCATTATTAAATACACGCAGTTCTTTTTTATAAGCAACTTCGCTCGGGTCTACTTCAAAAAGTTGCTTATTATTGGACCTCTTATCGCCACCTTTTAGTACCAAAAGTTGCTTAGTAATTGCTTAATTTTAACTGTATATTTTTTGTCCTAAGAATAGTCCAGAGACTAGAAAAACAGCACAATTTGGAGTACAGCAAAGAAATACTATGAATAACATCAGTAAAGAAGTACCATGTAATTTTTACCATATAGAGACTTTGTATTGAAAGTTAAACCGAAACCCCTCAATGAAATGCTTCACGTAGTGAGTAAAACTCCGTTGATATGTGAGCTTAGACGGTGAATGAATGGAAATAGCTTCTATGTTGATCAATCCTTTATTGCTTGCAGTGATATAAATTATTTAAAATTTAAAATGTTGCTTAGGTTTTTGTCCTGTGTTACTATACGTTGCTTAAAGTTTTAGGCTTTCTACAACTTGGTTGCTTATAAGAGGTTGCTGCGTGTACTTAATTAACAATTCAAACTGAAACCTACTTTCTCAATTTGATATCATTTTCTTCTTTTGTGGTCATTTTTGTCCCTTCTCCAGCTATGGTTCCCATTCTGCAAGAAAGACAAAAGACTTTTTAAAAGAAATATTCAACAGTCTTTGAGCAGTCTTTGAGCTGTTTCTTGCATTGTTAAAAGCCATGCAGTAGCTACATGCAATAGGAAAAAATTGCTACATTTTTTTATAGATTAGAAAATCACTTTTATTAAAATTGCTGAAATCTGTGGTTTGCTAAAGATTGAAAAAAGGGGTTAAAAAGTTGAATTTGCCTATGCTTAAAGATTTGATTTACTTTTAATCACAGTTAAGAATCGTTCAAAAAAATTCCATTTCTTTGGACTCAAAGACTGAAAATCGAGTAATTCAATACTGGGTAAAACCTTTTCAGCGAGAAACTGTTGTGCATGCACTTAAAGTTATACACTTTTTTATCAATAAGCAACTGGACTTTGGTCCAGCCCTCAAAGACTTGGTTAATTAACATATCTAGAATTTCAGCCCTCACCTAATGGTACGGTACGGTACCTCCCTAAAACCTCTTATTTTAGCTCTTTTCTGGCTTTTCAATGAAATTGACACCTTTGCAAGGATGTACAGTATAAAGAAAGCTATTTCACCAACAATTTTAACAAAATCTCAGCCCCAGTTGCTGATTGACCAGTTGCTTATTAAAAAAAGTGTAACTCAACGATAAAGGATTCCTATAACCTTGCCATAACTCGAACTAGTGTTTAAACCTTGAAATCCGAGTTATCGAGAGCCCCGATAACTCAAACTTCCTTAACTCCTATAATTTTAACCAGTACAAATAACACCCTTTCTTTACAAGAATCTTATAAAATTGATGAGAACGTGATAGAAATGAAAAAAGATCAAGAAATTCTCACCTTAGTAAGTTCACGATAACTCTTAAGATTCAGACGATCTTTGCCCTTTCTTTGGTTGATGTCTCTTGGTCTTGTCTTGTTCTGTGCAAGTGCTTAGTGGTCACTCCGTGGCTACATCCTAGCTATTTATGCCAAAATTATGTTCCTCTTAGACGCCCATGCGATTAAAAATCCTAGGTCTACTTACAGGAAATGCGTCGATTCCAAGGTTAAGGTCAGCAAAATGACATTGAATTATGCCTAACAACGCCTCCAGGTTGCTACTACCAATCGAAACTTACCCAGGGACTTAGGAATTTTCTCCGAAAGAGATTTATGGAAGTTAAATCGATCAAACCTTTGGTTATGACGTAAATTGCAGTGAAGGATAAACCAAGAACAGAAAACAGCTGCTTCAAGTAACAACCTTTAGGCAAATGGTTTTAAAGTATCTGATATCAATACGTAAAACAAGACAGAGGTCCTTTTTCCTACTAAATTGGCATATTTATTGCCATGAAATGCGACACTGGCAGTGTTTCATTACATTTTATGTAACATAACACAGAGCGTGCATTTCTTTACACTTCTACTTGATGTAGAATTAAGTGGTTGCGTTCAGTAAGCCAGGTTCTTTGCTCTGCTTTTAAATTAAAAATGGACTTTCCTTAATAAGCAACTGGTCAATAAGCAACTAGGGTCGGGATTATGATCTGAGCACTTTTTGGATGAGGTAGCTTTCTTTATACAGTACATCATTGCAAACTTGTTAAACGTTTTTTTTTTAAAGGAACACTTTTATAAGAAACTCTAGGCTGAGAATTTCCAAAAAATTAAGGAACTTTAAGGGACTGTCGAGGCTCGGATGAAAAACTTAGAATCACTTTGGAGGGGGCTTTGGGGGTATCAAAACCCGAAAACCCGGAAGAAAATTGGGACAAACCCGAAAACCCGGATGACCTTAGTTTCAACAACTGTTTTAAGAATTTTACACATTGATATCCTTTGTGAGGTTTAAAACCCGAAAACCCGCAAATTTTAACCGATTGTTACAACAATACCCGAAACCCGAGCTAGAAAAATGGCAAAACCCGTTGCCCGTTAAATATACTTGACCCGAAAACCCGCACGATTTTCTGGAAAAACCCGAAAACCCGAGGTCGAAATCGGCTAAACCCGCATCCCGTGAAATTCCAAAGCCCCCCTCCTTATACTTTTTATTGTTGTTAGGAAGTTTTTCGTTCTTATTTTTGCATGTTGAAGCTCGTTAGCTAACGTTTTTCCACTTACTGTCTCCCAAAAGTCATGTTGTAGGCCTAACAGTTGACGATTTTGACTCACGAAGTCAGGGGTGACTGTTAGGTACAAAAAATGTTAAGCAAATTTTAAACAACTTTGATGGCTGGAATGTCTAAAATTTTAAGCAACTTTGAGGGCTGGACAAAAGTCAAGTTGCTTATGAAAAAAGTGTAGCAGCCGAAAATTACTCTAGGCGCAAAATTTCACTATCTTATGGCGCTTGTACTACTGATTTCGTTACATGAGCGTTATAGACAGGGTTTTTTCTGCAACAATCTAGCAAAGAGGGTAATCTAGGGTCTTTAAATTGAAATCTACTAAAAAAAGGTCGAAGAACACGAATCCAAGATGGGCCCTCAAAAATTTTCGCCGGAAGTACCCTTAATTAACGCCTAATTATGCCTAATTAAGTCAATTAAAAAAGTTGCACTTTTTGAAATCTGATTACTGCAATATGTAGATCTTGAAACGCTGAGTAAAATTGTCTTTGAGTGTATTTCAATACAACCTACCAGTTTCGAGAAAAACTCGTTTGAAATAATGATGACGTCATCATCCTAAGGCTCAGTATGGGCATTTGTCAGCTCGCGTAACTTCAGAAATAGGGGTCGAATCGTCAAAAAATCGCTTACAATGCGATACGTGTATGTATGACAGCATAATAAGCATAATAAGCCCCACTGCAAGTTTGGAAAGACGAAGAAAGGGCGTTCACTACATAAACAATAGGTATCCCATTATGAATACTGTATAACAATTTTGACCTCTCGCCATTTCCAACAGGTTTAATATTAAAACTTCAAATCTCGAACATGAGTAGTCCTTCACAAAGCTGTTTTGCTCATGGATGAGGGGACATCATTTTGGTACCATTATGACGTCAATTGCCCCTATGACGTCATCGGTCCCCTTATGTTGTCACAACCACACCAAATCATCATCATTCTGCTGCCTTAGCGTACATCTATCGCATATTTAGCAGTTTTGTGACTATTGCACCCAAACTCATAAAGTTATACAAGCTGAAAAATAGAATCCAGATCAGTACTGATCATAATGGTGATGACGTCATCATAATTTCAAACGAGTTTTTCTCGAAATTGGTAGGTCGTATTGAAATACAGTCAAAGACAATGTTACTCAGCATTTCAAGATCTACATATTGCAGTAATCAGATTTGAAAAGGGTGACTTTTTTAATTGACGTAATTAGGCCTAATTAGGCATTAATTAAGACTACTTCCGGTTAAAATTTTTGAAGGCCCATCTTTGATTTGTGTTCTCTGACCTTTTCTTAGTAGATTTCATTGGAAAAACCCAAGGTTACCCTCTTTGCTAGATTGTTGCGGAAAAAACCCTGTCTATTAAAAGAAGACGATTTATAAGGGCTTACGCCCAATGGGGTACAGTTTCACCACCCGTCACTTTCACGGTCAAAGCCCTTATGGAATGGAATGGGGAACTTAAGTTTGAGCGCTCGTTGAATTTTTACTACCATTGATTTCTTGTCCAGTGAAAAATTGAGTGAAAAATTGAGTTGTTTGGCCGGGGCTTCAGGGGCGGGTCACTGGTCACATCTGCCGCAATGAACTGAAAAAACTCACGTGTGTCCCTTTTTTCTTTCAACCAACCCCTTTTGCCAAATGTTTCATTTTCGTGTCCGCATTCCTAAACATGACAAATTTACGCATCCTGTATTTCCGACTCTAAAACGCCTCGGACAACCTCGATTTGTTCGACTGCAGGTGCTGGATTGACATGTGGCAATTCACTCTTTGGACACCACGTACACCCTTGCTAGAAATACAAGTGTTTCTAAGCAGCTTCCTTAGAAATCCTATCGTTTTAACAGAAATTAGCTATCTGAAATGTTCTGAAACATTAGCTATCTTTATTTTAATCAATGTTCTTTTGCTTTTCAGTCAACTTTCTAATCTACAATCTTGGACAAAATATTTGAAACAAGGCATTTTCTCCAAGGAATATGGCCTATTCCATTGATTTTCTACTTCCATAACTCCAATTCTTCCCCCTTTTACCCCCCAAAACAATGTTGGTAGTAGAGCAAGACAACTTGTAACGGGAGAGAAAGGGGGAATCAACAGATTATGGCAAAACTATTTAGGCTGTTCCAATATATTTTGTCCAAGATTGTAGTTCATTCTAGATGATTTACTTGATTCTCACGAAAGTTTGTGCAGTTTCTTATATAACGAACACCTTTGAAAGGAACTCGAAGCACAGGGGGGCTCTTGACTAAATTTTGGGCATTGGTCTGCCGCCGTTCTACCACAATGATACCCTTGGCTAGATAAATACGCTCGAAATTGTTGATGGAAGAACCCCCCCCCCCCGGTGCCTCGAAGCTGAAAATTCTCGAAAAATCAATGAACTTTAAGGAAGTCAGGGGTGGATCTAGGATTCTTGAAGTTTAGCTAACTGTTGATGCTCGGATGAAAACTGGGAAAAGCTATTTTCAAAAACAAGACGGTTTATACAACTAAATAACGGATTACCAACATAATTCTCATCGTACACGCTTTATTTATAAAGAATCCTTTTATAAAGAACCTACATGTAGAAGGCCCGAAAATGTAAAGAACTTATAGCTACTACTAGACTAGAGATAAAATCATTAAGGAACTTTTCAATGTTGAATGCTCTTGTTACTGCAAAAGAATCAAGAATTAGAAACCGGTTCCATTCATTGTTGAAAAATGAAGCCTTAGCTCAGACAAGTAGTTTATTGTAAAAAAAACGTGTAGGAGGTTTCTTATAAAAATTTAGGATCTCTCACTACAGGCTCAGACCATATGCAGATCAAATATATGAAATATCGGTTGGATGAATTTACGCTTTTTTAATCAACTTAGTTTCTAAAGACATTTTATCTTTTACGTACGTCATTCTAATGATAAGTTACAATAACATTTCCTTCTTATGTTTAAATGTATTCCACGAAGCAAAACTAATGCTTTTCAGTTCCTTTTGAGTCACAAGCCAGAATGACGCAAGATACAAATAAAAGAGCAATAAAATTTGGCCGCAGCTTTCCATAATCCAGTAGGGAAGGTCTGTTTCATTAAAATTGTAACAATTTCATTTAGCTGATCCTTTGTCCTCACAAATCCTCGCAGTTCTATCTTAACAAGGAGATAGCAGACATTGGGTGGTTAAACACTGCAGTTGTACACATATTTCATGATATAAAAATTATTCCTCCGTCTATGTACCGGTGTCTAACCACCCATGAGCACATCTAACAAGTTTCCAATTTTAAATATTTACAACTTGGCTAGTTCCAGATCCCTTAATATGATCGAAAGAGAATAAAAAAATTACTTCAGATTTGCATCAACATTTTGCTATTCACAATTTTCCAAAAATGCAACTTTTTTTAATAAGAAATTGACTCCTCGGATTAGCAAACAAATTAAGAAACTGCAGTACGAATTACCTAGACTTATTACACGAGTTCCAGTTAGTTATCGCCTGCTATCAACTAATTAAACAACTTCAAAACAGCTCAAATTAGATTTTGAAGAAAATTATCACGTGACAGATGAGGCATTCTGATTGGTGACGTAAACGTAAAATGTTGTGGCGGATGGCCTAAATGGGGTCTAAATGGAACAAACAGCTGTCCCGTTGTTGTTGTTGTTGTTGTTGCTGCTGCTGTTTTTATGAAAGGGATTCGACCTGTGTTAATGTGGCAAGTCTATTAATTATCCGCAAGTTAAGGAAATAATTGCAAGTTTGACTGTTTCATGTATTTTGGTCGCCTCTTCGACAAAATCTGAGATTGGCGTAGCAGAGCTTCTCTTTCGGGTTAGTTTACTTTCTTCCAATCAACTATACGACTCTATCTTTTTTATAAGGAACCTTTGGTTTGAGTTGAGGCTGGAGTTCCTTAATTTTTCAACAAAATGAGGCTGAAGTTCCTTAAACTGTTCCTTGTCAGTTTGAATACTAATTTTTACAGCCAATTCTCGCAAATTTGCTTCATTTTCTAACTTCAAATATAAATTGAGCGAAGCAAAAAGTCTTTTTTCGCAAAACGTTAGGAAATGTATTGTTTTTTGGGAATTTTCAACCTCGAGTTCCTTATAAAGGTGTTCCTTATAAAAAACATGTATCGGCCAAGTGGACAATAAAAGAAGTCAAAACTTGTTTGGAGGGTTTCAGAAGCTTTCGGAGGATTCAAAGTTTTGTTCAGTAATTCCTCTGAAAGTCATTCAAACTCCACTTCTCGTATTAGCATTTTAATCCACTGATCTGTACTACGCAAGTCAAAGACCCAATGGAAAGATGGTCAAAGGTTGAAAAATTTGGATAACCTCTGTGGGCGAAAGCGACAATCTTAAATATGACCACATCGTAGCTATGCTGTCAGACACTCCTAAAAAACGGACACCGCAACAAATTTAACGAATATCGAAAACGTAAATTACAAGGAAAGTATGAAGTAAAACTAAAAGGGTTACTCAAGTATCTTGGGGTTAAATTACAGCCCCCGCTTATTGCAGCCCACCAGCCCATCCCAGCCCAACTAATTAGGTCCTTGCATGATCTTCCATCGCAACCCACTCAATCCCATTCAATCAAGTTTGAAAACAAGCAATGCGATACACTTTTTTTTAATAAGCAACCGCTAAATAAGCAACTAGGGCTGACCTGACCTTAACATTAAGCAACT
This sequence comes from Chrysaora quinquecirrha, assembly GCA_014526335.1. Taxonomy (NCBI): domain Eukaryota; kingdom Metazoa; phylum Cnidaria; class Scyphozoa; order Semaeostomeae; family Pelagiidae; genus Chrysaora; species Chrysaora quinquecirrha. Next base: position 473,837 of record JACTAT010000131.1, on the reverse strand, counting down.
TGAGGGCTCAATTGAATTACTGTAAGCAACTAAGAAGTCAAACAACCAAGCTTATTCTCTTTCTTGTGCTAGGAAATTGTTCTTCGTTCTTATGTTTTGCATTATATCAACGCAAACACAAAAATGCTACATACACTCTTTTTTTATAAGAATATTGTTTATAAGAATAGTCAGGCTCAGAATCATCCTTTTTTAAGACTATTGTAAGAATATTGCTCAGCCTCAGGTCCCATATTTGTGTCTAATTTTTCAGCAGATCGAAACTTTATGATTGTTAAGAACACTCTTGTTGTTATAATAGTTAAATTTTTCTTTCTTTCGACCATTTCCTCGTAATGAGATGATTTTTCTTTTAAATATGTTCCCCTGAAACCATATCAGGTTTGAAAAAATAAGAATACTTTAAGAATATATTCAAGCTCAAAACGAACATTTCTTAAGAATATTGAGGCTGGACAAAATTTATAATATTCTTATAAAAAAAAAAGAGTGTAGCACTTATATATTGTGTCCTCCGGCCTGAGGGTAATTACCCCAACATGGATGCTCATGTTGAACTACATACGCACTACAAAATACATGGATTTCACGCGTATAGCTGTGAGACAAATTTTCAATGCAACATTGCTTTGTCAAAGAGTTAAAGAGCGGTCTTACAATGTTTGTGAGAAACAGGGAGCGAGACGGAATATTTAACAGTGTACCAGGCCCAATGCCCATCCAGAAGTGAGCGCCAAACTCACTCAATTTCCCCAGTAGTTTGAGCCGTTCTTGATTCCCACTTACCAAAGTATGTTTTGAGAATCAACTGGAAGTGACAATGGCTGTCTTAAATTAGCTACATTATGCATTTTAGACATTGGCAGTATTGATAAATATAATGTTTTTGTTTTAGCTTCGTACAAGGAAAAAATGCGACTTCGTGTTGAATTAGTCCTTTGCAATTTCTATTGACTATAGCACCCATAGTCAATAGAAAAGTCTCTAGAAAAGTCTCTTTTCTATTGAATATGGAGCAGCTGTGACCGTCTTAATGTATTTACCGCAGCAAGGACCTGTCCGCTTCTTTTGGTTATAATTCTTTCCGGCCCTTTTTTCAGACTATCCCCTAGTGAAAATTTCTTTAAAAATGCGCTGGAGCGAGATATACATATTTCGAATTACAAAGTACACACATCCTATTGACTGGCTTCACCTTAAACAGTTATCTTTCAAAGTGTTAAACGCAAAGAAATGCGGCACCTTAATTAATACTATTAGCTATCCATGTAGTAAGGTTTCATGTTGCCCTTCAACCTCCTTAAACCTAGATTTCAGCGTGTCTTTTACGTTTTCCCGACCGCATTGGCGGAGCCAGTGTGCACGCTTTTTTTTATAAAGAACCACTTTATAAGGAACCTACATGCAGAAGGCCCGAAAATTTAAAGAACTTATACTACTAAAGAGAAAACCATTAAGGAACTTTTGAATGTTGAATACTTTTATCACTGCAAATAATCAAGAATTACAAAGCAGGTTCCATTCATTTGCACTCGAAAATCACATAAATTGTACGTTAAGCATGTATCCGATGTTTCTTTGAGTAGTCTCGAGCTTTGCTCACATGCAAATGTCTCTCTTTAATTGTTGAGGCCACTGTATGTGCAGTTAAAATTAAGGAAATATTAAGGAACTTTTGGAACTACAATTGCCTCAAAAGAGGCCCAAAAATAAGGAACTTTAAGAACTAGGCCTTGAGGTAGGTTCCTTAAGCGTGTAGCTAGGACTTTTCAGTTCATTGGCAAAACAAAAAATTTTCAGTTAAAGGTTTGTACATATACTGTAGGCGCGTCCTTACAAAAGATTTGGGGACAATGATTTAAAGAGCAAAATCCGAATCCTACCACACATTTCTCTATCATTCCGATATACTGAGAAATTTTTATTGCGCGCGACGAAATGAAGGAGCGAGCTAACTATTTGTGTATGTTTCAATTGTTTCGTCTGTTGACAGCGCATATTTGTTGCTTATCCATGCATGTTGCCCTTCAATCTCCTTAAACCTAGCTTTCATATCATCGTAGAGATAGACAGACAGGAATTGGGGCTAGAAAGACATCCAGGTTGATTACTAGACGTTAGTGTGTCCTTTACGTTTTCCAGGGCTTTTCTACGCGTTTACAGTTTCAACAGAATTTGATCGAGTATCCGGACTAATAATTATTTGAATTGGTTTGTTCAAATTACTTGTTGGGTCTTCGGCTCTATTTGTTACTTTGCCGTTCGATTCATTGGTCAAGTCAACTTTATTTTCATGTTTAGTGATGTCAGAACTCCGTTCGTCGTCCTTTTCTAAATTATGAATGTTTTCTTCTTTTCGCATGCAACTGAAATAAAGAGAATTTTAATTATTAGGATGGGTATAATTAGGACGGGAATTAACACAGGCATAATGGCGCAGCGCGTAGTAGCTAAGTAGAGAAGAGGTAGACTTGCTTCCAAAGTCCCTAACTTTCACTCACATTGAATTGAATTGATGATGTTGTTGTTGTTCACTACAGTCAGGGACTGGTTTCCTTTTATCATCTGAAAGTGGCGTCTCGCACCAAAAAATTGGCACACCAGTCAGAGAGCAGTATTTAAATAAGAATTCTAATTGGATGATTTAGCGATTCAAACCCACAATGAGTCAGTTCGTTAGTTGGAGCGTCCAGCAATTCAATTCAATAGCGATAACTACGACTCATGTAGTAAGTCTAGAGAGAGGTATAAATTCTAGAAAAGTGCAGGATTTTGATGTCAATCTCTAAGTACTGAGTATGTGAATGTGGTGCTTTAGGTAATAAAGTATAGTGTTAAGTGAATCGAGTAGATATATATATATATATATCGGTATAGTTTACAGTCCAATGTAGTGTACAGTGTCAGCTTCAGTTTCAGCTACAAAGCAAGAGGTCCAAAACTGGAAAGACAGCCAAAGTAAATAAGGGCGTTGTTTTACACAAAATAACTAAGCAGGACAATTGCATCAGATTTAGGACATGTACGAAAAACTATCATGGGGATAATTTGAGAGGTCCAGTCCTCGTGACCTATATTTGGCTACGCTACTGTATAGTGTAAATTCTGGTAAAGGGAGTTGCATACACACATGCACTGCATACAATACAAATTGTGGTATAATAGGTAACGTGGCTATCATACAGCGCTCATCTTCATCCGCAAAACTATTCGTCGCTGCTCAAAGATAAGGCGCTGTGAAGGTGCTTTGGTGTCGTGGTGTAATCCAGCTGACTCGTGGTGTCAGAAGCTCAGTGTGGTCAGGGTTCGAGCCCAGCCACGGTAGCGTCACGGCCAGGGTCGAGGTCTCGAATAGTTAACCTACTACTGAGATCCTAGTGACTGGCGCTAATACACCATATCACCTATCACCTTCAAGGCAGGTAGGGCAGCTCTGGCCACATGAAAAACATTGTTTGTTAAATATTCTAAATTGGCTTTACATGCGAAACACTGCTTGAAAAGCAGGATTTTCTTAGTAATGTTTTTAAATAGTACAGCAGATTTGGGCACAAAATTGATGGTTTTGTTCATTTTGTGATAAAAGCATGAAACTTCGTGAACATGGGCAGTTTGACACGCTGAAAAAGATAGGATATAGAGCCACCCCGAAAAGTGCCCTCGAATGCTATTTTTAGATAGGGCTACTAGAGCCCAATCCACAGAAGTGAAAAACAGGTGTAACTTGGGAAATAAACGACGGATAAATACAATAATTGGTATTCTTAGCAACATCGACATGCTGAGAAACATGGAATACATAGCTAATCAAAAAATGCCCCCATAAGCTATTTTTAGAAAGGGGTACTAGGCCCAATCCCCAGTAGCAAAAACAGGTGTAACTTGGGAAATAAACGACAGATGTATTTTTTGCAACATCGACATGCTGAAAATATGGGGTGCATGGCTAATCAAAAGTGCCCCCAAAAGCTATTTTTAGAAAGGGGTGCTAGGGCCCAATCCCCTGAAATGAAAACGTATACAACAGTAAAACTAATGTAACTGATATCTGATATAACTGCTGTAACTAATGAAATTAAAACGGATAGTAGCAATTTATTCTTTGTATAACGATAACGAGATAAACGAGTATGGGCCCATTCCAAAATGTTCCTCACGCCTGTTGAATTACGCTGGGACACTTGAATATAATACCTAGAACGAAAAATCAACTAAATCAGGCAAGACATTAGGAGCTTGTGACAATGCTAAGAGAACATCTGTTAAAGCCTCATACACTTTCCAGGCCTTCCATGCTGTTTTCTTACCTATACCAGCAAAAAATGACACAGTATCACACCCGGTAAGTGAGTGGAACAATGGTAATGTCTTTGCTTTTGCCGGGCCAATAGCTTCTGCCACTTCATGAACTGGGGTGTGTCGGAAATTTTTACCTGTTCCAAAGGCAATCCAAAGTTCATCAGGATGCAATTCTTGATAGACTGAAACCGCAAATACAACGACATCAGTGTCGACTGTACGTACCATTGGTTTTCGGCAACCATGAACGATGGCATCAGCAAGGTGAAGAAACATTCTGGAGTCTGCTTCTTCGTGGGAGCATGGTGAAAGACCTATAAGGCTTTTGCTTGATAATTTACATAGAACTTGATCACCTTGTGTTATGACAATAATAAATTTCCGACACATCCCAGTTCATGAAGTGGCAGTGGCTATTGGCCCGGCAAAAGCAAAGACATTACCATTGTTCCACTCACTTACCCGGTGTGATACTGTGTCATTTTTTGCTGGTATCGGTAAGAAAACAGCATGGAAGGCCTGGAAAGTGTATGAGGCTTTAACAGATGTTCTCTTAGCATTGTCACAAGCTCCTAATGTCTTGCCTGAATTAGTTGATTTTTCGTTCTAGGTATTATATTCAAGTGTCCCAGCGTAATTCAACAGACGTGAGGAACATTTTGGAATGAGCCCATACTCGTTTATCTCGTTATCGTTATACAAAGAATAAATTGCTACTATCCGTTTTTAATTTCATTAGTTGCAGCAGTTATATCAGTTACATTAGTTTTACTGTTGTATACGTTTCAGGGGATTGGGCCCTAGCACCCCTTTCTAAAAATAGCTTTTGGGCGCATTTTTGATTATTCATGTACTCCATGTTTCTCAGCATGTTGAAGTTGCTAAGAATACCAATTATTGTATTTATCCGTCGTTTATTTCCCAAGTTACACCTGTTTTTGCTACTGGGGATTGGGCCCTAGTACCCCTTTCTAAAAATAGCTTATGGGGGCATTTTTTGATTAGCTATGTATTCCATGTTTCTCAGCATGTCGATGTTGCTAAGAATACCAATTATTGCATTTATCCGTCGTTTATTTCCCAAGTTACACCTGTTTTTCACTTCTGGGGATTGGGCTCTAGTTGCCCTATCTAAAAATAGCATTCGAGGGCACTTTTCGGAATGGCTCTATATCCTATCTTTTTCAGCGTGTCAAACTGCCCATGTTCACGAAGTTTCATGCTTTTATCACAAAATGAACATTGCACCCTGAAATCTGCTGTACTAAAAGACTTCAAAAACGTTTTCTGTTTGTCACATGCAAAGAAATTTTGATAAATGTTGTTTTGGTACGTTTCCCAAAGATAAAAAATTTTGTTTTGACAAGCAAATGAAAAGAAGATGTTCGACCAACAATGTTTGATCATTCGCTTGGCAATGTTTTGCCTAGCAATTTTCTCGAAAACTTTCAAAAACGTTTTCTGCTTGCCTCAAAGGTAAAACGTCTTGCTTGACCAGCCAACTGTTGATGTTTGACCAACAGTTTTTGATCATTTGACTTATATCTTTCGTTTATTTGTGTCGGGGCCTAATTGACCATTTCCATAACTCTGGCTTGCTCCCGAAAAGGGAAAAGCAGCAACACATAATAAAGACGTTTTGTTGGTTCGAACGAGCGTTTCCTTGTAACAGTTGCAGGACAAAGTATACCATACAGAACAGAATTTGAAGCAGAATTACAAGTATACATTAGTCTAAGTCAAAGAGTTAGGCACTAGAATTGTTACATGAGTCGTAGTTATCGCTATTGAGTCCATGCTGGACGCTCAAACAACGAGTCGTAGTTTTTCAGCAGAAAAAGTGGTCAAACCTTTGAGCCTCGTTTCAAAAAAAGCAAAATGGCGCGATAGTGTAATAGCGGGATAGACATATTACATGAGTCGTAGTTATCGCTATTGAGTCTATGCTGGACGCTCAAACTACGAGTCGTAGTTTTTCAGCAGAAAAAGTGGTCAAAACTGTTGAGGCTCGTTTCAAAACAAGCAAAATGGCGCGATAGTCTAATAGCAAGATAAACTTATTACATGAGTCGTAGTTATCACTATTGAGTCTATCATGGACTCTCAAACTACTCTGAGCAAACAGCTGTATTGCTGTTGTTGTTGCTGTTTGCGAAGAGTGGGACTCATGCAATTAGTCTAGTTAGGCCCTGACCAAACGATCGAACAATCTTTGTTAAACATTTGAAATCTACTTGTCAAGTCAAATGTTTGACTGTTTAGCCATGTCGCTAAACATTGCTTGTAAAACACTTTATGCAAAACGTTTTGGACTTCTTCAAAACATTATGAAACACATTTGACTTTATTTGATCGTCATGTATTGTTTGTGATGTGGCCAAACGGTCAAACATTGCTTTCAAAGCAAATCTCGAATGTTTGGCCTAAAATGTTTGACTTTCTTTCGGCTTAAATGAATGTTTGGCCAGGACCTTAAGTAAAGGAAGAAAATGAAAGAAATTCACTGTCTAAAGAAAACAAATGGCAAAATAAATCAAACCTGGAATATTGTTAATAGAAGCATTTGAAAGCTTTCGTTGTTTTAATTTTTCTGCTTCAAGCATACCCATAACACTTGCCCTTCTAGTGCGTTCTTTAGCACCTTCCTCTCGTCTTCTACGAGCATCTTCAATTGATGTCTTATTCGTTTCTTTTGGTTTCTTTATCGACGATTGCAACGAGCTACGAATAATTATTTCTGCAAAGAGACAAACACACACAGTTAAAGAAATCTTTCGAAGCTGTGCTAAACAGTCAATGGGCATCCAGGATACACTAAGAATTTGTTAACTATAGAAAGAGATAACACGTTGAAAAATATATACAAAACCTCATGAATCATACACAGAACACTTAACTAAGTATAACATCGTAATAATCGTGAATAAACATGAACGTTAACGGAGAGCGAACGAATACGAATGCAAGTGAATGAATCTAAATCTAAGCTACACAATTATAAGGAAACAGGAAAACGTGATTAGTGTCCAGACTACTTTTTACAAGGACCCAGACCTCCGTACTTGTCAGAACTGCACTTTTGGACATAATTGAAATTTACTTAAAAGTAATTAACCCAAAAAAACTCTGCCCATATCTAAACCAAAAGACCGGAGGTGGGATATCCCACTCAGGCGGGATAGGCCACTGAGGTGGGATGATTTCAGCTCGTGTTCATATGTTGAATTTCAGCTCGGCAAGGTGAGCCAGACAGTCATTCGAATTTAATGGCGTCATTCAACTCAAATGGTTTTCATTGTTTATTGGATTTGCGCCTGCGTATAATTGACAAATTCATCCAACTTCAGTGGGCTGGCTCACTTGAGTTCGTTGATATGGGAAATTTTCATACCACCGGGGTGAGATCTCACCAGCATGGCAGTGAGATCTCACCTGAGTGGGATATCCCACTTCTCATATGAACGCAAATTTGTTTTCATGGACAAATCACAGTATCGTGTGGATCTCACCTTGGTGAGATATCGCACCTGAGTGGGATATCCCACCTCATATGAATCGCGCTGCTTTGGTGGGTATGTACTACTGGTATTTTTGGTGTGGTATTTTTGCATACTGTAGTGGTATTTTTTGCATACGCTGGTGGAGACGCACTACTGTGGTGGGTTATGGTGCTTGATATGGTGGGGTGTTATGCTTGATGTTGTAGTATTTTTTGCGTACTGTGGTGGATAAGCACTACTGTGGTTGGTTATTATGCTTGGTGTGGTGGGTTATTATGCTTGTTGTGGTGGTATTTTTCGCGTACTGTGATGGACAAGCACGACTGTGGTGGGTTATTATGCTTGATGTTGTGTTATTTTTTTGGGTAGTGTGATGGACAAGCACGACTGTGGTGGGTTATTATGCTTGCTGTTGTGGTAGTTTTTCCGTACTGTGGTGGATAAGCACTACTGTGAAGGGTAATGATGTAGTTACAGTACATCAAAATGCTTTGAAAATGAACACTTCGCCAAATGTGAGCTTGCCTAGGTAAACAATGAATAAACTATTTTTTGGGGCGTTAATCAAAAAGTAGCTAAACAATGCTTGGAGCGAAGTGCAATTTATAAAAAATAGTGTACTGTGGTTAGTTATTATGCTTGATGTGGTAGCATTTTTGCATTCTGTGGTGGATAAGCACTACTGTGGTGGGTTATTATGCTTGATGTGGTGTTATTTTTTTGCGTACTGTGATGAATAATAACTACTGTGATAGGCCAACAGCACCACCACATCAAGCAAACAGTGCCACCACAAACCCCCCCACAGTTGTGCTTATCAAAAACATTACGTAAAAACTACCACCACATCAATAATAATAACCCATCACATCCAGCATAATAAACCACCACAGGAGAGGGTATCCACCACAGGACTGCGCATAACATCCTGTTTTATATCTATACAGTCTGTCTCGATTACCCAGCAACAACTACAACATTCGTGGGCGTATTTAACATGGCATTTAATCAGTGAATCCAACAAACCACTGTAAATAAACTGCGGACACCTTTAAATCCTAAGGTGAGCCCGAATTAAAACCACGATTGCCCTGCAAACGATATAGTGACCTTGTGCATGGACGTATTTGGAAAAATCTCAAAACAAAATGACCACAAAATTAACTGTTTTTGCACGAGATTTTTCCGCATGCAGCATACCACAATAGATGGGATTCGAACATAGACTGCAGAACCAGAGAGCCGACGTTGCCACTGAGTTATAGCGCTATAGCGCTATTGCTAAGTAGTAACTCTCCAAGTAATACATCCCAATGGTCTCCTTCCATTTGACTTAGTTTGTGTTTCGGCTATTTTGAGCCTCGAATGGAGAAACGAATGTTTTTTTACTATATAATCACATTTGGAAATAGTTTCGAAAAAGGCTGGCGGAACGACTCTCCCTGAAAAAACGCGCTGTCGCAGCGCAAATAGTTTTCAACTCTAAACCATTTTCTTGGCTTCAAGTATGAAGCAGGCCACACCCAGACTCGTAGAACGGGAATGGTCCCTACGGAGGTTCCCGTTAATTTAGGTTCAAATTAAACGAAAATGCATTGGTTGGTGGCGCAAGGCGCTAATTAGCAAGTTGGTTTTTCATGCTAAAATCCGGAACAAAAATGCGGACTTAATAATAGTTAATTTTGTCATTCTCTATAGTTCCCTTGCAGTACCGGTTTCTTATAACTTTGTTTCTTAAAGAAGAATTACCGTATCTTTTTCATTCACAGCTGGGTCTGTCTTGTCTGTGACCCATCTTTGAACTGAGATGTTTTTGGTTTAGATCAATGACGTTAATACGAGTGAAAAAAATGAATGAAAATATCACCTCACCTTGCTTTGTGTGTTGAGAAGCTGAAATGCTGCTTCCGCATCCCATTCTTCAGTCATTCATGTCTCTTCTCGTGTATAAATTGATAAAAAACTCGATGGTTATGGAATTTCCTTCTCAAATGCCCAGAGGACAGAAATTCTTCTTCCTTTCGATTTCCTCCTGTCTTGTCTGAATTATGATAGCTCAAGATCCAAAATACACTATCAAAGAATCAAAGCTGGCTCTGCTTTTTATAGTTCCGATCCCTTTACAGTTGTCTGACGAGGAAAGGAAAGTCAATTTTCGGCCTTCTGTTCATTCTTGATACAAACATGCAATTCTGAGGTGTTGAATTCAGTAATCCAGCAAAACGCCTGTCAACCAGCAGCTAACTGAAAGCTGTAAACCCGGACGAAGGCAGCATTAGTTCCCATGGCAACAACAGTCACAAAGCAGACGATCTGAAGTTTCGATCTTTATTGACTTTTTAAAGTTTTTTAAGCGTTTTTAAGTTGGTTTGTATTAGCTGCTAAAGTTAGCTATTTTTCTAACTAACTTAGAATAAAGTGATTAAAAAAAGCTTGTCACCCTCTTCTACCCTTCTCGGAAACAAGTTTAAAATGCGTTTCCGGGCAGGGCAAGGGCTTTACGCTGGCGAACTTTGCTTGTGTGTTTCTCGAATGGTTACAGGGTTAGCAAAAACGTGGCCAAACGGTCAAACATTACTTATATATCAAATCTCGAATGTTTGGCCTAAAATGTTTGATGTTTCTTTCGGCTAAAATGAATGTTTGGCCAGGGCCTTAAGTAAAGGAAGCCAAGGAAATAAATTCACTGTTGACGCTTAGAAAACAAATGGCAAGCAGCATACCAGCATTAACGTTAGCAAAAACGTTTGACCCAAATTTCAGCCTGGTGTTTCATAAAAGGTTGTTTTCATAGAAAAACGCCTGTACAAAGGCTGAAGGTACTTTCTTGGGTCTTGCTTGAGAAGAAAAGCACGGCTATTTGGTTCCAGCCAGAAGCAACGGAGCTCCCGATCCCTACACCAAACTTAGTAAGAGATTGCAAACAATCTTACTCGGCATCAAAACAACACAATTTAAGGGAAAAAGCTATTCGACCATCATTCAGAGTAAATCCGTTCAAGAAATATATTATTTTCGAAAATGAGCACAGTCACGTGACTAAAATGCCCATATTTGTAAAGTGGTGACACAAGAAGACAATAATTGGTTAAATATTCTACATTCATACAAATCACAAGAATATAACACAAATAAATGAGCCCGCCTGAAAAATGTGTTCGCAAGATTCATTATTGATAAACTTTAGCTGTGTTCTTGACTCACATGACTGCAATGCCCATATTTGGAGAATAGTAAGAAAAAAAGAAACTAAATTGCTGATTATTCTACATTTGCAATTCTTACAAACGATGAGAATATAACAAACAACTGAACCAGCCTGATCAACATCCTTCACAAGATTCATAATTCATAAAAAGTATCAACATACGAATTTTTATGTCTATGACGTCATTTAGCTTTATTACGTTCGTTTCTAATGAAAAAAGATATCTTGGAAACTCTGAACAGAAGGTAACTGAATATGTAGAATTATGGTAATCTAGTTCCCTACTTCCCCAAAGATAATGATCTGTCATGTCATATTGAACGACTACACTAAGGTTGCTAGCCCATCATTGAGAGGTTCCTTCAATATAACACTGTAGTTCTGATCAGATAACTCGTACAACCTAATTCAAAATATTTACTTACTGATTAAAGAAAGTTTGCGCACTGTATTAATGGTTATTCCTCGTGCTAAGCCTTGCCAAATATGTACTAAATGAATAAAAAGGAACACAAATGCGCTAATGTTTGCGAGTGGAACAAGATCTATAATAGAGGAATTAAGAGACATAAGTAGAGACCTTGTTCTCAAATATCGCAGACCGTACGTGATCCTGACACTAAGACTTTTGCAATATGTTAGAAAATATTTGATTCACTGCTAGGTATATATTCCGCTTTAGTCATTATGCTGGACTGCTTCTGATATTCCTCATCTGAGGAGTGTCAAACGACACAAACTTGCTAACAGAATATTTAGGTGACAACTAAAATTACAAGGGACAATTTCCACATTACACACTTGTAAGGGAATGCTCTTAGGTGCCTAATTGGCGTCTCCCTGCTAATTAATTTTTTGAAAAATTTCCAACCCCCTGCTCTTATTAGGACCTCCAGCTTATTAAGTTTGCATTAATATTGATGTTGATATATTTTACTATATATTACTACTTTATATTATATAGTACTACTAAACTTACTTTGACGTTCTTGGTGTGAAATTTCAATTGTTCACTCAATTTATTGGTTTGAACTATGGACTTCCTTAGCCTAAAGCATTATAGGGCCCCTCGCTTTGCATTTCAGCAGTTTCCAGACAAAGTTTGTCAAACAAAGTCCGACCCCCAATTAGATTCGGACGGTAGTTCCAACCCCCGCTTATTCCGACCCCCCTCAGCAATTAGGCACCTAAGAGAGGGTGTTCAAGAGAATCTAATGAACAACATGAGATAGCAATTCATGCAGTGGTTTGTCCACAGTTTCTGGCCTTGGAAATTCGATGTATGATCCTGACATTTAAAATGGTGGTCTTATAAAGCTTACAAAAATATGATTAAAATTCTTTTTCAATAATGATTACTATAATAATGACAGCAAGGCCTTAGAACGAAAGAACCAAACCTACGATCAACAGAGGATCCTATGTATTCATGAAAATGAAGAGGGCTACCACGATTGTTATAATTGCCTTGGCTGGGATTCGAACCAGTGACCTTCAGGACAACAAGCCAGGTGACTACCCGACATATGTCCAGTTCACTATATGTTCTATGCTCTGATGAAGACTTTAAGCCGAAAAACAAAGAAACACCTTGGCTGTGGAGGAGACCTGCGGCTGGAAGGACCTCGAGTTAGGCTGGCTACTTCATTGCACTGTTTAGTGCATTGGAGTAGTCACCTGGCTTGTTGTCCAGAAGGTCACTGGTTCGAATCCCAGTCAAGGCAATTATAACAATTGTGTTAGCCCACTTATGATGAATAAATATCATGTGTCAGCATATGTCCAGTTCATGAAAATGAAGATGTGTATGCTATTAAAAATGATAGAGGATCACTCAAATCCATGCTGAATCACTGTCGTCAAATATGAGCGAATCGTTTATTATCTCTGCTCTCTGCTTGCGTTGATATTATTTTAAAAGACAAAAAACATAAAAGCGCATTTAAGGGTGTTTTCTGACACACTGGGTAGTGTGATCCCCGGCATTTCTGGGGGTAGGGCCCCTAAATCCCCTATGTTGGCTCACGTGGCTAGCACTTCCACCCCCACCATATGACGGCTGGCAAGGGTCAAGACGAAGGCACATCCCATTCCAATCTCTGTAGATTTTCGTCTTGCAAATTCAACTTAAAAAGGCACTGAAATAAAGAGTTAAAGAATGAGAAACAAAAAGACAGGTTTACTCACATTAATGAAAGGAGCTATCTGCACGTTAGGTGGTAAGGTTTGCTTTGATGAGTATCTCTCCAACATGGCGGAAGAAAATATCCTTTTGTTGTGTCTGATTTCAAATGTCTTTTACATTGCTCGCATTTTTCTGTAAACAGAGTCTTGTACAATGATAGCCATTTCTGAAACATAATTCAAGAAAGACAATGTCACTGACAGTAAAGATATAGAAAAGGGGGAAGAATATTTAAACTACACGTTCCATCAGGTATCCGTCAGCATCATCATCTTCATCTTCGTCTCTTGTCGACAAAGAGAAACAACTCAGTCAAATAATTCATCTAGTCTACAATATGGATTTTACTATCCATAAAATTAGCCAAATTTCACTTTCAAAAAGTGCCCTTAAGCGATGTTTAAGGAATTGATAAAGAAAACCGTTAATGAAGAAACCAAATTCTTTTATCATGGGAATCAGTTATTGTCTTTTTGACATAGCAGGCTTTTAAATTCTTTTATGTCTGTTTCTTATATGCAGGGAATCATTGCATATCTCAACAACTAAGATGAGCATGCGCATACTGTCTCCCGTTTCCTTCGCTTATGGGCACCAATAAGGGCTTTACAGCAGAATCCACACCCAAACGACAGGGATGTGCTAGTTGGGGGATTGTCAGCTATTGCATTGAACTCTGAAACTCAGTGGAATGGTTGTCAGTTTTCTTATCAAGAAAATCTGCTTCAAATCCAATCAGAATAAGGATGCTACTAGTGATGAAATCAGATACATTTAAATCGAAAAGTTTCGGACGATCAAACTTTCGGACAAGATTTTGTCCGAAAATTAAAGCGTCCGAAAGATTTTAAATCTCCTGAAAGCTTGTCCGAAACTTTTTTTGACAATCTTTTTTCCTGGATATACTTTCTTAAGAAGTGTCTAACACCCCATTTCCATTTAAAACTGGACGCAAACTTTCGAAATCTATGATAATGCAGTGGTAAATATTGTTGTTAAACTGAAAGACAGAAGTTTCAGAAATGCTCTGAAAAAGGGTCCGAAAGTTTTTTGTCCAAAATTATTTGTCCGAGAATTTTCTGTCCGAAACTTTTCGTTATTAATGTAGTCTGTTTGCCATTCGAAGAATACCTGTACTCTAGACGTGCTTTACACCAGAGAGGCTTTCATTCGGACCCTCGTGCTGTCACAAGCATAAATTAATAGGAAATTGATTAAAAATTAAACGTATCAAATCGTACTTACAACAAAGGCTTTTATTGATCTTTCTGGGTCAGAAGAAGATGAAAGGTTTAGAATAGCTGATTGTGCTACATCAGTGATCTGCGAAAAACAATCAAAATCATTGGCAAAGCAAGTTCTTTGTTTCAGTTAGGGATTTTGGAATCAGTCTACGTCAAAACCAAAAGGCCGGTTCTGTGTAGACAGAAAGAGTTCGTTTTCTCATTTGGACTCTTCAATTAATTCTATCGATCTTCCCGCTGTATCCGGCTAGCTGATTGGTATTTAAAACACAATGCTCATCCAGTTTCTCCTTCCGATTGGTGCATTTCGAACCGCATCTGGGTATAAATTCTGCCTTAGTTCAATCTGTTTCTGACGTTCATACTCTGAGGAGGGTCAGACAAAAAAAGCTTTTAAGTATGCCCGAAAATGTTTCCCTGTTTATCGCAATTCTGAAGTTTTGTACAACTCAAAACTATAAAATTCAATAAAATAAAATCATATTATATAAAGAAGAAATCAGCTTCAATTTACGCTGTATTAAATTTTGATAGACTTAAACAAATACTTTTTCCGAATATGTTTAAAAAGATGCTGATAGAAGTTCAGCATGTGGCACCACTGCAAAATATTTCTGACCGCTTTTTTGGGCAATTTCCTAGGCGTGAGATCTGTTATAGTATTTCGACCCTCCATTCTAACACCAACAAAATTCAACAAAACCAAATCAAATTACATCAGGAAGAAACCAGCTTAAAATGAAATTATATAACATAGACCCAATAATATAACACTTTATTCACAGACTATTTAGGAGACGGAGATGAAAAATAAAGATAAAAAGGTGATAGTTACCTTTCTAAATGTTACGAATTTCGAAGGTGTTGATATATTCTGCAAGGAATGCAAAATTAAAACCAAACTTCATGCCATGAAATATCAAAGAATCAAAAAGAAAATCCACATATTATAGTCTATTACCTTTGCAATCAATAACAAAGAAACCACATTTCGCATTGCCCGATGATGGGAGACGGATCTCTCCCGAAACGTTGCCCTACCAAATATCAAAGGCTTGTCGTGATATGTGGTGACTATCATGTCTAATACAGTGTCAGAAACAGCCTTGATAAGGCTGAATATATTTACTATATTATAGTCTGTTAGTTAATAGCTCAGTAAAGCAAGCTTTCAAAGAAACTACAAATTCTTATAGTGCAGTCCCCAGGGGGTTGGATAACATGATTACAGTCCAGGGCGTAATTTTAGGATTTTCTTTAATTTTGCCCTTAAACAAATTCTCAAAACTGCAGATTCCTACTGAGAGAATAGAGAGACGACTTTAGCCGTCAGGGGTAACTCGAACTGATAACCAGATTGTTAGCTCAAGGATTTTAGTCAAGCATTCCTACTAGAATAGAGAGACGACTTTAGCCGTCAGGGGTAACTCGAACTGATAACCAGATTGTTAGCTCAAGGATTTTAGCCAAGCATTCCTTCTAGAAAAGAGAGACGACTTTAGCCGTCAGGGGTAACTCGAACTGATAACCAGATTGTTAGCTCAAGGATTTTAGTCAAGCATTCCTACTAGAATAGAGAGACGACTTTAGCCGTCAGGGGTAACTCGAACTGATAACCAGATTTTTAGCTCAAGGATTTTAGTCAAGCATTCCTACTAGAATAGAGAGACGACTTTAGCCGTCAGGGGTAACTCGAACTGATAACCAGATTGTTAGCTCAAGGATTTTAGTCAAGCATTCCTACTAGAATAGAGAGACGACTTTAGCCGTCAGGGGTAACTCGAACTGATAACCAGATTGTTAGCTCAAGGATTTTAGTCAAGCATTCCTACTAGAATAGAGAGACGACTTTAGCCGTCAGGGGTAACTCGAACTGATAACCAGATTGTTAGCTCAAGGATTTTAGTCAAGCATTCCTACTAGAATAGAGAGACGACTTTAGCCGTCAGGGGTAACTCGAACTGATAACCAGATTGTTAGCTCAAGGATTTTAGTCAAGCATTCCTACTAGAATAGAGAGACGACTTTAGCCGTCAGGGGTAACTCGAACTGATGACCAGATTGTTAGCTCAAGGATTTTAGTCAAGCATTCCTACTAGAATAGAGAGACGACTTTAGCCGTCAGGGGTAACTCGAACTGATAACCAGATTGTTAGCTCAAGGATTTTAGCCAAGCATTCCTACTAGAATAGAGAGACGACTTTAGCCGTCAGGGGTAACTCGAACTGATAACCAGATTGTTAGCTCAAGGATTTTAGCCAAGCATTCCTACTAGAATAGAGAGACGACTTTAGCCGTCAGGGGTAACTCGAACTGATAACCAGATTGTTAGCTCAAGGATTTTAGTCAAGCATTCCTACTAGAATAGAGAGACGACTTTAGCCGTCAGGGGTAACTCGAACTGATAACCAGATTTTTAGCTCAAGGATTTTAGCCAAGCATTCCTACTAGAATAGAGAGACGACTTTAGCCGTCAGGGGTAACTCGAACTGATAACCAGATTGTTAGCTCAAGGATTTTAGTCAAGCATTCCTACTAGAATAGAGAGACGACTTTAGCCGTCAGGGGTAACTCGAACTGATGACCAGATTGTTAGCTCAAGGATTTTAGTCAAGCATTCCTACTAGAATAGAGAGACGACTTTAGCCGTCAGGGGTAACTCGAACTGATAACCAGATTGTTAGCTCAAGGATTTTAGCCAAGCATTCCTACTAGAATAGAGAGACGACTTTAGCCGTCAGGGGTAACTCGAACTGATAACCAGATTGTTAGCTCAAGGATTTTAGCCAAGCATTCCTACTAGAATAGAGAGACGACTTTAGCCGTCAGGGGTAACTCGAACTGATAACCAGATTGTTAGCTCAAGGATTTTAGTCAAGCATTCCTACTAGAATAGAGAGACGACTTTAGCCGTCAGGGGTAACTCGAACTGATAACCAGATTTTTAGCTCAAGGATTTTAGCCAAGCATTCCTACTAGAATAGAGAGACGACTTTAGCCGTCAGGGGTAACTCGAACTGATAACCAGATTGTTAGCTCAAGGATTTTAGTCAAGCATTCCTACTAGAATAGAGAGACGACTTTAGCCGTCAGGGGTAACTCGAACTGATAACCAGATTGTTAGCTCAAGGATTTTAGTCAAGCATTCCTACTAGAATAGAGAGACGACTTTAGCCGTCAGGGGTAACTCGAACTGATAACCAGATTGTTAGCTCAAGGATTTTAGCCAAGCATTCCTTCTAGAAAAGAGAGACGACTTTAGCCGTCAGGGGTAACTCGAACTGATAACCAGATTGTTAGCTCAAGGATTTTAGTCAAGCATTCCTACTAGAATAGAGAGACGACTTTAGCCGTCAGGGGTAACTCGAACTTATAACCAGATTGTTAGCTCAAGGATTTTAGCCAAGCATTCCTTCTAGAAAAGAGAGACGACTTTAGCCGTCAGGGGTAACTCGAACTGATAACCAGATTGTTAGCTCAAGGATTTTAGTCAAGCATCATATATACACATATATGATTTATGATTTATAAATTAAAATTCTCACTTGTTTATCATCTTCGTTTATGTCATCTGCGTAACCTCTGATAATTACTCGATCTAAGACGCACCCAGAGAAAAAAACCAAGGCACTGAGCACTCCTTTTAATGTTACCTAAAGCAAAGAAAAGAATAGTTAAAGACAATACTTTTTTAAAGAAAATAAAGAAATGTGTATGTGCAAGTATCCAGGGACGCCGGAGCGATGGTAGGGCAAGGGGGTGGCCAGGAACGTAAGAGCAATTGAGATAAAAAATTAGCGGGGTTGGTGGTACTCCCCTAGGAAATTTTTTGTGTCCACGCCCTTTAGATTGGCTTAAAATGCAACAAAAAGTTGTTCAACTAGTGTAAATAATGTTTTTATACGACAATTTTTGGCTAAGTCTCCACATGTACGCATTTCGAATGGCACAATAATGGCGAAGCATCGTATTTAACGTTGTCAAAGTCAATTATCGTTTTACATTGAAAAGGCACTTTGCCCCCCCCCTTAAGAAAGGGCAGGAAGGGCGCTTGCCCCCGCGCCCCCCTCTCCGGCGTCCCTGCAATGCAAGTATCCAATATGTAATATTGGGCCTGACAGCGCTCTGTCAACTGAGCAAACCCGCAACAAGTTATTACCAAACCCTAGTCGTACCAATCACATAAGCTGTTTTTCTTTGTCCATAGATCACTTCGGTAAACGGCCGACAGAAAGAAAATTGCCCGAAATCACAAGATATCGAGTTTTCAATGCGAAAATCTTATAAAACATCCAAAGTCTAGGTACAAAGTGTCACTGTCCTAGCACTTGTGTTCTTAATTTTATGAGCATTCAAAGTTCCCGATTCCTTAAAGGCTTTGGCCACAAAAATGAACTTGGTGAAACTTTTTACCCTACTGGGTTTAAGCCCTTATAAAATCGTAAACTTTGAACGCTTGTAAAATCGATAACACCAGCGCTGAGATGTAGCTATTATAAGCAACAATGGCTAGAAAGCGCAAGGCAACGTGAGAACAATATTTTGGATGCCTACGAGATTGCAGGACTCATTAGAATATCAGCACCCCAACAAGTAACTAGACCTAGATGATCACACAGGAACAGCCTATAAATACTGTATAACTGTAACATCAGTTGTAACAACAGTTGGCACTGGAAGCTAGGCATAATGATACGCATAGAATAGCAGAGAAGAACTCATGCGCCTTTGAGACGCGACAGTCTATTAACAACCCAAGAGCAGAACCGCCAAGCAAGCTATTAGACGCCCTCAGGGGATTGTTGCCAGCCCACAGTGCAGTTGTAGTTCAAGGCTAAGTATAAGAAAACAACTTACACCTCAAAAAGTCAGCTACAAATAATACATAATATAATACATCAGTCATCTTTGGAAGCTGTATTACATCATAAAGCTAGCTATAAAGAAAGGCATAATGCAGCTGGCATTCCGTTTAAGCTTGGCACACACATGCATTACATCAGCCAATCAGAGATTAGGAAAATGAACAAGAAGAAGGATTGGATGGAAAAGAAGAATGAAGTGAAATAAAGACAAAACATTGGAAGAATATGAAAATGAAATTGGGAGAAGACTGCCATGCCAACATGACATATTATTTTGTTGCTTGAAGAACCAGGTGTCAATATAACTTTAAATTTATCCATAAATTACATTGGATAAAAATAGATAGGAGATGTCAGGGAAAATATAAAAAACCTAGTCAACATGAAATATTTTGTCTTACCTTTAAGCAGGGAAGATGTTTATCATTAAATTCAAAGACTAAATCAGGGTGCTGTAATTGTAGGACAGGGCAAATATCTTGAAGAAATCTACAACAAAAAGAAGGCTGGCCACTATTCGAATCATCAACAATATAAATAATGGTAACAAGAAAATACTAAAAGCTGAAGCTCCCAGATTACTTTCACTGTTGTTACCTTGTTGAATCTTTAGGCCTTTTATTTGAGCCAGGAAATAGTCTTTCTGGTTCTGGATACTTTCTTTTCAGTCTAGCCAATGCACTATTTGCATCTTCATTTAGCTATGTAGAGTTAGAAAAGAAAGGATAAATTAGATGTATTAAATCACATAACACCAAGAGGCAATTCATTTACTCTTCGAAAATCGTCTTGGCTCTTTCACCAAGCCTGCAGAGATCTTTTCTTAAGGTATAATCACTTATGTCTTTTGAACACTGCAATAGCATTGCACGAGTCTCCTTAATTAAATCCAGGTTTAGGAAGAGGCTTTGAGTCCAGGATTAAAATGCCAACAAACAAGACCTTTCAAAGACAATTTCTCTCTTGCAAGTGTCAGAAATTTCAGAAGGAAAAATATGGCAGTGAAGTGTAAATAGACCTTTTCAATAAAATTCAATATTTTCAATGAAATGTTTCCTGTTGCAAACTTTTACTATCCTGGCTCTGGCACTATTGATCTTATTAGCCTTTAAAGCTCTCAATTCTATCAGTGCTTTGACGATGAAAAGTGATTGGAAGTGAAACCAACTAAGCCCTTATAAAGTTGTTAACTTTGAATGCTCATAAAATCAATAATATAAGCACTAAGATAGTAAAACTTTGCACATAAACTAAATTTTGGCTGCTCAATACAAATTTGGTTTCAAAAATTCTTATATGCCTTGAAATTCTAAAAAATTTTGAAAAATTTATACAATTGCAGCCTTTCATTGATAAAAAATTAATAATATATGGTCACTGCATCTGAACCTGCTAAGGATATTTCTACATTCAAAATTTATGGTTTTAATTTTTAGGTAGGCCTGCAATTTAAAATTTCATTTGAATTCCTAATAATTGTACCACAAATTTTGTGTCCAAAATGTTCAAAATGTTTTACCTTAGAAACCCAAGAGTATGCATGAAGCAAATCTTTGTAAAGTGTTGATTTATCTTCTCCAGAATCAAGGGTTATTAGACCAGAATTACCAAGGGATACAGGCTGTGCGTCTGGAAGCTTTGGAAAAGTACTTGCAGTTTTCTCAAGTTTACTAAAATTGAAAGAAAATTAAGTGTAATTTGTCAATATTTTCAAAATATACTGTTATACAAATATGCTTTGTTATACATAAAACTGCAAATTTTTTTTAAGAAAACGACAATAAAACAAGCTCTGGAAAGAGTAAGAGTAAGTCAAATTAAAAAAATATAGTGGATGTGATAGAAGAAGACAATAGAAAAGCCTTGACAATGGAAAAGTCTTGTGTGGAGGTATGTCACATACAGTAAGCATCCCTGATTTTTGCATTTTTTTAAACATTCAGTTTCAAAGCATCTTCAACTGATCTCCAAGCACTATAGATGAAATTCTCAGGTGTGCGAGTGCCATACTTGCAGGAAGATAGGAAAGTTTTGCACTGCTGCAAAATATCTTCTGTGCACAAACAGAATGACAAACCAAGACAAGAAACCTGCAATAACATGAACTTGAACTAGACCATAATAATTTTGTAAGCTAACAATAACAACATTTGCCCTGGTTGGAAAATGCATACTTTTTCCAACCCAACACTCTTAGCCTACTAAATCATTATAGTTCAAGTTGCTTTTTAGACAGGTTGGCCCACTGCCAAGTCAGCCCACTACCAAGTTGGCCCACCCCTATCAGCCCTATGGAGAAGTCAATCCACCGCAATGTCAGCCAACCACATTATTCATTAGTTTTTTGTCATGTGTTGGGACATTGGGGGCTGGTGCCCCCAAACCCCCACTTTAACAGTGCACATGTTTCTAATTTATTTTATTTTAGTGGGCCGACTTGTTATACCCTGACAGGCTGACTTGTCTAACACAAGGTGGGTCGACTTGTCTAAAACATGGTGGGCCAACTTTGTAATGGGCTGACTTGTCCTGTTACCTTCTGGGGTTGGAAAATGTACATGTTTTTCAACCAGGCAAATGTTGTTACTGACAGCCTACAAAATTATTTTAGTCTAGTTCGAGTTCATGTTATTGCAAGTTTCTTGTCTTGGTTGTCGTTTATCGGACAACAATTTTCTTCTGTTGTGGTTTTTTGTTCTATTCTAGCAGTCTAGTGGTTCCAATCCTAGTAGCAGCATGCAAAATTACTTGAAGTTTTTACATACATAATACATTACCTTTGGCTAGACTGAATAGCTTTAATAGTATCTTTTACTGAATTCACTGAAGCGTCAGGATCTTGACTTTCCCAAGTGGTGAAGGTTTCTAATAATTTGTGGACATTGTTTTGCAGTTCCTGCGTTGCATCGAGAGCTGAAATCACTTCATCAGTAAACACAGTTCCGTTATTTAGTTTTTCTGATGAGCTGCCAACCCCACCAGACATGTTATATCTGCCGTTGGATGAAAAATCCAATCTTTCGTTTGTTTAAATTGAACGAGCGGAGCTGACTCACAGGAGAAACTGGAGAAGCGTATGTAAACTTATGAAGGTCTGCCTAGGCCATCAGAAAAAGGTAGAGCGATAAATCTTCTATTGACTCCTGTGTGATTCTTGGTGTAAGAAATTGATTTTGTTGATTGACCAATCAGATTCGGCAATATGAATTGCTCATTTCATGCAGCCTCGTTCATACTTCAAAATTTTTGCATCGCGAAAGAGAGACTGATAGACCTCGATAAAAAAAGAACAAGCAAAACAAGCAGAGCAGGAAGACCGCGTGCTAATTAGACCGAGAATGAGAATGAAATTGAGCCCGAGAATGAGATTGAGAATGAAATACAGAATGAAATTGAAATACAGAACGAAATTCGCATTTTGCATTTTCACAACAAAAAATGAAAACAGATACACTAATTGTTGGTAGTAGTTGATAGAAATGTTCATTGTGACAGAAGCTCACTTGAAAAAATTTATTATTTTTATTTTGCAGTTATTGGCCTGAAAACTTGTACTTCAACGCTTACCTGACGTTTCCACATTGGACTACCTATTGCGAATTTCGTTCTAAAAGCATTTCCGGTAGATGCTTTCTAGAACGAAATTCGAAAATGCCTTGTTTTGACCACAAAACGACCATGAATGTTGTCGATGCGTATATATTGTAGAAAAAGTGCAGCGATTGACTGTTTTATGCAATTTTATTCGTCTCAGTGCTCTTTATCGGCTTCAAATAGCCCAGAATGAAATTCGCCAAACTTAGGCCAAATGAACAAGTCAACTAAATTCAGGAAATGTAAACGCATCTCAAACACAGGGCTGTCAGAAGATGGTTTCTTCCGAACGAGACTCGCACGCAGGGTATTCTTGTTCGAATCGAGAGGCATTTCACTCTGCAAAAAGTCGTACGAGATTTCCATTAAAACAAAAGGGATTTCCAAGAAAACAATAGGACTTCCAGGTGTACGAGATTTTCAAGGAGTGAATTGCCCCTCGGTTCGAATAAGAATGTATCAGCGTAATTTTACTCTTGGATACTGAAGGAAAAACCTGACGGTATCGCGGTATTGAAGTTTTACAACGCCGTATGGGATATTTTACGAGCCTTTGAAGCAACAGCTATAAAGTCATAGCTGACAGAAAACTTAAAGTTACCAAAGATCAATAAGCGAAAAAACTTGAAATGAAAATAAGTTTAGTGTATTGAATTATGAATTCAATCAGTATACCATTGTTTCGGCACGCCAAACCGGCCAAAAACATGTTTTTTGCACGATTTTGCATAATTGAAGGCAGAACTGCGAATAAGTATATGTATATGTTATTGAAATGAATAGACAGATCCGTTGAGAATATAGTAATAATAAATGCGCTGAAAATATAAGAAATGAAGTTGAGGAAAATGGTCTTCACAGCGTTGCGATGCCAATAATTGTGCCAAGTGTTCCTGCAGAGCAAAAGGAAAGAAATGGCAGCGAAGCGATTTGCATGTATCAGCATTCTTGGAGCAAGATCAAATGAAGAGAATGATTTGACTGTGGGAAAAATGGTTACCTCTTGTCCATCTGACCTTGATTCAATTTGTCAGAAAGCATTCAACAGTGGTCTATTGATAATTGTTTACCTGGAAAAAACTGTAACGGTTCCCAGTGACAGAGTGACAGACACATTTGTTTTATACACAATAATACGTAGCCAGGGCACAATTTGACTTTTCGGCATGCTTACATTGCAGTTTAGTTTTTGGTGGCTCATACTTTACTTCAAATTAATACTTAGTAATAGACTCTTGTAGTTTGTTAGTTTCGTGTTATGTTTGAGTTATGCTTGTATCCTAATTTTCATCGATGGATATTGATAATCGTCAATAAATACTGTTACATTAGTTCCCAAAACGTTCGGACCCATAAATTTCGGACAAAATATTTTCGGACCCAAAAATTTCGGACGCGATTTTGCCTATTTCGGACGATTTTCTATTAAAATTTCGGACAAAAGAAAATACAAAGTGTTTTGAGTTTTTCTTCGTATAATCAACAAAAGTAACCGCATTAAAATATCAAGATTTGTATGGTTTTTCCTTGGTCATGGTGGTAAAGTGAAAGGAACAGTAATTTCTCCAAAATATCAGCCATCTCCCATTCCGAGGGGGGGTTTCGAAATTATCCTTGCGGCACGCTGTAGTATTGTCGATAAAAAAGACCAATTCTACAGCATTTGAAGAAACTAATTGATGAAAATTTTGTGAACGAAGAAACGGAGGCAAATTATGAAGGTGAAGGTGAAGAAATAAGCTTTATTGATGACGAAAATCAAAACTTCGTAGATGAAGAGGTTATCATTTTAGAAGATGACGTCATAGAAGAAGTCGAACCTAACGAAGACGACTTTTTATCATTATAAAAAATTTGAATAATATGCTATAGGTGACTTTTCATAGTAAATAATGCTTACAGAAAATACGTACAAGAATTTCAAAGCCTCCTTTCTGGTCTGTTCTCTCAGTAAAAGACACAGTGCCGAAATAAAATTTCGGACGTTTAAAATTTCGGACTAGCAAAATTTCGGACATTAAAATTTTCGGACAAACAAATTGTCCGAAATTAAAAGTGTCCGAAAATTTTGGGAACTAATGTAATCAATGTTCAGAACTAGAATACCCTGTGTGCGAGTCTCGTTCGGAAGAAACCATCTTCTGACAGCCCTGTGTTTGAGATGCGCTTACATTTCTTGAATTTAGTTGACTTGTTCATTTGGCCTAAGTTTGGCGAATTTCATTCTGGGCTATTTGAAGCCGATAAAGAGCACTGAGACGAATAAAATTGCATAAAACAGTCAATCGCTGCACTTTTTCTACAATATATACGCATCGACAACATTCATGGTCGTTTTGTGGTCAAAACAAGGCATTTTCGAATTTCGTTCTAGAAAGCATCTACCGGAAATGCTTTTCAGAACGAAATTCGCAATAGGTAGTCCAATGTGGAAACGTCAGGTAAGCGTTGAAGTACAAGTTTTCAGGCCAATAACTGCAAAATAAAAATAATAAATTTTTTCAAGTGAGCTTCTGTCACAATGAACATTTCTATCAACTACTACCAACAATTAGTGTATCTGTTTTCATTTTTTGTTGTGAAAATGCAAAATGCGAATTTCGTTCTGTATTTCAATTTCATTCTGTATTTCATTCTCAATCTCATTCTCGGGCTCAATTTCATTCTCATTCTCGGTCTAATTAGCACGCGGTAGCAGGAAGAAGAGAGGAAAGAGAGTGAATGAAACGTGTGCAAGTCTTGGAGGGTAAGGTAAAATCTTAAACCGTTTTTAGGAAGATTTAGAGGACTGCAAAGAGTGAAAAATGCCAGTACAGTGTACAGTGTACTGAGTACACTAGAGCCCCTGCGCCCTGAGTCGCCACCTTGAAGCGAAACATAAAATAATTCGCGTAGCGAAATAAATTTGACAACGAAACTTACGATAAGTATATTCTCCAATGCATAATAACCTTTAGTATCAAATTTAAGATATAGTTTGTGAGTGAATCATGTCAAAATTTTATCTCAAAGACGTTGCACTCAAAACGGCCTAAATTCCTTCGATGCACCATGAGTCGACACCAATGGCGAAAGCAGCAAAATCATTTGTGCTCCACCGCAGAGGAACGATTACTCTGCGTAAAAACGCGGCAGTTGGCCTGAATCACGTTGCGTGATAGGGTGTCGACTCAAGGTACACTTTTGTAAACCCGACTGGGCCTCGAAAAAAGTTCAGTTTTACAATGGTTACTCAAAATAACAACTGATGCTTTTGAAATTATCAAAGCAGAGGAATGTAACAACTTATCCAAGAAGAAAATTTAATGTACAGTCAACCAAATCAAAAGATTTTCACGAAAGGAAAAGTGTTTGAAAAAATAAATTTGGAAAATGGCAGACAACTTACCGTAACTTTTCCGGTGGGTTTCGAAAAACTTGTTTTATAGCAAAAAATGTACAGTTTTCGACGAAAATAATAATAAAATTGTAAAAACATGGTAAGAAGTAACAATTGTTTTCATTTTTTAATTCAAGTTTCCTAAACAAAGAAGGATTTGAAGCGGAATCAAAGTACATAATATTTTTCCAAATTATTGCTGGTGGCGACTCAGGGCGCAGGGGCTCTAGTAGACAAGCTGTAGAGGGTTGTTGTGTGTGCAACTTGCTTGTTCAGTTGAATAAAATGAACCTGCAGGTACCAGTTTATTCTTTGTGAAAAACAGATAGAGATCACACATAATCAAAAGTAAACTGAGCTGTGATTCTACTAAAAACGACTTCACATAAGGATTCATTGGTGCCAGTTCTTTAACATTTTCTTAGTGCAAGCCAAACTCAAGCAAAAACAACTTTTAACAGAGCTTATCAATGAGTAAATGGAGAATGAAGCTAAAAGAAAGAGTTATATTAATTGCACTTGTGAGTTGCTGTATTCTAGTTTATATCAAATACAAGTCTTCCAAAGGCATGATAGATATGGTAGCTGATGATATAATAAAGGAAGACAGTCAGACAAATCAATTTCATGTAGAAACTGCACATTATCACCAAAGAGAAGGTGTAAAAATTATCAAAAGCAGAGAGTTAGCAAAGCCTTTTGATTCTATAAACAAATATAAAGATGATGAAAGCAGAGAGTTGAATTCTTTAAACAATGATGATCAAAAATTAAAAAGTCTTGGTAAAATTGTTAATGAGGAGGTTCACCCATGGGATATATGGTGGTCAATGGTCAGTGAAAGACATGTTACAAAACCAAATGCAGAGTCTCAAATAGCAAAGATTCTAAAAGCAATCGTCACTACACAAATAGTTGAAGCTGATGTTGGCCATCGTGGTACCCAGTTAAAAGCATCACTTTTGTTAGATGGGCCAGAAAGGCAGAAAGTTGTGTTTAAACCAATGAGGTAATGAAAACTGCATGCATAAAGACACTATAAGGGCCAATGTTTTTGTTCCTTGCATTGTGTTACCCCTTGTATTCAGGCTTTTACAAATACATAGATATGTCTTTGTTAATGGAGTTTCAACTGTATGCAAATTATATATGGTGTTATAATGTATTTGATACCCTACATTAGGATGTAGTAGAAATATTGGCCATACTTTTAGATATATGCAAGAAATAAGTGGCAAAAGAGAGTCCAGATCATAATCAGCACCATCATAATTGTCATAAGTATCACCATCATCATCGTCATCTTTAAGTAATGGTTTATTGTAGTTAAAGTGTCATTGTCATAATCATCATCAACAGCATAAATCATAAATGCTCAAATCATAATCACAGCACCACCACAACCACCACCACCACCACCATCATCATCATCGTTGTTGCCACCCTCATCAATGCTGTCATCCTCTTCATCATCATCTTCATCGTCATCTTCATCATCATCATCATCATCATCATCATTATGATGGTGATGATGATTGATGATGATGATGATTGATGAAGATGATCATCATCATCATCATCACCACCATCACCAAGGTTGTCACCCTTTTCATTATCATCATCATCATCATCATCATCATCATCATCATTATCATCATCATCATCGCCATCATCATTCATCATCATCACCATCATCATCATCATCATCATCATCATCAGCAACGTATTTGTCATTATCATCATCAACATCATCACTTTCATCATTTTAATCATTACCCCACCGACTCCACCACCACAAACATCATGATCATGATCATGATCATCATCATGTTCATTATCATCATCCGTGATCATTTTGATAATCATCTTTAGTCATATGATTCTTGGGGGCTTGGAACCCTATAAAATTTCTAATAACCCCATAGAATTTCATCTGCTTTGCATGAATTCCATGCTTGCCATCTGTTTCTACATATAAGCATTGCATTATGACGGAATGTTAAGTCTGTTTTTCTCTTCAGGTACCCTAGAGAGCATATTATTGTAGGAAATATCTATGATGGATTTGACAGACATAATGGAGAGATAGCTGCATTTCATCTTGATAGGTAAGTGAATTGGAGTATAATGTCACTTAAATACTGAAATTTACCAAAATATACAAAACCACTGTTGAATAATTGCCAGTCCAAGTTGCACTGTTTTGAATAAGTGCTCTACCTCAAAATAACATTAAGGCCGGATTACACTAGCATCTGCAGGTAAAAGTTGCTTCACGCTGATGCTTGCTGGAAAACAAGAGAATATGACAGTGTAAAACACCTTAAAAGTTTCTCGTAGTTGCTTGAAGGATAAAGAATTCAAGAGGAATAATTTGATCAGCAATCAAATGAAAACTCTGTGATGGTCGAGTAAAGCGGACTAAGAACCTCGCCAAAGCCTCATCTGCAAGCAACTACGAGCAACTTGTAAGGGGTTTTACACGGTCATATTCTCTTGTTGTCTGGGATCACAGAAAAAATGTGAAGCAACTTTTACCTGGAGATGCTATTGTAATCCGGCATTTAGAAGCAGAGGGAGCTGAAAGGGTCGACACCATGATTTATCAAATTTCTTCAATTGTTTGCCATGTTTTAAATTTCTTTTTGGCGCGTTTTGTTGCGGCTTATATTCAAGGGTGACTTATAAACGCATGTAAAAAACCCGTAACTGATGGCTTACATTATTTTTCAAAGCTGTGAAAGTATTTTAACAATTCAAACGGCAAAAATCAAAAGAACCGTTTCCTGTGAATTTGAAATCTCAAATGTCAGTCGTATTGCCCAAGGGGTACTTAGTATAATTTGTTTGGGTATGGGTATATGCCGCCCATATGGGTGGGTTTTTGGTCCTGAAATTCTCTAAACATGAGTATGATTTTAACCAAAAAACCCCCATAAAAGTGGATGGCAAATTCAAGAAAAGTCGAAAGTTAACTTTTATTCGGTCAGAAAAGTGGTAAAATTGCGTCAAAGATGTTCGTAGTACAATATCAAGCAATACTATGGTCTAGAAAGTCATTATTCTCATATTCCGCTTATTTTACTCGTAAAATAGGGTCTGTTTCTGCAAAGGTTTACATAATAAGTGGGTGGGTTTCAAATCTAGGCGGCACATCCCCGTCCATTCATAAGTCACATACCACCCCGGGTCGTATTGAAGCCAGTTGTTTTCATGCATCATGACAGTACTTAGGCTGTTCGCTTTTTTCAAATAAGTTTCTACTTGCTCAGTTACGGGTTTCAGGGCCGTCCCTACATTGGGGGTGTTGGGGGTGAGAGAGCCCCTCTGGAAAAAGGACCAGTCGGCAAATCGGTAGTTTCAGTCGGTGAAATCAATCTTTTATGCATTCATGAATCATTTATACAGAGTAAAGGCTAAGGAAAAACAATGGGAAATAAAACAGAACTACTGCAAAAGCATGGAGCATCTTTGCTTCACAAGGGAGGGCCGACCAAACGAAGTTTAAAATAATTGATTTCCATACTACAGATCAAAGTTATACAATCAAAATTTTCCAAAGTATGCCATATTTTTTGCAGTATCAATGAGACTCTATAGCAAGCAATAATATTTGTCAATCTTTCGGATGCGTTTAGAATTCAGACGCTCTAAGATGGTTCGGCTTTTGACTACAATTTTGAAGTTTTGTACCACTCAAAGATCATAAGAATTCCGTATGAATTCCACGATAGAGTTTAAAGAGAATTGCATTTTAAGAGTTCCGAAAAGGCCGTTAGAGTGATTTTAGCTTCAGGATTTTCCAAAATTTACCGGGGAGCATGCCCCCGGAACCCCCTAGCAGCGTGCGCCTTCGGCGCATGTTCTACCACAGTGCCCGTGTTAATCGTGCCCATCAAAATTTAAGTACCCTCCTAAGCCCATTTGATGACGTCTAAAAGGTGTTTTCAGTTGGACTCTAGTCGGCAAATCGAGACGGTCACACCCCCCCCCCCCCTAGAAAAATTTTGTCGGGACGGCCCTGACGGGTTTTGTACATGCGGCTTTTTAATCGAGGGTGGCTTGCTTTGTTTCCAGAACATCATTTAATATGGCTTATATTCAAGGGTTGGATATCAACAAAGGTGGCATGGGTATAAACATAAAAAGGGGCTAACGATCCCAGAGACCAAAACCTTAAAAACTAAGAAGCCTACAAAAAAATTACGTTTTGTATTTTTTTTCTATCCCTGATGTTATTCAAAGTCTAGGAGTCGACTCTGCTATGTGTTCTTTTGACATTGGCAGTCTTTTCACAAACGTGCCTTTCGACGAGACCACCTGGATTTGTACTGTTGCGTTATGCTGAAGGAAAGTTGTCTGCCCGCCATTCCCTGAGGAGATATTCATACTTGAAGTAATTGAGGGCCTGTTTACACGGAGGCGGGTCAGCCCGGTTAGGCGAGCTGGCTCGGCCACACGAGATAAGACAACAATAAATTCTTTTGTTTGTGAATCTTGCGTTTACATGAACAATTACCCAGCCCGGTAAGGCGAGATCCGTGATCAAAGGACGCGGATCTCACCTGACCGAGATCTGTAGGAACAAAGGAATCTTTTGTTTGTTCACTTTGCGTTTACATGGAGAGCGGGCTAGCTCGGTCAGGCGTGGTGAAATCCTGACAGGAAAGAATGAAAAAGTGTTAATAAGCAAGCCTAGCTCTGCTAACCGGGCTGGATAATTTATCCATGTAAACGGGTGTAAACGCTCTGAAAAGGATCTCGCCTAACCGAGCTTGCTCGGCTGACCGGGGCTGACCAGCCTCCATGTAAACAGGCCCTGAGTCTGCCAGCAAATCCATGGAGCTAAGCTTCAACAATATATTGTATGGGCAAAGAGAAGGCATTGCTATGGGAAGCCCTTTAGAACTAGTGCTGAACAACGTTTTTTATTGTTTACGAATGCAAACATTCTGGCTCAACATCAAAACATCCGGTCTATTTTAGATATGTCAATCGCACTTTCGCTATCTTCATAGAAGATTCGCATTTCAGCCTTTTCCTTTAATAACTTAATGCATTGCACCCCTCACTCAAATTTACGTTCAAAAAGGAAATAAACATCTCTTTACCTTTTAAGATTGTCGATGTTGAAAAAATTACTAGTGGGTTTCTCGCAGTTATATATCGGAAACCAACTTTTTGCTACCCCTACATGGGCTGGGATCCCTTCAGTACAAAACAGAAGGAAAGTATCCTTTTTATACTCTTATTCATCGAGCACTTACGATCTGTTCTAAAACTAAGCTTGATATTGCATTAGGAAAAACAAAATCCAATTTATCGAAAACGGCTATCCAGAGGACATTATTTCGGATTGTTTCCGCAAGAAGATCGCAAGTTTTTCGGCTGATAAAATGTACAGTCCAAATAAGTGCCCTGTTTAACTAAAAATGCCAGTGAAGTACGTACTGTGTGTCGCCTTTCCCAGAAATTTGGATTAAACAACATGTTCTAACTTACATTTTTAAACACAATTTTCGACAAAGAGAGCAACCATAATGTGCGATTCGAAGCAACAACCCACCCTTAAGCATGATTTCACTCGAAGATTTCATTCAATTAGTTCAACTGGTCATCCCGCTGTATCCCTCGAGCTGACTGATGTCCAAAACAGAATATGAATCCAGCTTCACCTTTCTGATTGTTGCATTTCGATCATTACATTCGTCGTAGTCTACGCTCCTCCACAACCCACATTCCCGCCTCAGCTACTTAGGAAACAACAATTATGTTATTTAGTTTTCAGTTGCCGTTTCTGAAAGAGTGGGAGGAATGTAAAAAGTCAAAACTCAGGATCCATGATTGTCTGTCGAAGTATACAATTATTTAATTAAGTATACACTTTTAATATGAATGTAAAATTTGATTCTTAATGTCTTCCAATCTTTTAGAATTCTAGGATTCTACAGAGCTCCACCGGTCGTTGGAAGGAGAATAGATTTAGAAAAAGAACTGAAACCAGTTGCATCGCAGAAATTATTAAAAACATTTTTCAAAAATGGTGAGATATTTTCTTGCACAATTGTTTATACAGTTGTATCTCTTCTATTGGCAAAACCTTCAATGAACGTGTTTCGTTGCTGTGTTGAGTAGTGAATTTCCTGCGGATTTGTTGGGTTTTCTCACGTGGACTCCTACCAGCTGATTGGTGTTCAAAGCATAAAACCAATGGAACTTTTCCTTTCTTATTGGTGCAATTTGATCCAGATCTGTGTATAAATTCCGCCATTCTCAATCGTTTTAGGGTGTTTCTGGCGTTTGTACTCTGAGAAGTGTCAGACGAAGTCAAACGAATTAAGACAATTCAGTGACGAGGAAAAGTAAAAAATAAGGTACCATGCTGGTATACGAATTGACATGATGTGACCATCACGCAGGTATTAAATAGAACCTGTGTGGCTATCGACTTGGGGCTGCTCATACCTTTCTTGCCGGTATGGTACCAATAGCATTTACAATGTAAGCATCGAAAAAAGTTTAGAAAGAATCCAGTGATCCCCTTAAAAAGTCAGCAGCAACCAATGACCTATACTTTATAACAGGATTTATCAAATGATCTGTTTGCTTATGTTATGCAAATAAATTCATTTTCTAGAAAATCAAGATGTTTGCTTCTACGGAGTTTGTTATTACTGCAAAAAGTCCGAAGCTGCCTGTGCAAAGGGTAATATCATGGAGGGATCTGTGACAATATGGTTACCACATGGATGGGAATTGAGCAATAATAGACACCCATGGCAACGAACATATAGAAACAATAAAAAAGCAAGGTATTGCCTACTTTGTAAGACTTCATTATTATCTTAGAACAACTGTAGAAATCTTCAACAACATTGCACTAGTCAATTAAAAGCCTGTTCATTCGCTGTCGAATTTTCACTCGACAATAATCGACTTTTGTCGGACAATGTCGGGAGAAGTTGAGGAGTGATTGCATAAAAATGATTTCAGCAATTTGGAAGTGAAAGGACAGCGAAGTCGGGTCATAAATTTGAAGATGTTTTAACTTTCCTCGACAACCCTCCACATCACTCAACACAGCTCGACTTCACTCAACTGAGAGAAGAAATGCTGTCCACTTTCTACTCCACGAAACTTCAAGTGAAAATCTAGAGCGTTTGAACAGGCCTTAAGCCGTAAATTGGTACAGTTTATTCTGGATAACTTGAGCCCCAAGGGACTGATGGAAATGGTTACAGTTAACGCAAGTTTGACGAGTTTTCCGGGCTCTCGATAACTCAAATTTCAGGAAGTTAGACACAAGTTGAAGGGTTTATTAGGTTCCTCGCAGCAAACTTAACTGGTAAAAGTTTGCAATCTTTAAGGTCAATGCAACTTCATTGTTCAATAAACGCTTCCATCTAATAAACGCCGAAACAAAAGTTTTCAAATATAAACAAAAGAATTTTGGGTTTGTAGAGGAAATTCGTTATTCGACATCGAACATGAAATATGATTAAAATTCGTTTTTTATTGCAACGCTCAATTGCTACGTTATTTTCACACTCGTACCACACGAGTACTGAGGTCTTTCGTATTACTAATAGTTCATTTCATAACTATGATGGTATTACACTGTTTGCTGTTCCTTGTTGCCTTGCTGAATTGATAATTCTCGAAAAGAATGTATAGTCATAGACCTTTTCGACGAAAGGCCGCCAGGATAGATATTTTCAAAATTTCAAGTTATTGAGTTTTGGATTTTTAAATCTAAAACTTAGTCTAGGCGAAGTAACCCCCTGATCTGTAGTCACTATTTATTCATATTGCTTCACTCGGTTATAATGCTCATATGAATAACTCGAAATCCTTGTGTTCTTGGTATCGATGAATCTACATAGGTGCAGTATTTCACTGCCATTGCTCTGGTACTATTGATTTGACGAGCAAAGTTTCCGATGTTGTATGGACTTTGACCGTAATAAGTGACTTTTCACCCCGACTGGTCTGAGCCCTTGTAAAATCGTTAACTTTGAACGTCCATGAAATCATGTAATACAAGTGCTAAGATACTGTAGTAAACCTTTGCACTTTGTCTAAATTTTGGCTGGTTAATACAAATTACGGCCCCTCAGTTGAAAGATCTTAGAATTTAGAGATATTTTGACGACAGTCGCTAAAGCTTGAACGAATTGTCTTCTCTTTTAGATGGGAGCTTGATCCAGATTACTGTTCGGACATAATGAACGTTTCACCATATGACTCTGGACCAAGGCTTCTGGATATAATGGATACTTCCATTTTCGATTTCTTGATAGGTAAACATATACATTCACTAATTCTGCGGCCCTGGCCAAACAGTGAAACATTGGTCGTCAAATATTTGAGATTTGATTTACAAGCAATGTTTGACCGTTTGATGACGTGGCAAACATAGCTTGAAAAGCAGAACTGCGTTGCAATGTATTTGAAAATTCTCAAAACAATCACTGCTTCTCACAAGAAAAAATGCTTGACGAGCATTGTTTCACGAAGTGGCCATTCCAAACGTTAAAACATTTTTGTAACAACCATATTCCAGATGTTTGACGAAAAATGTTAAAACTTTTGGCAAGGGCCTTACTAGTTTTTGTTTTTTTATAAGAGATACGTATTAAAGTTTGATTATTCTATTCTAATTATCCACAAAACTAAAATCCTTGCCAAAAATGCTGGAACCCGCTCTAAAGACGCATACCCCTTCCCCAATTCAATGTTTTTCGAAGTTGATGTTGCCAGTGGTCCCAAAATTGAGTCGGGGGAAAGGGGATCTAATTACCTAAATATATTATAATGGGATCGGGTTTTCAAGGTAAAACATACTCATAACATAATATCCCCAATATTTTTGCCGATGATTGTAGGGGTTTCTTAGCTTCACTAGCATTTGATGGTTGAAAGTTTCTTAGCATTAGCTTAAATTGAGTCTCCAAGTAAAAGGAATCATTATATTTCCAGGAAATGGCGATCGACACCATTATGAAACATTCAAGAAAGGTGGATCACGTGGCATGTTAATTCATCTAGACAACGCAAAGAGGTACAAATTTACGTATCAATCTAAGGGCTGATATTCTTAGCTATTCCATTCGATAATTTAGATAATCTATCGTACTTCCGTTTATAAAAGCCCTTGGCGTTTATTTAATTTTGAAGAAAATTGATGCGGCGTTTATTTAAGGGAGGCGTTTAAGCGACTGAGAACTTTATTGAGATCTTTCATCAGGGAAAACATTTCGCAGCAAGATAATGGATTTTTTAACAAGGAGTATCCACACTTTGGACTTGAAACACGCGCATTTTTTATAAGGAAGTGCTTTATAAGGAAGGTAGTACTCAGATAGGCAAAAACTTAAGGAATTTCTAGTACTGGATCGGAGACTACCAAGGAATCTGACTTTTTCTTTAACTTAACATTTCGATTAAAAAAGATGAAATTTTGCATTAACAGAGCAAGCAATACTTGTCGCCCATGCTTTTCAATCAGTATTCATTTCTATTCGTCTTCTGACACCTTATGACCTATATTTCCTTGACCATTGGTTATTTTGAAGAATCACAAAGTGAAAAGTTAAGGAATTGCTAAGGAATATTGAGTACTCAAATTTGGCCATCAGTTAAGGAAATTCAGTACTGAGCCTGAGCCGAACTTCCTTATAAAAAATGCGTGTAAGTTTATGCATTTAGAGCGTACTTTTTGGTAACCTCCTGTTTTTAGCAGACATTCCTAATTCTGAAAACGGTAGACTTAGCAGGAAAATGTTTCCTGAACCAAAAGTAACACAGCTGCCGAAACGGTAGGCTGACCAGAATAATCTCGATTTAAACCATTCATTTTAAAGCGAGAACGAGATTCCTTGCGATGTCTGCGAAACCTTCCAGCTTCGGGGACAGAAGGTTTTCGAGGCCTACCAAACCTGCCGTTTTCAGAAGACGGTACCAAAAAATACGTTCCGACGTCTACCGAAAAGAGAAGGCGTCTGCTGAAAACAGAATGTAACCAAAAAATACGCCCTAACTTTTACGGACATGGTCATTTTCATTCTAAGTTCCATAACCGTCTTAGACGAAATTACAAGCAATATATTCTTTCACGCGAATAAAGTTTTAGGTGGACGTATCAAATTTTGGCGGAACACTGCAGATGTGCTGGGTAGGAGGTAGAGGATCGCCGATGCATTGATGACACTTAGGGAAATTTCCTTACCCTAAACATCTTGCAGTCCCATCCTTCTAGCATAAGGCTCATAGAAAGACATGACGCCGACGACCAGTGCAATGCTGGTAGATTTGAGCCTGGTTTCTTCTCAATTTTTCAAAAAAATTGAAGTCTGTTAGATTTCATTCATATCATTGTTTATTCTGCTCCTATGATATTTTAAATTTAAAGTTCAAAACTAAATTTGAAAACTAATGCATTAAAATAACTATCGCGAAATAAATTTTTTTTATCAGTAAAAATTTAACCTAAAATTTGTGTCATGTAATGAAAATTACTTGACGTTAAAAATTCGAAAAATAAATTTACATTTATCAACTTAAAGAAAATAAGTTTAAAAGTCGTTGTGCGTCTTTTTCAATCCAGTACTAAATCATACCATATTCTGGCACGTACACAGCACATTTCCTACCGATAAAATTTTGTGGGTATTTTTTTCATGAAATTCCCTTAGGCAAGATTTTCTTTGATAAGGTATTCGCAGACATTTACTTTAATCGCAATTTTGTCATGTCAAAAACTTAAATATTCTCAAATTTTTATGCCCCGGGGGAGGGGGCACTTCATTGGTTCAAATGACTAGACGTGCCACCCAGTTTTTCCAAACTCACCCATGTCTACCAATGAATTTTGTTTCTCGTGGTACCCGTGTATAGAAAAAACAACGAAATTTTTTACCCATTTGTACCAATATCTCAAATGTTTGAACCCAATTTAACGTCTTAGGCAGCTCTAAATGCAGCGAAAAGGCATTTGCGCTGAAAACTAAAACTCACTTTTTATCAGGCTTTTCAAAGAAATGCATGTCTAAAATGTTATATTTATTTTACTACCCATGTGTAGAGGTTCTTTACAAAAAATCAACCCATATGTAGGAAAATTGGCACTGAAAAAGTTACCCATTTGGGCGGCATGTCTAGTATAACAAACAATGGAAGTAGCCCCCCCCGGGATTTATGCACTTAGCCTGATTCTGGTTTTGACTGGAAAATGTTTGAATTTTTTCAAGGATTCGAGAGAGTACATACAAAAGACTGAAAACGATCTCAACAGACAGCTCTTCTCCTGATTCTTTGAGCTCAAGGCTACGAAATTCCTTGCTTTCTGACCCTGTCTCCCCAGTTCTCAGTAAACAACACTTAAAAGCACTAGACAGAAGGTTGAAAATTATTTTGAATGTGGTTGAAAAGTGCATTAAGTTGAAAGACATTACAAATGTTGTCATCAAAGATCAATTTTGATAAATTAGAATTGAATATATTTAAGACAGTTATATTTCAAATAATTAATTTCTTAGAAATAAAGTTTGACTTAAAGTGTAGAATTTTATAAATAACAACAAAACGAAGATTTTATATTTTGTGAGAGGTATGACAATAATTTTGCCTATCATTTATTTTCTGTTTCTAAGGTGCTGGCAAAACTATCAAACACTGTTTGTCAAACATTTGAAATTTGTACCATAATACTCATCCACAAATGCTATCAATCCATTCTGTTTGCTACTCTTGACAGTGCATGGGAGGACAAACCATGAAGTTTGTGAAAGAAACACATTCTCACTCTCCAATATTCATATATTTGCTCCTCTGTGTGTCTACCTTTTCTTTGATCTTTTACCCTCGCCTGTGAAAATAAGGAGGCTTAAATGAAATTAGGGGCTAGCTTATATTTTTAGAGGCTTATAACATTTTCCCTCAAATATTCCGATTTGTGATTATGATTTTGTTAATTCTGTATTTTGCAACAGATTTTCAACAAATGCCACTGTTTCTCAAACCCACGATGACCTCCTGTACAAATAAGAAACCACAAGTGGCTGCTTGCGCAGAGCTTCTTGTGGCGAAGAGGCAATAATAAAAATTTGAAGAAGCCTTGCTTCACTATACATGTACAGTAGTTATTCGATTATCCGGCCTGCTCGGGACATGAGATTTAAAAATTTGTTCGCATTATCAAAAATCACAACAAAAACCAGTTACAAACTAACAAGGGTAGTTTTTAGTTGTCTTTCAAAACAGAAGCAGTAAATCCAAAAATTGTGTCATTCTCAGTATACTCGAAAAGAGTTATTTTGTGATCATTTCAGTGTGACATTTTGATCTTTGAGTGGTTTGCGCAAAGACAAATAGAATATTTGCTGATGATTTCATAGTTGGAAATTTTTTACAGACCGGATAGTCTAGGTCCGGGTAAATGAGGAGTTGGATAATCGAATAACTACGGAAGTTTTGTCACATAATTTTCTATTATATTTTGCCTCAAGCTGTTTCTGGCTCATTCTTTAAAATGTTTATACAAAGATATAGGGCAAATATTTCTTTACCTTTCTTTGGGGGTACTTTTCCTCTAGCTATTCGCCGAGCTTTCATTTCCTCTTTGAAATCCTACGAAGTTTCAGAAATTTTTTGATTTTTAACCTTTTCTTTAAAATATTTTGGATGGGTGCTAAGGGGAATTTGTCTCTTCATAAATCTATACGAAATTTGAATTAAAGGAAAGAGATTTCCATGGGATATTTCCATGAAAACGATAAGATTTCCAACAAGACTGTATGTCCCTCATGTGCTAATAATTCACTGCTAACATTTTGTCATTAAAGGCCTTATGCAATGGAAAAACTGATATCCATTTTTTTTCTCTTTTCCTCTTCTACTTACTGCCTTGACCACAAAACTGCAGTCAGAATGAAAATTGGCCGTCTGGAAGCCATTTTATAGGCACTCAAAGTTGCAATTTTGCCAACCTAAACTGCAAAAAATATTGTGCTTGTGTGACGTCATTTCCAGTACCCATTAACAAATTTCCAATGGCAGAGTATAGGGGGGAAAAGTTTTGGTAAGAGGGTGTAAAATCTTTGCGCGTTAAATGGGATACTTTTGGAGTAACAGGGCTATAAGGGGGCTATAACTGCCCTGAAAATGAGTAGTTTGCCCTTTTCAACCCCATTTGATCTAAGGCGCCACAGAAACAACAACGCACGCTTGGTAAAGCAGCGTGGCAATAAGCACAGCTTGCCAAGATGCAGCGTGATCAGCAAAGTATGAAAATGATCAGCAAAGGTTGAAATTTCATTTTAAACAAGAAATCAACATGTCCATTTTCATTGCATAAGGCCTTTAAGAATTTTTTTGAGATGATGACGGTCAACATTCAGTAACTTCTAGGTAAAGAACTCATAGTATTAGAATGTGCTGCAGCATTCTGGTCTATTTCATCAAACCTACAGGTGTCAGGTGAAGGTGAAATGGTCTATTTATGACAGGCAGCTACTGTAACAATACACCTTCTCAACTAAGGGTCTCGTTTTCAAAAAATTTGAAACTTATGTCACAGAAACATTTTGACTTCAGTCAGTTTCAAATCCAGCACCTTTATTTAAGTGTTGAAGCATATTTTACACTTCTTGTCATTCCGATGTTGATTATATTGCGTATTGCCATTAAAAGTTTGAAAATTTAGAAGAGATTTGATTGTAAAAAATGAGGGTGTAAAATTTTACCCTGAGCCATATTTCACGGTCATATCCTTGATGAATTTTCAAACTTTTTGTGGCTATAAAATCAACATGGTAGAAGCAAGAAAATTTTCCTTAGCACTAAAATTAACGTGCTCAATCTGAATCTGGGGTCAAAATTTGTATACAAGCAAATTTTTTGTAAATTTTGAAAACGAGGCTCTATAGGTTGAAAAGGTCTATTACATACCAAATGTTCATCATGATAAATTCCAAGGAACCTGAGCTTCCTTAACAAGATTCCAAATTTTTTTAACGGGGATAGTAGTTTACAGCTGTTGGTCCATATGGCTTGCTTTTGTACATTTGTATTACCTTTGCAGATCTGTGAAATGAAAGTATCATTACTAAGTTGAAAAGTGCAACATTCTGACCCAGAGAGCTCTGCAAAGAGGTCTACAAGATAGGCAAAAGGCAGACAGTGTGGACACATTATTTTCATGTCTGAATTTGTTATGTTTCTTTTTTTGCGAGCCTTAAATGTGGACACAAGAGTCATCATCTTGAGGGCAATTTCACTAATGAGCTCAACTTTCTGTAGCATGAACGAAACTTCAATTTTCTGATGTAGACAAAAACGTGGTCCATTAAGGGGTAGGACACTGTAACAGCCAAATTCTATCAACTATGACCAACATTATTTGTTGATAGCCCATATACCAAACCATCACAAACCCTGCATTTGGGGCTAGATTTGGTGGATGCAAAACTGTTGATACATTTTCATCGACATATCCATGCCAGAAAAGTGAGAAACAACTAGGAACCCTTTAGTTTAGTATAGGCCTACCCACCTAGGCCGTTAAACCGGGCGCGGGCCCTTATACATATACTCACACTCTCAGCAGTGTGCTCATACTTACCTTTCAGAAACTGGTCTTGGTAGGTTACCAAAAATTTTAGAACTCAAGATGGCCATTTTGCGCACGTAGGAAGAATTCATTTTCAAGAAACTCCCCTTCTTCTTTCTGGCAACTTCTTTGGACAGTGGGGTTAGTGGGGTTAGGCCTCACCCAAGCATTCGATTCATTGGTTGCTGCTGTTGGAGATTGCTGTTGTGGTTGCTGCTGCTACTTCCGTTAAAAAAAACCATTCTTCCAAAGATTTCACATCATATTGTCTCTCTTGCAAATCATATTGTTTTTTAAACAATATAAACGATTGTCTTTTGTTTTGATCACGTCAATCAAAGTTTTACAAACTGCTGAGTACCGGGTCATCTGTCACGTCATTCCACGGAAAGGGTCATTCTTTTTGGAGTTCAGAAGACGAAGGTCTTGGAAATTCTGGCCTGCTGGCACAGCCCAGACACAGACAGGGTACTAAACTGGAAAGCAACTGAAAAGTAGTACTAGAAATATGACTGAAAGTACCAGATTCGTGCCTTTCACAGCAGCAGAATACAGTCAGTCTCTTCGAAGCTTTATTGAATTATCTGACAACCACGAAAAAATGAAAGGTTTGATTGATCCTGTCATCAGAAAATTTGAAGGAAAGCCGATTCATTTCATGAGCATTGGTGCAGGAAATGGGAATTTTGATGGTATGCTCATCAATGAGAAATGCTTGACTGTTGATTTTTTTTATGGAATAGAACCAGATGATGATCGTAGAAAAGAACTACAGAAGCGTGTCTTGTCTTGGAACATTGATCACTTTATTGACGAGAGTTGTTTTGACGAATTTTTTGAAACAGAAATCAAGTTCGACTTGATTCTCATGTCACACGTTTTGTACTTTATATCAAAACCGATAGAATCAATCTTAAAAGCAATGAGCTTTCTAAAAGGTCAAGGAAGGCTTGTTATCATTCACGATGACAAAGGTGGCTTACCAGAAGTGTATTCCACATTTCTTCAACTGCTTGACAGTTGCTCCTTGAAAAAGGAAGATTTCGCAGCTTTGACAATTTCAAAACTTTCAGACGACATGTGTAGTTCGGGTATCACCCATGTATTAAGTAAAGGAACATACAGGCTTGATGTAACAGAGTTTGTTGAAAAGACAAACACACCAAAAGTGATTGATTTGGTATCATTCATGTTACAAACAAGATTTGACAAACTGCCTACATCTATTCAAGAAGACGTTTACAAAATGGTGAAAGAGGGCTGCATTCAGGATGGAAATAACAAACACTATTTTCCAAACCCCTTTGGTATGATAGTTGTCACCAAAAGTATATAGATAGTTGCTTTGTTATGCAGATTGCTGCAATGAATGAATATAAATGCCTAATGAGTTAATGAATAAATTGATTCATGTTTGAGATATCATGGGTTCTAGTTAAGGACTGTTTATTATAAAAACTTAATAGGGGATTTCGAAGGGAAACCCAACAACAGTTCACGTTAGTAAATAAAAGAGTCCCCTAGGCTTATTACACGAATGGTAGTTATCGCTATTGAGTCTTATGTTGGACGCTCAAGCCACTCTGAGCAAACACCTGTATGGTTGTTGTTGTTGTTGTTGTTGCTGTTTGCGAAGAATGGGACTCGTGTTATAGAAGTATAGAGTCCCCCAAAGGGGGATGCGAAATCACGCTGTGCAATTTTTTGAAGACCCAGGCACACACAATATAAAATCTTTCGAAATTTTAGAGCAAGTTTCAAATTCACAGCTGCTTAACTTCATATATTAGGGTCAACTTTGAAAAATTCTTCCCACGAAAAGTTTTTAACAGGGGGACAGAAAAAAATGGTTTTAGGGAGCTTGTAAGTTAGTTAGATTGCGAATGAGAGAAACAGGAATGCTTGATGGATAAAAGGGCCACATAACCGTCATTCCTGCGCAAATTAGACCATTCTGCAATGATTTCCCCAATATGTAAATCACGAAATCACGGGCTGTACCAAGACATTTCACGTGACACGCTGGAGCTTAAACCCTGGCAAAACGATCAAACATTGTTGGTCCAACACTTCAAATTTGCTTTACATTACAACAAATGTTTTACCGTTTGGCCACGTCCAAAACGTTGCTGTCACACAACGATGTTATTGCTAATGTACAAGTACGAACACCTTATTGCTAAGAAATGTTTCTAGTTGGTGAAATGTTGCAAGTTGTTGCAGTTTTACATAAACAAAAGAAATGTTTGATAAGAAATGTTGCAAAGGCGGCCAAATGATCAAACATTCCTTGACAAGCAAAATAAGCAAACTATGTGGCGTGATGTTTTTGAAAAAGTTCAAAAACATTTTTGCTTGACGCACGCAAAAAATGTTGGACAAGCAATGTTTTTGGACGTGGCCACACGGTCAAACATTTTGCTTGACAAGCAATTTTCAAATGTTGGACGCAAACATCTTTTCATGAAACCACGCATGAAAAATTGTCTCGCCACGCCGAAGCGCTAAAGGGGGCTTCACAAGATTCAAATGTTGGACTTGCCCGTGGCCGTGTATATCATATTTTGTCAATACTTCTTTTTCTTTCTTTCGGATCTGCTTAATCGATAGATCAATCGTCTTATGTACCTAATTGCTGTCCGCCTGTCAGGTTTTTGAAAATTTCCATCCCCCGTTCTTATAAGGATCCCCGCTAACTAAGATTTGCGTTGAATTTCGTGCCAATTTTTTCTTTTTATTTCACTCTGACTTTCTTGGTAGCTACGAAAATTCACTTAAATATGGTATTTGTAAGAACATAGATAGTGGTAAAATAGAATTGTTGATTGCCAGACCTTATAAGTACTGTAAGGCCCGTTTGCACTGCGTTTCAGCAGTTTCCTGACAAACTTTGTAAAACCAATTCTGAAAAACTTTTTTTATTTTTATCCCCCGCCCATTAGACCTTGATTAAGATGGTGATGCGGACAACGACGATGATAATGTGATGATGATGATGATGATAATGGTGATGCAGGGTGAAAATGACGATGCCGACGACGATGATGACGATTGTGATTATCATTATGGTGATGATGGTGATGGTGATGATGATGATAGTGATGCTGCATGATGCCGAATTCAGATGATGATAAATGATGATGATGATGATTGTGATGGTGATGG
The DNA here is from genome assembly GCA_014526335.1 of Chrysaora quinquecirrha. Lineage (NCBI taxonomy): Eukaryota > Metazoa > Cnidaria > Scyphozoa > Semaeostomeae > Pelagiidae > Chrysaora > Chrysaora quinquecirrha. The sequence continues at coordinate 429,790 of JACTAT010000131.1, read as the reverse complement.
TGATGGTGATGGTGATGATGATGGTGATGATTATGATAATGATGATGATGATGATGATGATGATGATGATGATGATGATGATGATGACGACGACGACGACGACGACGACGCTGATGATGATGATGATGATGATGATGACGATGATGATGATGATGATGATGATGATGATGATGGTGATGAATAATGAATGATGATTTGAAGGTGAAGAATGAAGCAGGTTCTTTTAACTACTGTATCCAGAACTGGAGTTTCTTTCATTTTATGAGATTTGAAGAGTCCCCCTTTGTTCCTTAGTTAACTAATTGTGTAGAAAGATGTAAAACCATTTTAAACACGTCGCAGCTTAAAAAATAAAAACCATTTCATGTTTCGTGTCAGATTTGTGAATTTCGGTGAATTGTAACTACAACTATCTGCAATAATGTGACAAGTGTGTGTTGCGAATACAAGCATTTTTATAAAGAACCTAGCTCAAGGTCTACTTCCAAAAGCTCCTCACTTATGGACCCCTTTTGATGAAATTGAAATGTCATAAGTTCCTTTATATAGTTCTTTTATTTTAACTGCATATTTAGTTCCATGACTATTATGAGGTGTAACTTGTACATGAGCAAAGCTTAAAACTACCAAAGGAAACATTTGATAGTTTCGTAGAGGCGTAACACAATTTATGAGAGTTTAGACTGCAAATGCATGTAACCGTCTTCCTTATTTTTAATTAGTTGCAGTGATAAAAACGTTCAAAATTGCAAAGTTCCTTAGTGATAAAAATGTTTGAAATTGCAAAGTTCCCTGGTGATAGAGATGTTCAAAATTGCAAAGTTCCTTAGTGATAAAGATGTTCAAAATTGCAGTTCCTTAGCTTAGCGATGTTATTTTTAGACGTATAAGTTCTTTAAATTTTTCAGCCTCCTTCATTTAGATTCCTTATAAAGTTTTTCTTCATAAAAATCAACGTGAACTTCTTGAGAGCAAGGATTTTCCATGTTTAGCGAATTAAGAGTATCACTCGAAGAAAATAGCCATCTTTTTTGCTAGAATTGATATATGGAATTAAGCATCACAATGCATAAAATGGAAATACAAGTAAATTTAAATTCCAGTTGTCCATAAATGGAACGTTTAACATAATTTTAAAGCATATTGAGCGTTCGTTCTTGCAATTGGGAACAGAAATACAAAAGGGAAGGTTACAATCTCCTTTACTTTCCATAGTAACCGCTAGAAGGAAAGAAAGAAGAAGAATTACTATTGTGTACATGATTTCAATTCAAAATACTTCAAATTTTGCTGTTTGATTTGCAGAAAATTTGAAGCAGATACTGATGTTTACTTTGTATCAATATCAGAGTTTGTTAGATGAATAAAACTAGGTTACTTACGCATCTTTCTTTCCATAGTAACGGCTAGAAGGAAAAACAGGAGTTTTAATACAAAGAAATATCAGTCCACTATGATTCATATTGTACAGATTAATAACTACATACGATGAATTAGCTACTGATGTTTACTTTGTATCAATATCAGAGTTTGTTAGATGAATAAAACTAGGTTACTTACGCATCTTTCTTTCCATAGTAACGGCTAGAATGAAAAACAGGAGTTTTAATACAAAGAAATATCAGTCCACTATGATTCATATTGTACAGATTAATTACTACATACGATGAATTAGCTACTGATGTTTACTTTGTATCTATATCAGAATTTGTTAGATGAATAAAACTAGGTAACTTACGCATCTTTCTTTCCATAGTAACGGCTAGAAGGAAAACAGGAGTTTCAATACAAAGAAATATAAGTCCACTATGATTCATATTGTACAGATTAATTACTACATACGATGAATTAGCTACTGATGTTTACTTTGTATCTATATCAGAATTTGTTAGATGAATAAAACTAGGTAACTTACGCATCTTTCTTTCCATAGTAACGGCTAGAAGGAAAAACAGGAGTTTTAATACAAAGAAATATAAGTCCACTATGATTCATATTGTACAGATTAATTACTACATACGATGAATTAGCTACTGATGTTTACTTTGTATCTATATGAGAATTTGTTAGATGAATAAAACTAGGTAACTTACGCATCTTTCTTTCCATAGTAACGGCTAGAAGGAGAAACAGGAGTTTTAATACAAAGAAATATAAGTCCACTATGATTCATATTGTACAGATTAATTACTACATACGATGAATTAGCTACTGATGTTTACTTTGTATCTATATCAGAATTTGTTAGATGAATAAAACTAGGTAACTTACGCATCTTTCTTTCCATAGTAACGGCTAGAAGGAAAAACAGGAGTTTTAAGACAAAGAAATATAAGTCCACTATGATTCATATTGTACAGATTAATTACTACATACGATGAATTAGCTACTGATGTTTACTTTGTATCTATATCAGAATTTGTTAGATGAATAAAACTAGGTAACTTACGCATCTTTCTTTCCATAGTAACGGCTAGAAGTAAAAACAGGAGTTTTAATACAAAGAAATATAAGTCCACTATGATTCATATTGTACAGGTTAATTACTACATACGATGAATTAGCTACTGATGTTTACTTTGTATCTATATCAGAATTTGTTAGATGAATAAAACTAGGTAACTTACGCATCTTTCTTTCCATAGTAACGGCTAGAAGGAAAAACAGGAGTTTTAATACAAAGAAATATAAGTCCACTATGATTCATATTATACAGATTAATAACTACATACGATGAATTAGCTACTGATGTTTACTTTGTATCAATATCAGAGTTTGTTAGATGAATAAAACTAGGTTACTTACGCATCTTTCTTTCCATAGTAACGGCTAGAAGGAGAAACATGAGTTTTAATACAAAGAAATATAAGTCCACTATGATTAATATTATACAGATTAATAACTACATACGATGAATTAGCTACTGATGTTTTGCTTTGTATCAATATCAGAGTTTGTTAGATGAATAAAACTAGGTTACTTACGCATCTTTCTTTCCATAGTAACGGCTAGAAGGAAAAACAGGAGTTTTAATACAAAGAAATATCAGTCCACTATGATTCATATTGTACAGATTAATTACTACATACGATGAATTAGCTACTGATGTTTACTTTGTATCTATATCAGATTTTGTTAGATGAATAAAACTAGGTAACTTACGCATCTTTCTTTCCATAGTAACGGCTAGAAGGAAAAACAGGAGTTTTAATACAAAGAAATATAAGTCCACTATGATTCATATTGTACAGATTAATTACTACATACGATGAATTAGCTACTGATGTTTACTTTGTATCTATATCAGAATTTGTTAGATGAATAAAACTAGGTAACTTACGCATCTTTCTTTCCATAGTAACGGCTAGAAGGAAAAACAGGAGTTTTAATACAAAGAAATATAAGTCCACTATGATTCATATTGTACAGATTAATTACTACATACGATGAATTAGCTACTGATGTTTACTTTGTATCTATATCAGAATTTGTTAGATGAATAAAACTAGGTTACTTACGCATCTTTCTTTCCATAGTAACGGCTAGAAGGAAAAACAGGAGTTTTAATACAAAGAAATATAAGTCCACTATGATTAATATTATACAGATTAATTACTACATACGATGAATTAGCTACTGATGTTTACTTTGTATCAATATCAGAGTTTGTTAGATGAATAAAACTAGGTTACTCACGCATCTTTCTTTCCATAGTAACGGCTAGAAGGAGAAACAGGAGTTTTAATACAAAGAAATATAAGTCCACTATGATTCATATTATACAGATTAATAACTACATACGATGAATTAGCTACTGATGTTTACTTTGTATCAATATCAGAGTTTGTTAGATGAATAAAACTAGGTTACTTACGCATCTTTCTTTCCATAGTAACGGCTAGAAGGAAAAACAGGAGTTTTAATGCAAAGAAATATCAGTCCACTGTGATTCATATTATACAGATTAATAACTACATACGATGAATTAGCTACTGATGTTTACTTTGTATCAATATCAGAGTTTGTTAGATGAATAAAACTAGGTTACTTACGCATCTTTCTTTCCATAGTAACGGCTAGAAGGAAAAACAGGAGTTTTAATACAAAGAAATATCAGTCCACTGTGATTCATATTATACAGATTAATAACTACATACGATGAATTAGCTACTGATGTTTACTTTGTATCAATATCAGAGTTTGTTAGATGAATAAAACTAGGTTACTTACGCATCTTTCTCTCCATAGTAACGGCTAGAAGGAAAAACAGGAGTTTTAATACAAAGAAATATAAGTCCACTATGATTAATATTATACAGATTAATAACTACATACGATGAATTAGCTACTGATGTTTACTTTGTATCAATATCAGAGTTTGTTAGATGAATAAAACTAGGTTACTTACGCATCTTTCTTTCCATAGTAACGGCTAGAAGGAGAAACAGGAGTTTTAATACAAAGAAATATAAGTCCACTATGATTAATATTATACAGATTAATAACTACATACGATGAATTAGCTACTGATGTTTTGCTTTGTATCAATATCAGAGTTTGTTAGATGAATAAAACTAGGTTACTTACGCATCTTTCTTTCCATAGTAACGGCTAGAAGGAAAAACAGGAGTTTTAATACAAAGAAATATCAGTCCACTATGATTCATATTGTACAGATTAATTACTACATACGATGAATTAGCTACTGATGTTTACTTTGTATCTATATCAGAATTTGTTAGATGAATAAAACTAGGTAACTTACGCATCTTTCTTTCCATAGTAACGGCTAGAAGGAAAAACAGGAGTTTTAAGACAAAGAAATATAAGTCCACTATGATTCATATTGTACAGATTAATTACTACATACGATGAATTAGCTACTAATGTTTACTTTGTATCTATATCAGAATTTGTTAGATGAATAAAACTAGGTAACTTACGCATCTTTCTTTCCATAGTAACGGCTAGAAGGAAAAACAGGAGTTTTAATACAAAGAAATATAAGTCCACTATGATTAATATTATACAGATTAATAACTACATACGATGAATTAGCTACTGATGTTTACTTTGTTTCAATATCAGAGTTTGTTAGATGAATAAAACTAGGTTACTTACGCATCTTTCTTTCCATAGTAACGGCTAGAAGGAAAAACAGGAGTTTTAATACAAAGAAATATAAGTCCACTATGATTAATATTATACAGATTAATAACTACATACGATGAATTAGCTACTGATGTTTACTTTGTATCAATATCAGAGTTTGTTAGATGAATAAAACTAGGTTACTTACGCATCTTTCTTTCCATAGTAACGGCTAGAAGGAAAAACAGGAGTTTTAATACAAAGAAATATAAGTCCACTATGATTAATATTATACAGATTAATAACTACATACGATGAATTAGCTACTGATGTTTACTTTGTATCAATATCAGAGTTTGTTAGATGAATAAAACTAGGTTACTTACGCATCTTTCTTTCCATAGTAACGGCTAGAAGGAAAAACAGGAGTTTTAATACAAAGAAATATAAGTTCGCTATTGTTCTTTTTGTACAGATTAATTACTACATACGATGAATTAGCTACTGATATTTACTTTGTGTCAATATCAGAATTTGTTAGATGAATAAATGTTAGTTGAATAAATGAAGGCTAGAATAAGGGACAGAAAATTGTCAATTGTGGATAAAAATGGGTATTAATTCAATATATATATTCTATAGTTTATTTGCCAGTAAATTTGAAGCAGCCATTGCTAGAAAGCTGTTATACTCACGCATCCTCATCTCCATAGTAACCGCTAGAGTGAAAGATGGAAAAGGCATCAATTTTAAGTACAACTCATTATAAATTTATTGTCATTATCATACAGATTGTTTAGATTAATTGACAGAAATTTTGAAGCTGCTTATTTTTTTTCTCATAACATTTAACTGAGTTTGTGCTCATAGTGAAAAACTATAGGTTACTCACGCATCCTCATCCTCATCTCCATAATAACCACTGGATTGAGAGAAATATATGATCAGTTTAAACAAGATAAAACAAGGGAACTAAGATAGTCTAACTTGTGCTAAGTTCATTCTTCCTAGGCAAAGTGACGTTATTAAGCACGGAATTTCTATTTTTGTAACAAGACTCCTATAGGTTTATGTTGCGGTTTTGTGCCGCAATAGAAAATAAAGCACTTTACTTTGTCACTTTGCTTAGGATAAACCTGTGCAAGATATCAAAATACCTTGATATTAAAAAGCAGAAATCTAAGTTTCTTTTGATGCACATATTTCACCAACTGGTGAAATATGTGCATCAAGAGAATCATCAATGTCTTGACGACGAAATTATACAGTTGTTTTGTTACAATATGTCCGCAAAACTCTCTAGAAACATGAATCAAAATGGGGTAAAGTGGCAAGATTTAGTTAGACTATCTTTGTTGTCTTATTTTATCTTGGTTTAAAGTACGGATATATTTGATATTATCCAGATTGTTTAGATGCTTTACAAGGAAATTCAAGTAAGCTACTGCTTTTTAATTTTTGTCTAATAACAGAAGTTGTTTAGATAAAGAAAACAACGATACTCACGCATCTTTCTTTCCATAGTAACCGCTAGGATTAGAGACAGATAAAGAGTCAATTTAAAATGTAACAAATGTTAAATTTTTAATATTAAGACGATAGAATAGATTATTTGCCAGAAAATGATCTTTTTGCAATAAACGACAAACTTTGTATCGATTAAAAAACTGATACTCACGCGTCCTCATCTCCATAGTAACCGCTATGATAAAAGATAGAAAGGGGCAAATTTAACGTACAACTCGTTATAAATTCATTATTGTTCTTAATATAAAGATTGTGTAGATTGATTGACAGACATTTCTAACTATCTTATAACATATAACGGAGGTTGTGCTTATGATGAAAGCAAGGTTACTCACGCATCCTCATCCTCATCCTCATCTCCATAATAACCGCTAGGATAAATGATAGAAAGGGGTAAATTTAACGTACAACTCGTTATAAATTCATTATTGTCCTTATTATACAGGTTGTGTAGATTGATTGACAGACATTTCTAACTATCTAATAACATATAACGGAGGTTGTGCTTATGATGAAAGCAAGGTTACTCACGCATCCTCATCCTCATCCTCATCTCCATAATAACCGCTAGAATGAGAGAAAGAAAAAATGGTCAATTTAAAGTGCAACTGTGTATATATTCGATGTTATGAAGATTTTTTAGATGATTTTCCACAGAATTTCACGCAGCTACTGATGTAAATTATTTCTCTAATTATAGAGGTTGTGCAGATAAAGAAAACTGTGGTACTCACGCGTCTTTCTTTCCATAGTAACCACTAGAATAAAAGACAGGAAAGCGTCAATTTAAAATACAACTGTGTGTATATTCACTACGAGGTTTGTAGTTTATTTACCAGACATCTTGAAGCAGCTATAATGTTTATTTTTTAATTAATAACAGAGATTTCGTAAGAAGACTATGATACTTACGCATCTTTCTTTCCATAGTAACCACTGTAAGGCAAGACAAGAAAAATATATTAAAATTTACAATGGTGTGTATATCAAGTATAATAAACGTCACGTAGTTTTTTATCTGGAACGTTGACCAGCTACTCGTTTAATTTTGTGTCTAGAGATTGTTTTGATGAAGAAAAAAGGTTACTTACGCATCTTTCTTTCCATAGTAACCACTGTAAGGCAAGACAAGAAAAATATATTAAAAATTACAATGGGATGTATATCAAGCATAATAAACGTCACGTAGTTTTTTATCTGGAACGTTGAGCAGCTACTGCAATTTATTTTGTGTCTAGAGATTGTTTGGATGAAGAAAAAAGGTTACTTACGCATCTTTCTTTCCATAGTAACCGCTAGAAGGCAAGACAAGGAAAATATATTACAAATTACAATGGGATGTATATCAAGCATAATAAACGTCACATAGTTTTTTATCTGGAACGTTGAGCAGCTACTGCAATTTATTATGTGTCTAGAGATTGTTTTGATGAAGAAAAAAGGTTACTTACGCATCTTTCTTTCCATAGTAACCGCTAGAAGGCAAGACAAGAAATATATATTAAAAATACAATAGGATATGAATAAAATATGATTTGAAATTTTTCAAACAAATAATATGCGAACGGACGGCAATTAGGCACCCAATAGTAGATAAAAGATGACTTTTGTAACTACAGATGAATAACGTTTTTTGAATTTTAATCTGAACATTCAAATGTCATTCATGTTTCTTAACTGGAATTTGGAACTTTTGATTTAACTGAATGGACAAAAGTAATTGCAACGCTAGATCTAAATGGCCGTCAACAGTAGCCTTGTACCCAAGGCACAAAATTTTCATGCCAAAGCCTGCTCAAGGCTTCGCTGCTCTTCCCTATCGACTATTAGTTTGCAAATAAAATCTAAATATAATAATTGCAAATAAAATATAATGAATATTACATCGCTTTTGAGCTAGAGCGTTGATTAGCTACTGTCTTTTATTTTGTATCTAGAGATGGTTAAGATTAACGAAACTAGGTTACTTATGCATCTTCCTTGCTTTTAGACCAGAAGTTACGGGGCAAAAACAAGGGGTCAATGCAACAATGCAAACAATTGTTTAAAATAATTGCATTGGCTTGCTTGACAAATTACTTGTCGGACCGCTTAATATTACTTCTGAGGGTAATCCAGCAATAATTTATGTTTTCCTCATAGACTTTTCTATACACTTCATTACCTTGAAAACTGCAGAAATTTATAATCATTGCATGAAAAATCGAAAACCATTTCCAAAAACAACTTGTTGAGTGCATTCAAATAAGACCTAGTTTGTTGAATTTGAGCGTAGCTTTGGGGACTTATCGAGCAATGAACTCTGAGTGCGCCACTGCAATGTTGCAAAAGTTAGAAAAAATCATGTTTGCATTGGGGCACTCAGGTTTTACCAATTGATGAGAGGAGAGGGGGGGGGGAGGGACAAAATTTCAAAAACAACATATATTTCGAATGCACTCAGCAAGCACTGTCTGACAGCAGTTTTTCATGCAATAATTTTCAATTTCTGCCATTTGCAAGGTTTTAAAGTGTATAATATATATAATTAATTTATATGTGATTCAACTCAACTCTTCTGGAAGGTAAACACCAGCTGGGTCTGTACGAAGGCTACGGAGATTGTGGTCTACTATTATTGGTAAAAAATTACCATGAATACGTGACTCAAGTTACTGAAAGTTTTATAGACTTCTTCTGCGAGAAACTTTGGATGAACATGGATATTTGTTTTATTACGTTTGCAAGTAATACGTATATGATAGGAACATGTGAGGGAATACCTGTCTTTCGTTTCATCACTATCCTCGCTCAAGTCTAAAAAATATACAGCTTCTTTTAACAAATTTATTTTAAGAATTCTATGTACTTCTCCCAAGGTGGAAGAAGTTTGCGAAATTAATGAGATGGAAACTGGATTTTCTGAAAAATTCACAAGGAATTTTAGTTTATTAAGAGAGTACTAGAGTAAGACTACCATTATTGCAGTTATTTGTCCCTCGGGAAGCGTAAAAACAGTTTTTACCGTACTACTTCTATAATGTGTTGATCAAATTTTCAATGATATCTTCACTTGCAGCTATACTCTTTTTTTTATAAGAACAATTTTATAAGAACACATGCCTGGATTTTGCCAAGCATGATCAGCTAAACATGAAAGTAAGTTAGTCAGACTGAACGTAAAAAGCAAACAAACAAAGTAATGGACAAATAACAGAAGAACATTTCTGTTGGGGAAAACTTGAGAACAGCCAGCCTCGATCAAAATCTTTTGGTTCTTTTAAAAGAAAAGAGAGTAGATGTATAAACGAGGACATAGGTTCGAAGGAGGACGTTAGGTAAGTTGTTTGCGTTTATCTACTATTTTCTTACCATTTTCCTTCTCATCTTTCTTCGATAAACTTTTTGCTAATAAACAGATAAAAATTTAAGTTGCTTTGATATGAAATAGGCTACAAAAATTTTAAGCGCATTTAACTTTAGATTTATAAAAGCGCCGTGTGATAAGAATTTGAATTTCTTGAGTATTTTTCGGACATAAATCAGGTTAAACGCAGAGCATCGTTGTTGTGTGAAGGAGCTTGATGTATGATTGGCAGACATGTTAAAAAATGGAGACCACACTAGTTGCGTGAATCAGTTCAGCAGGACAAAAGTCCGACGTCTATCTTGAATCTGTTCTTTTGCCATTTTGCTCTTTTTGAAATGTTTTTACTTGTAATGAAAAACTCCTGTTTAAACGCCGCTTTTATGTCGAATTTAATTGAGCAATGAAATATTGTGCCGCAGAAATACGGCCATATAACCTTGGGCCTTAAGTAGCTACGCATTAAATTTGGGCACATGTATTCCACAGCAGTTATCTAATGTTAATATTATATTCTCAAAACATGGCAGTGCTGTAGTTAATTCTAACTAGAATCCAACGAAGAGATGCAAAACCCTGCACACCTTCAAATCTGGTTTTGGCCAAAAAAATGAGGAAGGTTTTGTAGTAAAACGACTTTTTATATTTTGCTACAGCTAATTAAAGTGCTTAAATTACGAGCAAAATACCTGCATGTCAACTTTTTTTATGTCCTTAAAGTGCTGTGATATCCTTCAGCTCGGAAAGTTGGAATCAATTCGTTAATCATCCCCTTTAGACTGTAGCCTCCCTGATATTAAAGCCTGATCGCCACCTTTGTAACTTTTACTCTAAAACATTCAAGCGACCTGGGCAGTTTCCTATGTACATGTTTTTGTCCCGTGCGTAGACGAAGCTGTCTGGTTGTTTTTCGGCAATTTTTACATCATGTTAAAATGAAGAAGGTTGGTTACAAAAATTTCAGGTTTGGAGGAAGGTCAATAACTCTTTGCAACTCTGATCTGACGCTCCACTCTCACTGTGCACATTTTTCGACAAGGCATGATTAGTTATGCAATAAGGTTTAACAAATATGAGATTCCTTACCGTGTGTGTAAGCAATAGCGCAGAAGCAAACAACAAGAAATGCCAAAGTGAGTCTATTCATGATGAAGAAGCTGTTAGAAAACAAACCAAGACGCTGCAAACAGAAACAAAGGAAATTTTTACTTTTTTGATTCAAATCGCTGTGTTTATATGTTATTGAAAGGCCTTGGCCAAACGATCAAAAATTATTGATAAAACATTTAAATTTCCAAAGCTTCGAACATTGATCAACTGAAGTAAGAATTTGACAAGAAAGACGACAATTCTTAGGTTGCAAGACATGTTTCGAAGGCTCATCGTTCAATGTTTGACTGTTTGATCACCGCGCAGAACATTTCTTGACAAGGATTTCTTAGCAATGTCTTTGAAATCTTTCAAAAATATTTTCTGCCTGTCACGATCAGAAAATGTTGGACGAGCAATGTTTTGCGACTTGCCAATAGGGTAAAGTAATTTGCATGACCAGCAATTTGTTGATTTTGACGAACAAATTTTAATCATTTGGCCAGGGCCTAAATCGTGTGAATAGATTTTGGCGGGAAAAGCGCCAAAATACATCTTTTGCTACAGTTGTTTTTTTTGTCTCCAAATTGTCGCTCAGGGTCCTTGACGGATTTTTGCAGTCATTGCAGGTTTTAGGAGATCAATTTGGATTTCGGAGTCTATTTGCTAACTTAAAAACAAATTATGCAAGCAAACTGCAGCACCTTTGTGACACATTTCTGAAAGTATCAATATTTCAATTTTTATGACAGATGTGTTATATACATTTGTCGGGAAATTTTAGTAATAAAATACTAATAGGGCATTAAAAATTCCAACTACTACACTCGTTTTTTTTATGAGCAATTTAATTTGCTCTCATGCTAGAACTTAAGCTTGTTTTCCATATAGCCAAAAGTGGCTGTGCAAGTCCTGAGACAAGGCTGTACAAGCGCTGAGGAAGTGTTGCGACGCTTTGCTTCCATATATTAATACGTGGCGGGGCCATTGCTGAGACAGTGGTTGCTATAAAATGGTTTCTTATTTCTTTGCATATGATTGGCTTATTGCAGTCATGTAACAAAGAAATTCTTAAAATTTCTTAAGGGCCGAAGGCCTAAAAAGAAATTAAGATTTCATGATTATAAAATCTTAAGATTTAATTGGCATCAACAAGGATTTCTGGTCCAACTAAGGATCAGGATTCTAGTATTTATCCTTGCGGTTTACGTCAACGATTCGTAAAAGAGTAAGAAATAACACTGATAGAGAAATGCAATTATTTATTGTGTCATTTCCATAATCATGAAATCAATTCTTGTTTTCTTGCTGCTATTGTTGGGAATTTCCCCTCTTCTTCCTCGAGTCGTCCTCTTCCTCTGCTGGATCCTCTTCCGCCTATGATTAAGATAATGCAGACTGTATTCACTGAAGTAGGGTAGGCGGGTGGGAATTAAATCTTAAGATTTTATAATCATGAAATCTTAATTTCTTTTTAGGCCTTGGCCCTTAAGAAATTTTAAAAATTTCATTTCTTATAAAATCTTAAGATTTAATTGGCATCAACAAGGATTTCTGTTTCAACTAGGGCCCAGTCTCCTAGTTGATCAGCCTTTTTCAAAGCTAATGTGGTTGACCACTTTTCCTTGATGCCAACAAAACGGTTGTGTAAGTTTCAGAGGAAGACTGTATCTTTTTGTGATAGTGTTTTTCCCACACTGAATTTCCTTTCCAGTTACCCCTGTCTAAGATATCTTTAGTTGTTAATCCCATTTGGAAAACTTTTGAGGAACTGGCTGCCCTCATTGAATGTGATTTGAATGTTTTGGTATCAATACCTGATTTCTCTAATAGGGACATTATCCATCTGGTTAGAGAAGATTTAGAGATAGGTTTGTGTGGTGGACTAACACTAAGCCAGAATTGGTCTTGTTCTTCACCAGTTAGGATTTCTCTCCAAGGTTGTGTCATTTTCAGGTATGATTCTATGCATGTGATTGGGCACAATTCCCTGTCCTGTGGGAATGCATGAACTTTTATTGGTAGGATGGTTTTTCCCTGCTTTGAGTGTTTCATGTTCTTTGTGGGATAGATTTCATAACAGTCATTAATTTTGACTGCTTGAGATATTGTCATAGCATATAATTCAGATCCCTGTTAATTGAAGTGAGTCCCAAAAGAGTTATTGTTTTCTGAGAAAGTTGCATAGAGGTTAACTCATCATTATGGGCTAGATTAGATTTAATGTACTTGAGGACCTGTTCCACATCCCATACAAATGTATATTTTGGTAAAGGGGGTCGCTCTTTGGAAATGCCCTTTAGGAGAGCCGTGACTTGGGGATGTTCTCCAATTTTAAATCCCTCTATTGAGCAATGCATTGCAGATATTGCTGATCTATAATTGTTAATTGTTCGGTATGCTTTGCCTTCATCATATAGTTCAGCTAGAAAGTTAGTGACAAACTTTAAAGGGCATGTAAATGGATCTGCCTGTTGTTTACTACACCAGCAAGAAAACTTTTCCCAGTTTGCATTGTAATTTTTTCTTGTACCTGGTGCTCTTGCATTAAGGATAAGGTTGGAAGCTGATTTTGATATGCCTGCACTTTGCATCTGTTCCCCGAGATGAGCCATGCCGCTAACCGTAGAGTTTGGTTTTCCAGCAATGGATGTGTTGCCCCCTCTGGATTTGAGAGTAGGTTGTATTGTTGTGGGAGCAAAAGAGGGTCCCTTATTGTCATGTCCAAGAGTTGAGGGTACCAAGGCTGACCTACCCATAGTGGGGCAATTAGGATCATCTGTATACTGTGTTTCATTACTTTCCTCAGAGTTTGACCTAAGAGATTGAAAGGAGGGAATGCATATGGAAACATCTGGTCCCAGTTCTGCTGTAGAGCATTGCTTGCCTCGCTGGTTGGTTCTGATTTCCGGCTCATATACCGAGGAAGTTGGTGTGATAGCCGTGATGCAAAAAGATCGATCTGAGGGTCCCCAGTCTTTGGCATATTTTGTGGAATACTTTTGGGTTCAGTTTCCATTCGGATGAATCCCATGTGTTCCGGGATTCGTAATCTGCTTCCTTGTTCAGACTGGATGGTATGTATTCTACAGTAAGGGTGATCCCTGCTGATAGTAGATATTCCCATATTTGTTTGGCTATTTGTATCAGAGTTTGGTTTCTTGTGCCCCCATTTTCATTATGTAGGACAGGGCTGTCGATTGTCCACCTTCAGGTGGACTGATGTCACCTTTTGCTTTTGGTGAATGTTTTGATGGCGAGTTCTGCTGCCATCATTTCCAGAACATTGATATGTAGCTTCTTTTCCTGTTGGGACCATTGGCCCCCGGTAGAAACACCCTGGCAGTGTGCTCCCCAGCCTCCTTGTGGCCCCCCTGCTGCATCGGATGTGATTGTCATTTCTGGGGGAGTGATTTTTATGGGTTTCCCAAGCGAATTGTAGAGGGTCAGGTTTTCCTTCCACCATTGCAGCTCTAGACGAGCTTCTGGTGAAAGTGATATCTTTGTCTCGTAAGATTTTGACCTCAGGTTTGATCCTAGAAGGTTTTGCAGATATCTGACCTGAATGGGAGCTGGTGAGAATGCCTGGGCTGTGGACATCAATTTCCCCACTATTTTGGCCACTTCCCTGAGTGATACCTGGGGTGACTCCAACGTGTGGTGACAAAGTTGGATGATGGTTGTTGCCTTGTTCTCTGGTATGGCAAATGTCATTTCTTCCGAGTCTATTTTTACACCCAGGAACTCCAGCATTGTTGCTGGGGTTAAGACAGATTTCTCCCAGTTTATTACAAAACCAAGATTTTGGAGTAAAAATAGAGTTGTGTCTCTTGCCATTGCTATTTCCTCCTGGGATTTTCCCATTATTAAGATGTCGTCTATGTATATTACCAATCTTATTTTTAGTTTCCTTAGGAGGGTTATTGGTGGTTTTAGAACTTTTGTGAACACTCTTGGTGCGGGTCCGAGCCCAAACACCAGAGCCATGTATTCGTACATCTTTCCGTCCCATTGAAAGCGCACGAGTTTTCTGCTTTCTTCTGCAAGATTTACCGAGTAGTATGCATTTTTTAGGTCTATTTTCACCAATAGGTCCCCCTGTTGGAGTAGTTCCTGTGCATTTTTCAGTGTTTCCATTTTGAACTTTTCGTAGGGAATGAATTGATTTAGTGGTTTCAGATTTATGATTGGTCTGTATTGACCTTTTTCCTTTTTCTCCCTCAGAAATATGTTGCTCAAGATTTGCCCTACTTGGTTGTTTGCTGAGCGGATGACACCCATTTTCAGCATGTTTTGCACCTCCTGTGAGATTAATTGTTTTTGAGTGTTGTTCATGTTTAGCTGTTTTGGCAGCTTGCTTTGGTATGGTTTGCTCAGTAGGGGTATTTGGTAGCCCCTTATCCATTCCAGGATTATTTGATCTTTTGTTATTTTCTTCCATTGTGGCAGAAAATATTTTAATCTTCCTCCCATTGGGAGTTTTGCATTTGTTTGAGAAATCAGCCCCTTTATTAGAGGGTGGACATTTTGTTGAACTACTGGTTTTAAGGCAATGCTGGAAAGGGGTGTCATTCTCGCTGATGGACATGTTCTTACCTCTTGTGCCTCTTGTTGAAGGTTGGGAGGTTCTCCATGGCTCTGCCAGGCCACTGTCATGCCTTCGTGTGGCAGAGCCGCCTCGAAAGGGCTGCTTTCTTTTTGCCCCATTTTGCAAGTATGGAAGCACGTTCAGCTCCACAGCCTTTGCATCCTTTTGGATTGCTTTTAGGAAATTATTCCCAAAAAGACTGGAGGTTTCGGAATCAAGTTCCTGCTTATATTTCTCTCTTACCCAGTGATGGGCTCTATCCCTCCGACATGCAAGGGAAGTCAGAACAGCCCTCCTCCTATGGAAAGTGACTGCTGAGATAGCTTGTGTGAGCAAAGTCACACTCTGATCAAGCTTCTCTCTGATTTTGTTTGGCTTGATTTTTCTAGAGCCCTTTTTGTGGCACATTAGCCAAAGTTTGCCCAAAGGGCCCATAACATCCCTGATTTTGGATGAAATTCGTGACAGTGACCTGTCGTTTGCTGATGCATAACCGTTTTTGGTTTCAGCCAAATATGTCTCAATTATGTGGTCCATATTTGGAGTCGGAGGGATGTTTTTGGGGACTGGTGAGTCCTCAAGTATATTATCTTTGATTTCATCATCAGTGTAGAATTGTCTGAGCTCACGGGAAAAAGATTTGGACAATGTTTTCGGGAGGCTCCATGAATTGACATCAGCAGATTTTGTCATCTGCCAAAGATGGTCGGAGTGTTCCTCCTCAGATGACTCAGATTCACTACTAGTGTACTCTAAGTCTGAGCTCGAGCTGGATGATGAGGAGGAAGAGTATTCTTTCCTCTTTCGTTTGGCTTTCTTTTTCAACGGAGGCATTTTAGCCTTCCTTTTTGACTGTTTTCGCGGAGGCGTTTTAGCCTTCCTGCGCTTTCTTGGAGGCGTTTCAGCCTTCCGAGTTCTCTCATGCGGGCTCGCATGGTTTAAGTTGTCATCGCTGTTATATCCCCGAATATCCGGGTAATCCTCTTCCAGTGAGGTTTCCTTTTCCAATGATTCGAAATCTTCACTCATTTCATTTGTTTCTTGACTTTTATCATTTGTCGTTGGCGTAAACCGTTCGTTTTCCGACCTCTGATCGTCTGCTCGTTGAGAAGACGCCATGTTTTACTTGGGCGGAAAACGAACAAGGCTGATCAACTAGGAGACTGGGCCCTAGTTGAAACAGAAATCCTTGTTGATGCCAATTAAATCTTAAGATTTTATAAGAAATGAAATTCAACTTTTTGTTGGCACTACCGCAGTAGAGCAACTGTCCAGCCACGGTAGAGTCATGTAAGGAAGTGTTTCCATTAAAATCGAAAACGCCACAGGACTGTCTTAGCACTGGTACAGCCGTGTCTTAGCACAGGCACAGCAACTTTTGGCTATGTGGAAACCAGGCTAAAGACAAAACATAGACTGGTCTTTGCATAAGCCCTTAGAAAATCGACTTAGTATGGCAGTCAGACCATCAAACTGAATATAAAAAGCCAGTGAACAAAAAATAGACAAGCATAATGTATTTTTACACGAAATTAATACCACTCCCAACATTTACTGCAAAATAGTAGTTACTGTCTAAGTGATTGAGAAAACAGATTAAGTATATTTCAAGTGAAAAGGGGCGAAAGCCAGTCTCGATCAAAATTCACTGTTTGTATAATAGAAAAGAGTTTACAGTAGGTCCGACCTCGGTCACTTAGACAGTAACTACTATTTTGCAGTAAATGTTGGGAGTGGTATTAATTTCGTGTAAAAATACATTATGCTTGTCTATTTTTTGTTCACTGGCTTTTTATATTCAGTTTGATGGTCTGACTGCCATACTAAGTCGATTTTCTAAGGGCTTATGCAAAGACCAGTCTATGTTTTGTCTTTAGCCTGGCTTCCACATAAATATATAAATATATAAATATATAAATAAATAACTGAAATTTCTTAAAACCAGTTTTTTACCAGTTTGCATTTCGAGTCATTCTATTTTTTGGGTTTGAGTTCTGGGTCATTCTATTTTTTTGGGTTGGAATTTTGGGTCATTCTATTTTTTGGGTTCGAGTTTTGGGTAATTCAATTTTTTTGGGTTGCAATTAGTGGGTCATTCTACTTTTTGGGTAGTTGAAATCTTTTCTCAGAGAAGCATCCCTGTCAAAGAAATGCTCGTGTGCCCCCCCCCCCTGGGAATGCAGGTAATAATTTTAATTTTTTCTGAACTTAAATTTTTCTGAGTAATTTGATCAAATGTTTCCACTTTGCAAAGCATTTCATGTTCGTGCAATGAATGTAGATAGTTGCTGAAATTTAATTTCATGGTGGTTTAGCTTTGTTCTTTCTAATTTGTTTTTCAACGCTTTTTATTAACGAGCAGGGTACTCTGAGAATCTCAGGCTGATGGAGTTTGTCAAAGCGATTTTCTGCTTGGGAAACATTTTTGTGATTCACATGGAACTAAATGCTGGTTAAATACCATTTAAGCAGGGTTAATGTCGAAAGAAGCTGAGTTCTAAAAAGTAACAATATTCTGATCAGCGTTACAGCAGTGGCGTGCCTCCTCTTGAGTCCGAGGCTTATGTTTAAAAGCATTTATGAACTGCTTGTGAACTTGGATGGTGATTTAAGAATTTACCTTCATGGTTTGGAGTTGTTTTCTTCCTACGAATTAGGTTATCTTATCTTTCCCTAATTGGTAGTTATAGTGTCATGACAACATAACTGCTATGCAAATTTAATATTGCTGAGGATGTGTCAATTGAAACTCCTATGGATAGCCTTATAAGTATATCTTTTGTATTTGAACCATTGTTTCCTGGTACATAAACGATCGCATTAGCAACCGGCTTTTCAGATCGAACAGTTATCAGTTAGGATATGACCGGATTATCAAGACACGCAATTTCTCCCTCCCTCCCTATCCCTCTATTTATTGATTGTTGATTATATGAGTTTTTCATTATTTCATTTTTGCAGTTGACCATTCCGGTCTTCGTTGCAAGGTGTGCCTCCGTAGTTTGCTTTGCAAATCGGAATCACCGACCGTAAACGAAATTTCTGCTCAAGCAAACGGGTTGGTACACTGACAGCCCATTTTCTTGAGAAACATTAACTTGGACAAGATATCTTGACGCTGCGGTTTAATTAAATTGTTTTCAGGTTGTTGTTATCTCCTTCCATATGTTGTTTGAGGATTTCACGGTAGTGGAGTTCTTAATGCAGTTTTCCACTTGGTATGGCATGTAATAAGACATTTGTATGTTCGTGTTTCATTTGAAAATAATAAGACAAAGCAGCTTGGCATGGTTGTTTAGTTACATTGTTTAAATGTTTTTTTTGACTCCTACAATTTGTTATCTAAGGATTGGCAGTGGAGTTCTTCAAGTGCAATTGTCTACTTCTGAGGGCATTTGTAGGGGATTTTAAGTTTCGTGTATCATGTGAAAATATTTAGGCAAAACATCTTGACATGGTGGTTTAATGACATTATTATAATGTTTTTGTTGAATTTTTCATATTGTCTTTAAGAATTTAATGGTAGTGGAGTTCTTCAAAGCGATTTTCTGCTTAGGAGAGTATTAATATATTCGGGCACTGCGTGCAGAATATTCTGCATCTTATTTACACGGTGGTTTGGCTGCATTGTTTAAATGTTGTTATTAACTCCTTTAATACGTTGTTTGAGGATTTCATGATAGTGGTGCCCAATTTTTCACAATACAATTTTTCACTTAAGAGACTTTTAGTGCAGGAGATTAGTGCAGAAATACAGCAGGATTGTGCAAATTGTGATACAAGCACCAAAATTTCAGAAAATACTAAGTTTGGTACGCTGAAAAAGATGTGATATAGACCCAAGTCATATCTTGCCCCTAAGTTCTATTTTTAGACTGGGGTAATCTGGTCCAGACCCCCAATCGTACAATTGGCCATAAACAGAGAACGCCAGGTCATAGAAAGTCACAATTCACCACATAAACGCAATTTAATACGCTGAAAAAGATGTGATATAGACCCAAGTCATATCTTGCCCTTAAGTTCTATTTTTAGACTGGGGTAATCTGGTCCAGACCCCCAATCGTACAATTGGCCATAAACAGAGAACGCCAGGTCATAGAAAGTCACAATTCACCACATAAACGCAGTTTAATACGCTGAAAAGATGTGATATAGACCCAAGTCATATCTTGCCCTAAGTTCTATTTTTAGACTGGGGTAATCTGGTCCAGACCCCCAATCGTACAATTGGCCATAAACAGAGAACGCCAGGTCATAGAATGTCACAATTCACCACATAAACGCAGTTTGATACGCTGAAAGAGATGTGATATAGACCCAAGTCATATCTTGCCCCTAAGTTCTATTTTTAGACTGGGGTAATCTGGTCCAGACCCCCAATCGTACAACTGGCCATAAACAGAGAACGCCAGGTCATAGAAAGTCACAATTCACCACATAAACGCAGTTTAATACGCTGAAAAGATGTGATATAGACCCAAGTCATATCTTGCCCCTAAGTTCTATTTTTAGACTGGGGTTCTCTGGTCTAGACCCCTAATCGTACCATTTGCCATTAACAGAACAGGCCAGGCCATAGCAAGTCACAATTCACCACATAAACGCAGTTTGATACGCTGAAAAAGATGTGATATAGACCCAAAAGTCACAATTCACCGTGATACATTAAAAACACGTTATATAGGTCCAAATTATACCTTGCCCCTAACTTTTATTTTTAGACAACGGTACTCTAGCCCGGACCCTTAATTCTGCCATTTTGCAAGGGTGCCATCTGTAAATTACCAGCCCCATTTAATAACATCTGGTAATGATTGCAATTTAATCAAACTCTGATTCTATACATAGCTGAAATCCAGCAAATCCAGCAAATGCACATACTGTATCGAATCCAGACATCGCATACCAGAACATGATGCCGGTGCAGATGTCACGACCAACAGCATACGTGATTTCATGTATGGGATGCCACTTCGTATCTTTCCCAGAACTAAGCTCCACCCAGAGCTCCTCTATATTGAAATGCGTAAACTGAGATAAAGAAATGATCACTACTTCACTGTCGGCAGTTTTTATCAGGACCTTGTTATGACTATGCAACACGGAGGTGGGATTCTTGGCTAAATTTTGGGTAGGGGTCTGCCGCCGGCATATTAAAAAAATGGTACCCTTAGCTAGACCAATATCTGCCAAAACGATACAGCCCTTGGCCAGACAAATACGCTCGAAATTGTTGGACTTCAGACGGAGAATTCAAAGTGACCTATATTCCTTTTACCAGTTCCCTTTAAAAATGTTTAAGTTGAAATTTCTACTTTGCAAGGCTACTAAACACGAAAGCGTGGTCGCTCCATTGCCAAATATGATATCCTTTGTTAGACCACAATTGCCAAAAAGTATACCCTTGGCTAGACTAAAAGTCCGAAAAAGTATACTCTCTAGCGGGGCACATCCTCAGGTACCTTTACTATGGAAGAACCCCCCGTGTCATGCAAGCCACAATTTGATGCATGAAGAAGAAGCCTCGTATCGGCTTCTTCGTGATTGCAAGGACTAAACTGACTCTGCAGAACTGTTGCCTCATTGGTGAACATTTGATCCATGAAAGTGACTACAACTAATCTATCTAACGAAATGCAATGAAAAACAGAACTGGCTAAGAATTTAAAACGTTCCTTCTTATTTGCACTATCTTTAAGGAAATTTTTTCAGCTTTTTGGAATACTATTCTATTCTATTCTATGATTTATTTAATGTTAGTTTTGACAATAGTGATGTGACACTATTTTACACTAACATGAAGCAACTCCAGAGATTGCATTAGGTCATTATTTGTTGCAAAAGGAGCAAGCGCATTTGTTACTAAGAAACCACGTTTTTAGCAAGTTTTTAAACTGCCTTGGGTTTCGAGCCGATGTTATTTCATCCGGAAGGGCGTTCCAGATTTTTGATCCTTGGCTTGGCTTGGCCTTTTCTGTTTATGGCAAATGGTACGATTTGGGTTCGGACCAGAGTACCCCAGTCTAAAAATAGAACTTAGGGGCAAGATATGACTTGGGTCTATATCACATCTTTTTCAGCGTATTAAACTGCGCTTATGTGGTGAATTGTGACTTTCTATGACCTGGCGTTCTCAGTTTATGGCCAATTGTACGATTGGGGGTCTGGACCAGATTACCCCAGTCTAAAAATAGAACTTAGGGGCAAGATATGACTTGGGTCTATATCACATCTTTTTCAGCGTATTAAACTGCGTTTATGTGGTGAATTGTGACTTTCTATGACCTGGCGTTCTCTGTTTATGGCCAATTGTACGATTGGGGGTCTGGACCAGATTACCCCAGTCTAAAAATAGAACTTAGGGGCAAGATATGACTTGGGTCTATATCACATCTTTTTCAGCGTATTAAACTGCGTTTATGTGGTGAATTGTGACTTTCTATGACCTGGCGTTCTCTGTTTATGGCCAATTGTACGATTGGGGGTCTGGACCAGATTACCCCAGTCTAAAAATAGAACTTAGGGGCAAGATATGACTTGGGTCTATATCACATCTCTTTCAGCGTATCAAACTGCGTTTATGTGGTGAATTGTGACATTCTATGACCTGGCGTTCTCTGTTTATGGCCAATTGTACGATTGGGGGTCTGGACCAGATTACCCCAGTCTAAAAATAGAACTTAGGGGCAAGATATGACTTGGGTCTATATCGCATCTTTTTCAACGTATTAAACTGCGTTTATGTTGTGAATTGTGACTTTCTATGACCTGGCGTTCTCTGTTTATGGCCAATTGTACGATTGGGGGTCTGGACCAGATTACCCCAGTCTAAAAATAGAACTTAGGGCAAGATATGACTTGGGTCTATATCACATCTTTTCAGCGTATTAAACTGCGTTTATGTGGTGAATTGTGACTTTCTATGACCTGGCGTTCTCTGTTTATGGCCAATTGTACGATTGGGGGTCTAGACCAGATTACCCCAGTCTAAAAATAGAACTTAGGGGCAAGATATGACTTGGGTCTATATCACATCTTTTTCAGCGTATTAAACTGCGTTTATGTGGTGAATTGTGACTTTCTATGACCTGGCGTTCTCTGTTTATGGCCAATTGTACGATTGGGGGTCTGGACCAGATTACCCCAGTCTAAAAATAGAACTTAGGGGCAAGATATGACTTGGGTCTATATCACATCTTTTTCAGCGTATCAAACTTAGTATTTTCTGAAATTTTGGTGCTTGTATCACAATTTGCACAATTGTTCTGCTTATCTCCCTCACTATTTAGTTTAAGAAAGCAGAAGAATTTCACTCAGATCTTGGCCTGATGTTTTCAAATGTATTGGGGGGGGGTCATCGAGGGGTCAAAAAACCGTAAAACGGCAAATCTTTTTAGCCAAAAACCAGGTCCAAAAACCGTACAAGCGTACATGTGTTTTGTTAAAACCGTAAAACCGCACCGAAATCGCATATTGAAAAACCGTAAAACCGTACTTTTTGAAGTTTAAAAACCGCTTTCAAAATGTCGAAAAAGCGCAAACTGTCATGCCCAATGACCCCCTCGTATTGTGTATGCAGTAACATTTTCAGTCATTAGAAAACCACTGCGTCTAAATATGCAAGCACGTGATACTTTCTCAGGTAGTAAAAATATTGGTATGTTTCACGTTTTGGAAACACAGCGACAAAAATGATAAGTAAATTTCGAACTCCACTCTTGAGACGTGCAACAAGGATAATTGGTGGCATGTAAGATTTAGAATTACTTAGGCAATCAAAACTACCAACCCTAAATCATCTAATAAACTTTAAAAAATGTATCATGGATATAGATACTGATATTTCAAGGTTTTGAGACGTCACAATTTCAAAGCTGTAATCGAAAGGAGTAATTTAATGTAAGAGCAAAACTTCTTGCCTAGAATCAGGACAATATGGAATAGTTTACCAAGGGTTTACCAAGCAATATGGTCAACGCAAAGGACTAGGAAAGCAAAGATTCAGTGTGTATATTTCAGTAAACTACACTTTTTTTTAAATAAGCAACCGCTCAATAAGCAACTAGGGCTGAACTGACCTTAACATTAAGCAACTTGAGGGCTCAATTGAATTACTGTAAGCAACTAAGAAGTCAAACAACCAAGCTTATTCTCTTTCTTGTGTTAGGAAATTGTTCTTCGTTCTTATGTTTTACATGTTGAAGTTCGTTGCTAACGTTTTTTCCACCTGTCTCCCAAAAGTAATGTTGTAGGCCTAACAGATGACGATTTTGACCCGCGAAGTTAGGGGTGGTTAGTAGGTACAAAAAAATGTTAAGCAACGTTTAAGCAACTTAGAGGGCTGAAATGTCTAAAATTTTAAGCAACTGTGAGGGCTGGACGAAAATCAAGTTGCTTATTAAAAAAAAAGTGTACAGTACGATGAGGATTGCTTTCGAAGAATTGGCAGGGCTAGATCATGTGTCACCTCAGCGTTTTGGAATCTGTCGACATCAAAACCAAAACGCCGGTTCTGTGTAAATAAAAAGAGTTCGTTTTCTCACTTGGATTCTTCAATTAAGATCTTGGACAACAAAGATTTTGCTTTGTCAATGATTTATGGTCTTATATGTACATTAGGCTATCTTCAAATAGTTTCTGTAAATTTGAAAATATTTTGTTCTTGGGAAAGTTAAGAAACTCTTTAAGAAAATCGAAGATTCCTATTCAAATCAAAAAAACAAAAATGGAGAATCGAATTTCAAATATGCAATCTCTCTCAATCTCAAAATGAAGGTGCTCTAAAATCTTGAACTACACGTTTTTTTTATAAGAAACCTGGCTCGGGGCCTAGTTCTAAAAGTTTCTTAATTTTTGGCCCAATTTTAGTTCTAAACATTTCTTAACAGTTTCTTGATTTAATGGAAATAAATTGCAGTAAAAAAGATAAAAAAAAAAAAACGTGAATATAGCAAGCAAATTATTAATATTATTGTATTACAAAGAATTAGCCATGCTGGTGCGAGAAATCGAACGGAATTGCTTGAGAATTTATTACTACGTCCACAAATGTGAAATCAGTATGTTGGAAAACTGACACAAAAATTTCTCAAGTTTCTTAACTTCTTCCTCCTAGTTCTAAAAGTTTCTTAACTTTTGGGGTGTCGAGTTCTAGGTTTCTTATAAACCGGTTTCTTATAAAAAAAAACGTGTAATGGCTATGCTCCTATTACAGAGACACTTGTTTAACAAAGGCGAACACAAGAGACAGCAAGTAAATTAGAGGTCCGCAGTTTTGAAATATCTATCTCAATATTGAAAATCAAAGAAAACAGTTTTTAAGGATGCCGAGTTTCTAACGTGCAATTCTACACAAAATGTGCTGTTCTAAACATTTTTGTACAGTTCTTAAAGATAAATTGTGCTGTTGAGAAATTGACAAAAATTCACACCCTTTAACAAAACAAAGTACGTTTTGTCCTATATCAGAATAATCGACGGGAAAATTTTGCTTTGCTTTATTTGGTAAAATGGCCTTTACCTGCTGGATTTTACCTGCTCGAGCAATTAGCTGATCATCATAGGAGGGGGGCTTTGGGGGTATCAAAACCCGCAGAACCCGGATGAAAATTTGGCAAAACCGGAAAACCCGGGAAAATAAGACAAATAACCTCGATAGATAATTTTCGAAGCCAAAATGTTCAAGCGCTTGAGGTTTTTATCATTATTCTTTTTATTTGACTTCACTGGGTTCATCCAGTTACCAAAAATGAATATAAATGCCATATACTAACGGAATCATTGAGAATCATCGAATAACATTTAAAATTTTCATCTTAAAACCCAAAATATACTAAATCCGAGCTCAAAAATTGCGAAACCCGTGACTGGACAAATATCTTAAACCCGAAAACCCGTCCGATTTTAGGAGCAAACCCGAAAACTCGATGCCGTAAATTGGCTGAACCCGCAACCCGTAAAATCCCAAAGCCCGCCTCTCATAGCAGTACTAGGCGCATAAAATTGTCAAATTTCCGGGAAAGCATTACTATACATATAGCTATCAAATCATGTCTTTAACCCCTGACTGAGCGCATTTGGTTATATCTACATTATCCTGGACAAAACCTAGTTTCTGTAAATTCTAACTTGTAAGCATAATATGACGAGAGCCGTTTTTCTGTCACCAATGTGTAGAGATAATTCAAATCCAAGCGCACGGGCGAATACAACACACAAGTGTGGCTATATGATAAAAAGAATGTAAACTATATACAAGGCTAACGGGTCTCCACTGAGATCCGGAATTACCGTGTAGTAGCAATCTATTACGACACACAACGATAACCAAAGAATAAACTAAAAGTTACAGAATATATTAGAACATATGCGGAAATAAGAATTAAAACTAACCAATCGTTTACAAGAATACCAGGAATGGTGTTCCTTAAGATTTACGTAAAAAGACGAACCTACGTTACAAAAACAACTAGTCATCAACCATAAGTAAATACTGAATGATACGAATACTTCCAGAATAAAAATACATTGCAGAATGAATGAAAAAGGTGCTATCGTGACAATAATGTGCAGTTCTAAATTTGTCTTAAAACAAACCCTGCCAGAACCCATTCAAGCTATAACGGAATCATATCTATGGCATGATTAATCAGCTGAAGTGAACGAGGTATCCTTAAAGCGGATTTCCATTCAGTGCATTTTGTCGCTCTCCCGCAACTTTTTGCGATCCATTTTGGATCTGAGCGTTCCACATTCCCCGCTATGCCTGAGGGCGGAATCGCAGACAAAAACTGAAACTCTTTCTTATCTTATGACGGATCTATATCAATCAATTGTTCAACAAAGAACGATTAGGCAGTTTGCAATTGCCCTACTTCTAAATGGAAATTGAAACTTAACTGGCAATCTCAAAAAAGTCGATCACAAAAAAGTCTCGCAAGCAACAAAAGCCCAACAATGGGCATTCGCCTTTTAGCAGAAGAAAGTCTTGAACTGAATGTGTTAAAACATTAGGATTGATTTCGAAAAAGCCATAAAATTCTCAAAAGTACACACACAGCTTAAATGCATCGCAACAAGTATTGCAGTTATAGAAAGCTCACCTGTATGTCGACTTCTAGATCTGCTCCCTACCAAACATCGAGTGCAATCTACCATTCCCAGTCTCGCCCATTTATTACCCCCTAAGTTCGATGGAGCGGTTACTTTCACTCAACCATCCATAATGTTTTGTCTCAGAAACACTAGCTATTCCAAATTTGGCAAGTTTGGAGAGAAGCAGACGCCTTCATATTCCACATTTGGAAAAACAAAGGTGCACGACTGTTAAATTTATTGTTTTCATATTGTTGCAAATTCTATATAAAATATAATATAAATTAACAATGTCACTAAACCACCATGTCAGGATGTTTTGCCTCAATATGAAGCACAGGTAAACAAATGCCCTTCCAAGTGAAAAATTACATTGAAGAACTCCACTACCATGAAATCCTCAAAGCATTCGACTACGTAGAAGGAGACAAATGTAACTAAAGGTTAAACCGCCATGAGAATATGATAGCGCAGTGTTTTCCATACAATGCACGAAGATGTTATGCTCACCAAAGTAGAAAATTGCTTTGAGGAACTCCACCGCCATGAAATTCTCAGATATAATATGTAAGGAGTTAACAACAACATTTATACAATGAAACCAAGCCACAAAGTCAAGATGTCTTGTCCAAGTTAATTCAATGTAAAACACCGAAAATGTTTGTTCTTCCCGAAGTGGAAAATCGTTTTGACGAACTCCATAAGCATGAAATTCTCAGAGTATCCTACTCGTTGAAGAAAAGAGTCAAAAACAAATTAGAAACAACATGGCTAAACCTCCATGAAATTAAATTTCAGCAACAATCTACATTCATTGCACGAACATGCTAATGCTTTGCAAAGTGAGATTGTTTCATTAAATGACACAGTTCATGACATTCTTTTATACTTGCCTATGTATTTTGTTTATAGGGAGAAAATTAAACTCTAAATTCTAGAAAATTCGGTTTCATCATTTTCTAATTCATTTCAAGATACAGTGCCTAAATATTTTTGTAGCAATGCTCAGACAGGTAATGCTGCTATCCCAAAACCTCTGTGTAATCAGGCGATGGGCATGCCACTCTTCAAACAGGCGTAGGGCATTACTGTTGTAAGAAAAGGATTTCCAAGGGATTTCTGTGAAATCAGTAGAATTAACAGCATGTGAGGATTCGCATAGAGTGAATCGCCCTTTATTTCAGGAATACCGTAAATCTTCGTAAAGTTTACGAAAATGAATTTTACGGTGGTTGCTTATTCGACGGGAGGGCTTATTCAAGAGGAGAGAGGGCTTATGTTAAAGTTCAATGGTTCAAATGGATTGTGAAGAGAATAGCAGAAAGAAAAATCTGTCATCTTATATCAAAATCAGCTGTTTGCCAACAGTCAATGGCTGATTATTGGTTTGAATTGATTGTGAAACCTGTCAGGACTAACCTATTCAGCGTTGTTGCATCATAGACAGAAACTAATTCATAAATCCTTCGAATAATTCCCCAAGAGGGCTTCTTTTGAAGGGATGGCTCATTTGCAGATTCTTAGGTGGGGGTAGACTGATTACCTGAGTCCTAGTTATCGCTCATGAGACCGAGGCTAGTACTAAAAGGAGATCGCTCAAACTGGTAGTAGTTTGAGCGTCCAGCAATTCAATTCAATAGCGAAACTACGACTCGGGTAATCAGTCTAAGGTGGGGGCTTATTGAAGGAGGCATTATTTGAAGGTGGGGGCTTATTCAGGATTTACGGTATGTTATTTGAAATTCACAAGCATACAAATACCTTATCCCATAAGGGAAGCCCTCATTGTTGAATTGATGTAAGACAAGAACAGTCTTCAAAACAAGGTATACTTCTTTTCACGATAAAAACTGTCTAAGAACAAAAAAAACTATTTCTGAGGCATGCTTTATCTGTTATACCTTGATGTGACACGCAATAAATCTCGTATACATTGACGATAAATCTGCATCGATCCTAAACATGTTTTCAACCTTAATAATCCTGTAAATCTCTTCGAAATCTCGTGTTTTAGCTACTGCACATGGGCACAATTATTTATTTGCCCGAGCAGGACTATGCTGACAAGGATGAAAGTGCGTGCATTCTTTAACGTAGCTAATCTAAAAGTTTAGTTGTTTAACGTAACTATTCTGAAACTTTTATCTTTGAGAACAAATTCAGTCATTTTTACAATCATTATGAAAGAAATATTCCCAAGGCAAGTCTCGAAATACCAGGGAAACCATGGGTGGCTAGACACGTCAGGTGTACATACGTTTTATGATATGAAAGTCACTATCTTCTACATTATAGCGTCTTTTCCTGTTTCCTATTCTTCAACAACCGCAAATCAAGCTTACAGAAGAGCCTAAGTTTGCCTTAGCCCCCATCTTGAAAGTTCTACAGAACAGCGAAGGGGGAACAGAGGTTACAGCGAAAGGAGAACATTTCTTGTAGGTCTTTCTATATCTCCTTCGCAGAAGCATAGAAATCATTCCTCCACATACACTTGCGGTGTCTGACCACCAATGGAAAAACTGAAGAAATCCCTATATAAATCTTTGAAAATCTTAATTGATCCCATTAAACCTGACCAAAAAAAAGAGATTTATAAGTCCCATAAATCTTGTACGCCATTATCCATTATCACAAGTCTTAAGGCCTCCGCAAACCGTGCCAACATTGTTGGCCAACATGTTGGCTGAAAATAGACCAACATGTTTGTACGGTTTGCCATTGGAGAGCAGCAGACGCCTTCATATTCCAAATTTGGAAAAACAAAGGTGCATGACTGTAAAATTTATTGTTTTCATATTGTTGCAAATTCTATATAAAATATTATATACACGCTTTTTTTATATAAGGAACCTACCTCAAGGCCTAGTTCTTAAAGTTCCTTATTTTTGGACCTCTTTTGAGGCAATCGTAGTTCAAAAAGTTCCTTAACAGTTCCTTAATTTTAACTGCACATACAGTGGTCATAACAATAATAGAGAGAAACTTGGTACCTGGCCTAAGGTACCGAAACGCATGCAGTTAGGCTCATATCGCATGAGCACAAATTCGTATTCGGCCTATATGAATAATTTCACCAGCCGCCCCATTCTCAAATGCCAGACGCGTTTCGCTCTTATTGGAGCTCATCAGTGACATGTGTGAGAATCGAACCGGGGTTTATTGCGTGAGAAGCACAAGTGCTAATCACACGACCACCGGAGCTGGGCTGACTGGTGAGTAACTGCGTGAGTTTTAGACTCGTATCACACGAGTACCGAAGTCTTGCATATTACTATGTAAGGTTGGTACCTGGCCTAAGGTACCGAAACGCATGCAGTTAGGCTCATATCGCATGAGCACAAATTCGTATTCGGCCTATATGAATAATTTTACCAGCCGCCCCATTCTCACACATGTCACTGATGAGCTCCAATAAGAGCGAAACGCGTCTGGCATTTGAGAATGGGGCGGCTGGTGAAATTATTCATATAGGCCGAATACGAATTTGTGCTCATGCGATATGAGCCTAACTGCATGCGTTTCGGTACCTTAGGCCAGGTACCAACCTTACATAGCATGTTGTTTCTAATTTGTTTTTGACCAAGTTTTATAACTTTTTCCCGAGTTGCTAATCATGCAACTGGTTCATTTTAGTTTTCATGCAGCTACAAATATGCAAAAATACACGTTTTCGTACCGTTTATTCTTCGCCCTTCCTTTTCAGGAAAAATTACGGCGTAAAAATGTATTCATTGTAAAGGTTATGCTACAAAGGAGAGCGTGCGTCTTGGCTTATAGTCAACGGCATAAACAGTAACACAGAAAACAATGATATTCTCCTGCGCCTCCTAGAGTTGGCTGTCTACTTAATGAGGGGGGGCTTCGGGGGTATCAAAATCCGAATACCCGGAAGAAAATTGGAACAAACCCGAAAACCCGGATGACCTTATTTTCAACAACTGTTTTAAGAATTTTACACATTGATATCCTTTGTGAGGGTTAAAACCAGGAAACCCACACATTTTTACTACAATGCCGGAAACCCGAGCTAGAAAAATGGCAAAAGCCGTTGCCCGTTAAAAATACTCGACCTGATAACCCGCACGATTTTTTGGAAAAGCACGAAAACCCGAGGGTAAAATCGGCCTGACCCGCAACCCGTGAAATCCCAAAGCCCCCCTCCTTTACGAAGTTTCTAACTTTATGAAGTTGTAAAGCCAGGTTTTCATGAAATCGTTACGATCGTTTCAATCGCTGTGAATGACTCCAGCGAATCTGGCGATACCGAATCATAAGATTGTATTCCAGTGATGCGATCCTCTCGATCCTGATCGTCGCGATCGAGATTATCGTTCGCCCATTATCGCTGGATGCGTTCATAGAATGTTACGTGAAAACCAGTTTACGCTTGAAAAGCATTTGGTAGGAAATAACCCTTAATTTGGAACATAGGTGGAGTCCTTAGGACGTGAGACCCCTAAGATCTTTACGACCAGAAGGTATTCGCCTCCTTAGAATGTTATGATATGTTGAAAATAATAAGTTCTCATAACATTCTAGAATTCCACGAAATAATGCTAATGAAAGAGTCAGAAAGCGTGAGATCTGTAGCTTTATATCTGAAACCTGCATGGCTGCATCTGAAAAAAGCCTAAAAATTAGGAAATGCCCAAAAGTTTCCATTGCACACATGAAATTCGACGCATCTGTTACTCTTTTCTTTGTTTTTGTATATGCTTTGTTACTACATTAGTTCCGCAATTTTTGGGACACCTTTAATATCGGACAACTTGTTTGTCCGAAAATATCAATGTCCGAAATTTTAGGTTGTCCAAAATTTTAAACGCCTGGAAAATCGTCCGAGATAGGTAAAATATCGTCCGAAATTGTAGGGTCCGAAAATATTTTGTCCGAAATATATCGGTCCAACTATTTTCGGAACTAACGTAGTTCCTTTTTTTAATTTTCTTTTGTTTATTTTGTAACTTATTAGCTTATGCTTTTAATGTCTACCATACTTGCAAAAGTAGTTATAAAAAAAATTGACAGCTTCTAGCTGAATGTGGCTAATTGTCCATTGGGGTTTCTTATAAAAAATGAGTGTATACCAGACCCATAGAGTCTAGAACTTTCTAGGAAGTGGTAAACCACTATTCACTCCACCAAGTCACCGTTTACTATTGAAAAAATCATGTTGCTTTTTAGTTTTTAAAAATCTTGAAACAGTTTCCTGGAGGTGGCACTGTTCTTGTGTGAAAACCTCGAGGGAAGTTACAGTCTCGGTGATAGTGATTACTGTATAGTGATTTGGCAGTGAATCATGGTTCACGGTTTTATTTGACAGTATTGTAATACAGCTACTTTTTAGCACTATATGTTTCTTTAAAATGTATCTCTATTTCCATTTTTCTCGCATTTTCTAGAATTATCTTTAGGTTTCTCGTTAGATTTACTTTGTATTTAGCACATTACGTAATCACATTTTCTAGGTATCTTTAGTTGCGTCATGCATAGTTAGTCAGCATTCCGTTCTATCGTTCCCATTGTTATCACGTAGGCCTATTACTTGTTTTACTTAGCTAATGCACTGTCATCATTACTTTCTTGCATTCTAGGTAACATTGCATATTTGTTTGTAACTTTTCTAGATTGTTCTGTCATGCTTAGTCAGTAATTTAAGGACTTGTCCCTTCATTCATCATGGCTGTAGTTGTTGGCAATAGAGATTCTCGTAGCAATTATTTTTGATCATGACGATGATATCACTGATGATGAGAACGACATCATGATGATTGTTGCGTTGATTACGATGATGATGATGATGATGATGATGATGATGGTGATGATGATGGTGATGATGATGATGATGAGGCAATTTTTCGGCTGCTTTCGTTTACGTTTGTTAGAGGGGGCAGATAGTATTCAGTCAGTCAGAACGTGTACGTAGGTTGCTGTACAAATGATCTGGAAAAAGAAAAACACCTCAAGCAGATTAGCGGGGCCTAGCGGAGTTATGTTGTTGTTTTGTTTACCATTCGTTTACATTTGCTTTCAAAAATCTGATTACTGGTTTAATCTCTTCTTTGAATGCTCATGTCAAAAATAGTGACCCTTTATCCTTCTATTATTCTCCTTTCTTGTTATTAATGACCCAATACCAATGCACGCCATGTAAAACACGGATCATGTAAAGATGGAATTTAAAGAAGGCCTGCTGGTGGAAGTTGAGATGGAGAACTATATGATTTTCAACCAAACGACCTAATTCGTGGAATTTTAGCGTTTTTTAGATGTAACTTTGACCCTTGGGGCCACCTTTGGGCACTTTTATCGACTCCCTACACAAGTTTCTATACAGTAAAACCCGCGAATTAGTACCCTTTTTTTGTTAAGAGGTGTAAAGGGCGTATACCGAAATTAGGGTGTAGGCTCTTGACAAAACGTCTATAGCAACTGCCAGAAACACAAAGCATGGTTCGGTTCAATGTTTTGCAGTATTCACAGGCCAGGATTACCATTAGTCTTGTAATACAGCTACGCATGGGCCATGTTTGTTTGTGTAATGTAAAAAGGTTTTATTTTGCAGCGCCGAGCGGTCCGTCGAATGCATTCATGTCCACATAGACGAGCACAGTGAGAGGATCACCAGACAAAGATGACAACTTGAATACAGTCACGTACATATCGATATGATACATGTGGTTCGGCGAGGTGACTTAACCAGTCCCTGCCATTGAACCGTAACTCTCTTTCTCTAATCTAAAGCATCTTGCTTATAAATACAATGAACAATAGGGTCTTACTCATACTTTAAATATGAACATGATTGGTCAGTTTGCAATAATTATAATCCGATACAAAGATTCTTCCCCTCTAATTGCTCCTGGTAACATATTGGTCTTAATCCAAAAGCTAATGGACATGAATATAATCAACGTCCTTAATCACCATGGCTTAATTAAACTTGGCAACCTTAACTCGAAACAACTTGTTTATTCCAAAACTTGATAAGTTAATGAGCATACATCGCTTCATCTAATGCACAATAATGATTTCTAAGGCTAAATTGATACTGTCGGCTCAACTATCACAAACAACAAACAAACAGGCACTACTCAGCCTTTCACAAGCACTGATAGTCCTTATTACCGCAGACACTACTGCCGTTCCATACTTAAAATACAACTAGGATGCAAATGCTTTCACAAGACACTTGCTCCAGATAGCAATTAAACCAAACAATAACCCAACTTGCCTAATTCTAGTTAGAATCGCGAACGAAATCTTATGCATTTAATTTACCAGTATTACAGTAAAGTTGTTCATGATTATCCTTAAGACTGCACTAATTTGGTTGATTTTTGCGTGATTTGTTTTTCTTATTTAACTTGTTATTTCTCTGGAGTGTGTTATGTTAATGGGTTTGGATTAATTTTGTAATCGGCTTATGTTTTTAATTAACTATTACCATTTTCTTTCCGACACATTAACGTTCGTTAACACATTAGATTAGTAATTCATAATACATTTTCCGCTCATTGTTACTTTAGAAAGATACCAAAATTGTCATCCTATAACGTAGGAGCTAAAACACGTCCAGTTTTCCTTCATTTTTCATTTCCATTTATTTTAATTCCCTAAAGAGAAAATACTATAGCTTTCTAAAACAGAATGCTAATCTAGCTCGAAAAAAAATTTAAATAAATACATAATTATTTTTTCTAATTTTTTAATTTTTTTCAATATTTAATGCATTATAAATAAAATATAGAAAATTCACCATTACGATTTACATAGATAACAAAAGCATAGCCCCCCATCCCAGGCATTGATAAGGCGTTTGAATGCTTTGAGATTTTGTTCAGATTTGATATGGGAGGGCAGATTATTCCATACAGTCGGTCCAAGCGATCTTAAACTGTTTGTTCCAAAAGTAGTCTGATTTGGCCTATGATGATATAAATCGAAAGGGCGTCGTGAAGATCGCGTAGGATTCGTTTTTCGAAAGATATCTTCCATATAGGAAGGATTTAACTTGTTCAAAGTTTTGAAGATTTCTATACATAGGACTCTGAGGCGTTGGATATGCATAAGTGATTTGTAAGACTTACTTAACAAAAATTCATAACTCGATTTGTTGTCATTGAAGAGGAAACGAAGAGCTCTTTCCTGTATTTTTTCAATTTTCTGCAGCGACTTTGCGGAGCTAAAAAACCAAACAAGTAATGAATGTTTGAGTAAACAAAACTCTCTATGAGAACTTTTTTCTTTGAATCCAATATAGAATTGTAATCGTTTCAGTGCGTTTAGTTGAGCTCCAGCCTTTCTACACAAATCAGATATGTGCAAATCGAAATCTAGCCTGTTATCTATTTTTACTCCTAGTAATTTAACATGATTTTCTGTCGAGATTAATGTACCACCTATGGATAGTTCAATACCTTCAGTATTTCCTCTATCTCTTCTAACAACAATAGATTGGAACTTGTCTGGGTTGGCAATCATATGATTTTCATGTAGCCAGTTGAGGGAAATGTTTGATTCCTGTTCTAGAGTGTTTATGAGATGATCTAGGCTGCTTGAAGCATAGGTAATAGTGTTATCGTCTGCATAGTTATGGAGATTCCCACGTTTGATAGAATAGAACAGATCATTAATGAAAACATTAAAAAGCACTGGTCCTAGTACTGATCCCTGCGGAACACCAGAGAGAAGAGTTTCAAAACTGCTGTATTCGTTGTTTATCCTAACTGCCTGTTTTCTATTCTTAAGATAAGAGTAAATAAAGACAAGTGAGTTCTCATCAAAACCATATGCGGCAAGTTTGGCAATGATAAGATCATGAGGTACGCAATCGAATGCTTTGGAAAGATCAGTAAGCACGGCACCAACGATTTTGCCGTGGTCAAGATTCAGGCGCCAATCTTCCAGAAGTCGTATCAGAACGTGTTGGGTGCTATATCTTTTTCTATAGGCCGAAATGAAACTGGACAGACATTGATCTAGATAAGATGTTAGTTGATTTTTCATAACCTTTTCCAAAATTTTTGAAAAAATGTTAAGAATACTTATCGGGCGAAAGTTTCTTTCAACAGTTCTTGTGGGTTCTCCTTATCTAATGGAGTAACTACTGCTTGTTTAGCATTATCTGGGAATATAGAGCTTTTAATGCAATTATTTACTACTATAGTTAAAGCAGGGCAAGTTCATTTGCGGAAATACGTACAAGTTTTGCAGGAATGGTATCTACTCCAGTTGATTTTTGCTATCAAGCCCATTAAGCAGATTTCTAATTGTATTTTCGTCTACTTCTTGAAAAGAAAATGTTGCATCTGAGCTAGCTTTATTCGTTGTTATATTCTTAATACTATTATGAGCTTTGTATTGTTCCTTAATGAGACGAACTATATTTCTGTCGGTAGCATTGGGCAAGTTTTCTGCAAGACTTGTTGGCTTTTCTCCACTTGAATTTTCTACAATGTTTATATAGTAAGAGTTGAAAATATTCGCTAGCTCTTTACTGTCAGTGATAATCTTGTTCTCTTTAACTAGTATAATGTCGTCATTTCCTAAGGCGCCCTTGTTAGAAAGAAATGGTTTCACAAGGTTCCAAAAATCTTGATTATTTAAGTTACCAGATTTTGTGGCATTTTTTGAAATGAGTTTTAATTGCTTTTCGTCGAAGGCTTACACATTTATTACGTTGTTTATTGTACCTCAATCTGTTTTCAGTAGTAGGATTTTTATTTAAATTGTTTTTAAGTTTGGATCTATGATAGATTGCATGCTTGAGCTCTTTGTTCATGAAGGGAGCAGTATTTCCCCTTAGAAATCTAGTCTTGAGGGGAGCATGTGTATTTACAATATTTCTTATAGTATCAGTTAGTTTCTCATAAGCCGAATTGGGGTCCTCAAAATTGATACACAAAACAGCACTCTTTATATCTTCGCGGAATTTTAGTTCATCGAAAGTTTTATATGAACGATATTTGATGCACTTTCTCTTCAGACGAGGTGCTTTAGCCTTCATTTGAGTAAAAACAAGACTATGATGGTCGCT
Organism: Chrysaora quinquecirrha; assembly: GCA_014526335.1. Taxonomy (NCBI): domain Eukaryota; kingdom Metazoa; phylum Cnidaria; class Scyphozoa; order Semaeostomeae; family Pelagiidae; genus Chrysaora; species Chrysaora quinquecirrha. The sequence goes on along the minus strand of JACTAT010000131.1, from coordinate 393,013 downwards.
TATGCCGGTTTCAAAGGCTGTTGTCTTTTGGAAACATGAGGGCCGATTCGTCAGTATAACATCAATAGATGTTCCGAGAGGAGTTGCAAAGCACGTTTTTACCTTAACTAAGTTTGGTAAAAACGTGCTTTATATTCCGGGAAATAACTCTTAATTGGGCAACTAGACATGTACCTGGGGTAATGCCGAAAGTTTGCCATAAATAGCACCGCAAATTTACCAGGCGCAGACTTGCAGACGTGGCTTATGAGAAAGAAAGGAAACAGCTCAAGGACATCGAAGAAAGGTTGCAAAGAAAATCGAAATCTACATTTAGCGCAATTAACAACACCAAAAGGTAAGAAAAAAATTTTGCTTAAGTTTTCTTGCATTTTCAACCTGTAAAAATGGGCTAAAAAGATTGGGGTTTTGGGTCACCCCGTCTCTGTGGGTTGATCATCCACAAATCTGCATCTACCGTCGTACGGTAAGGATCGACCAAACATTCTCAGTTTCATAACGGTAGTGTTTTTTAGGGGTTAATGAAGAAAAAGAAGTTGGTTTCAGAAAACATGGAAACATGGAAACATGCGAAATGTATCCAGGGAACAAGGGAACATAGTCAAATTTGAAAGGGAACATGGGAAAATCGGGAAACACGAAACAGGGCTCAGGTGAAATGAAACCCTCCTTGTCAACCCGCTAAACTACCAATCGGAAAAATAGTCCTACATAAACTTTGTTGGTTTTACGGTTACACAGTTTTGCCCACATTTTGGCTCGGGTTTTCGTTTTTGTCCGAAAAATTACGCGGTTTTTCGGTTTGGAAAATTTCGTTGGTGAACGGTTTTGCGGCATTTCTGGATAATTTCTGGATACTTTGATTGTTTTTGGTACTGAAGGCCGACTCAGTGAAGCTACAGGTTAGCCCGCAAATGAAAACAAAACTTGTTATTGGAGGAAAACATGAAAAGGACAGTAAATTTTGTCTAACCTAGAAGTAGATTTTGGCTGATTTCAGCTGGTTCAGAGCCGCTTGACGCACGAGAAACCACTTTTACCCTCAGGAACTGTTCCGAGTCTTACCTTAACGGACTTGAGTGAGTCGAAATTCAATGTGTAAAAATCAAAAGACGCGAGAATTAAAGGACAGTGGTGCAGGGGTATTTATCGGTATAGTTAATACTCACCAGGAGCAAACCCTAGGAAGTGGACATTTAGTGCATCAGCCATTAAACTGCCCGAATTAAAACTAGCTACACCTTTAAGTGCCCGCGTCCGAGGCCGGGCGGTCCAATCAATTGTTAACGAATGGCAAAGCGTTGCCATGGAAAAATCTTTACCAAAAAATATTGTATTGGACCAGCGGAAAAATCTTAGAATTGTTAAGAATGACCGCCCACAAGGCATTTCATTTACAGGCGGAAAAATCTTCAAGTCATCTTCCATGAAACTACTTTGACCGGAGAAAGTCAGTACATAGATTCTTTGCAACTATATAAACCCGTGTATTAGGCTTTGTTTTAGGTCAATGAAGGAAATGAAAATGTAACAAATACAAACCAATAGCCCCTGCACCACCAACAGAGCCAAAACAGACTCCTGGTGGCATTAGCCCCTGTCAAAGCCCGGCTCAACGGCTTTGGCTTTCCTCACAACCTCACAACCACGGATCGAAAGTAAAATTTAGAATCTCATCCCTTCCATCGCATCCCCATGGCCAGGTTATTTCAAATCTTTTCTTTAAAATCTTTCATTGCATTATATTAAAACTCTTGAAAATTCTCTGCAGAAAAAACACAATGGCGGAGGAAGAAAAAAGGTTCATTGCGGAGGCAGAAGAAAGTGAAGTCAAGATGAGAAAGTAGGTGTACAGTACTATAAAAATTGCATCTTCTTATTGAAACTGTTGTATTTTGTATCATTTTGAATTTTTCGAAGTGATTGTACAGTAGTTGAAAGTAAATGTAACCATAGATATGGTTTAATGTAACGTAACACCAACTGGAACACTTAACCCAAAGAGTTCCAAAAAATCTCCATCATAATAACAATAGGTCATTGGACATTGCCTTATATGGCAAGTGGTCATGCCAAAATCACATAGTTATCAATGCCTATTTTTACCAGTAAATCTTATCAGAATTGACTCATTCTTAGCAAGGTAAAAGAAAATATATTTACAAGCAACAAAATATACAGAAATTTCTGGATTTTTAGTGATATTAAGGAAGGTCGATTTTTGAGTGACATCAATAGCATGTTTCGATTATGACGTTACCAACATTACTTGTGATGCATTGGCCAATGTCTGTGCCAATTTTCATTCCACTAGTTCTACAGGAAGGCAAAGAGGCCCGGTAGGATTAGTGTTAAGGACGTTAAGTGTATCCAATAATCTTGAAAAGAGGCTGTTTTAGTAATCGCTATTAGGGTAGACACAATTTTTAAAAGTTGCCCCAGAAGCGACGACATTAATAGCCTGCGTGCAGCCTCAATTAATCTAATCGAATGTTATCTTTCGGTTAGATGAGTTGAGGATGCACTCAGACCACGACATTAAACGTCTTTTGTGAAAATTAACCTGAATTTCTATACAACAACCAACAAATATACAAAAGATAGATAGCTATATGACTTAGATATTGTCACATGTCTCTCAGCAGAATTGATCAGATGTAGCATTAAATTCTAACCTTCATCTAACAATGTTTAATAAACTATCCCCACAACCCCATCCAATAAGAACCACCCTAATTCTGCAATTTTAGAAACAAGCACCCTCTCTACTAGTGCCCACGGCTGTTTTCAAATTAAAATTGTCTTACGCAGTGTAGGAAGTAGTGTAGAAAAAAGTTGATTATATAGTTATCTTTTTTTGCCCATGCGCAGAGCAAGGGACCTGTTAATGTACAAACTGGAGGGGTTATTTCCACCAGGTCCTAGCTCTGCCCACCATCTGATCAAAGATTCGCTAAGAACAAACAGAGCCCCTTTGCTGAAAAATGTTTATAGCGAATCTTCGTCTTTCATTATCTTTTAAACGTTAGTCGATACTTGCGTCTTTCTCATTTTCTTCTGCCATAAGGCCCTGGACAAATGAGCTGGAAATCTCACTGAACATCGCTCAAAATTGAAATTAAGTAAAAAATCCAGTTCATTTGGCCGTCTACCGTGCCAAAAAATGTTGGCTCCATGCAATTAGGTAAAAAGGCGCTCGCTTTAAGTAAAAAAAAAAACAACAACAAAAACTCACGAACTTAACTATCGATCCAACTATATAAATAATTAACTTAGTAACTCACTAGCTAACTATCGAACCAACTAACTCACTAAGTAGGCCTAAGTAACTAACGAACAAACTCGCTAACTGACTAGCTATCGAACCAACTAACTAACAAACTATCGAACCAACTAACTAACTAAGTAAGTAACTAACTAACCAACTAACTAACTATCGAACCAACTAACTAACTAACTATCGAACCAACTGACTAACTATCGAACCAACTAACTAACTAACTATCGAACCAACTGACTAACTAAATAAGTAACTAACTAAACAACTAACTAACTATCGAATCAACTAACTAACCAAGCAACTAAGTAACTGACTGACTAACTAACTAAGTAACTAACTAATTATCTAACTAACCAAATAACTAACTAACTATCGAACCAACTTATTGACTAAGTTAACTAACTAACTAACCAACTAACCAACTATCGAATCAACTATCTAACTAAGTAACTAACTAACTAACGAACTATCTAACTAACTAACTAACTGTCGAACCAACTAACTAACTAACTAACTAACTAACTAACTAACTAACTTACTAAGTAAGTAACTTACTAACTATCAAACCATCTAACCAACTAAATAATCAACTAACTAATTCATTAACTACTGTAACTATTGAACAAACTAGCTTATGAAGTAGCTAACTAACTAACTTACTGACTAACTAACTAACTAACTAACTAACTAACTAACTCACTAACTATCTAACTAACTAACTAACTAACTAACTCACCAACCAACCAACTGACCAACTAACCAACCAACTAACCAACCAACCAACCAACCAACCAACCAACCAACTAACTAACCATCTAACCAACTAACCAACTAACCAACTGACCAACTAACTCACCAACCAACTAACTATCGAACCAACTAACTAACTATCGAACCAACTAACTAACTAACTAACTAACTAACTAACTAACTAACTAACTAACTATCTAACTAACTAACTAACTAACTAACTGACTAACTAACTCACTAACTAACTAACTATCGAACCAACTAACTAACTATCGAACCAACTAACTAACTAAGTAAGTAACTAACAAACCAACTAACTAACTATCGAATCAACTTACTAACTAAGTAGCTAAGTAACTGACTGACTAACTAACTAAGTAACTAACTAATTATCTAACTAACCAAATAACTAACTAACTATCGAACCAACTTATTAACTAAGTTAACTAACTAACTAACTAACTAACCAACTAACCAACTATCGAATCAACTATCTAACTAAGCAACTAACTAACTAACGAACTATCTAACTAACTAACTAACTATCGAACCAACTAACTAACTAACTAACTAGCTAACTAACTAAGTAAGTAACTAACTAACTATCAAACCATCTAACCAACTAAGCAATCAACTAACTAATTCATTAACTACTGTAACTATTGAAAAAACTAGCTAATGAAATAGCTAACTAACTCACTAGCTAACTAACTAACTAACTAACTGACTAACTAACTAACTAACTAACTCACTAACTAACTAACTAACTAACTAACTAACTATCTAACTAACTAACTAACTAACTAACTAACTAACTAACTAACTTACTAACTAACTAACTAACTAACCAGCTAACTATCGATCCAACTAAAAAACTAAGTAATGATATGAAATGATGGCAAGAGTTAAGGTGGTAGCCATTATCAAGCCTAGGGCTTTTTGGGGAAAAAATTCATAAAAAATTGCCCCTTCCCCGCTGAACATTTTTTTCACCGATTTTGTCTTATCTTCACACATATCTACCTTACATATCTTCATATCTTCATATCACACATATCTACCTTACATATCTTCTTACATATCTACCTTGCTGAACGATTTCAGTAATTTTATCTTGAATATTTCTTATGGTGGTAAACAAAGGGTTACCAAGCTGGTAACAAGCTAACAAATTTACGGCACAAAAATACATGGAAACGAACCCAAATAAGAAATTCCTGACAGTAGTCCGAGGCAGTATTTTCATAGCAGTATTTTGAAAGGAATGTTGGCTGAAATGTTGGCTACGTTTAGCCAACCCTTCCCCAACCACCAGCCAATGTGCAAAAAAATTGCACCGAAAAGTAGATTTCATTTTTGGCAAAGGCTTAAGTGAAGTCGGGGAAGTTTACTTGTTTCTGAAATAAGATATCTGAAAATCTACAATCTGCAATATTTATAATTATTTATTTTCAGGTTGATACGCACAGCATCTAATGAAGGCAAGAAAGTGTTAATGGAATTACTGGATCTGAAGACAGTGAACAAGCAAGACAACAACAATAAAGAAAGTGTACACAGAGTTCCCAGTTTGAGTTTGATAGAACGTGGCTCAAGAAAACTTGCTGTATCTGTATTCAATGTTATTCTGACGAACTGGATGTACAGTTTTGGTAAAGAATACACGAGGTCAGATTTCATGTTGCTGTTTAACAGAATCTCCGATTTGGTAGTGAAAGATTTGCCATTGAGATTCTTCTTGCCTGGATTTCCATGTAAAAGTGCCAACAAAGAGAAAAAGGTAAATAGTGCTTTATCTTTCCACTTGTAATTTCTTCGCCACGAAGTTTAACTGCTGTGCAATTTTTCAATAAGCAACTGGACTGTTGGTCAAGCCCTCAACGTTGCTTTGAATATCTAGTATTTCATGAAGTGTGATTTAGGCCAAAATTAAAATCTAAAACGAATAGCAATTCATGTTGGCTGTATTATGAATATTAGAACTAAAAGGCAAAATGAAAAGACAATTTGAAAGGACAATTTGATAGTTTGATAAAGTTGCTCACATAAATGTCCTTTATTTTATCCTTTCAGTTTGCCTATTCCTTTGCTGTAGAAGAATGGCTTTTCATATTGTCTTATCAAAACGTCTTTTCATTTTGCTTGTCGAAATGACTTTTCATTTTGTCCATTCAGTTTGTGCTTTCAAATAACACTTTCAAAATGATCTTTCACAATGTCCTATCAGAATGCCGTTCCGTTTTGTCCGTACAGTTTGTGTATTCGAAATGTCTATTCAAATTGTCTAATCGAAATGTCTATTCGAAATGTCTTTTCGAAATGTCTATTCGAAATGTCTTTCAATGTTCGTGCTCAGTCAACCCCTAAGTGATACTAATTATGCTCAGTCAAGCGCTAAGTGAATGCGGTTATCTAAGAACAGAGCATTGGGTCAACCGGTTCAGCTGAAATGATGTGGCCACGGTAATCCGAGAAGGATTAAAATATTTAGATTCACACAACATCAGCGTCTCAATGGCTTCATACTTTTGACGGGGTTAAAATAACTTTCCTCAAAATCGACTTTCGCAGCAATTTCTGTTGATTCTAATGTACTTTCAAAGTTTTTCTGCAATTTTGATACCCTGCTGTTGATCCTGTTGCTTTAGAAAGCAATTCCGTGGCCTTGAAAATTTTTTTTACGTAAGAAAACAAAGTCTCAATGAACAAGATCGAAACAAATCCATTAAGTCCAAACGAGCCCTCCTAGATAGCCAGACTGAATTATTGCAGAAGACATTGGACATGGCCAGTGGCCTCAGACATGGCTTTGGTGAGTAGACAATCGCGTTTTTCATTTACTGTATTGAACTATTTCTCAGAATATGCATGCAATTAATTAAGCTTTCGGACTTCACTTCTCAGCAGCTACAATCTTCGCTAGATCATAACTAAACTTGTAAAGAGTTGCAAAAGTATCTGAACTTCTTAATTCAATACACACAAAAGTTTTCTGAAAGTTGCCTAGTTCTATGTGAAAGCTGAGTGCAGTGATAATAACCGTTAACATTCAGCATATTTTGCTGGACGCAAGCAAAATGTTCGGCGAAAAATGTTTCGCAACCTGGTCAAAGGATAGAACATTTTGCTTGACATGCACATTTCAAATGCTTAACAGACAAAATTTGATCTTGCGTATACTTTATATTACCTTAGTCCCTCTCTTCCCGTTGAGATTGATCGTTAAGGTGGTAGCGATAACTGGAACTCGTGTAATAAGTCTACTTTCAGCGGGCTTTTATATGTACCGTTTTTTATTACAGCACAATTCCATATTGAAATCGAGGCCCATGTATGTGAAATTTTGCAGAGTATCAGCCGTTCTTTAAGTAATGCCGCCAGAGAAGATGCAAACGATGAACTGCTTCTTGATCGCTTGGAGTACGTTATTTCGGCGTTGATGAGAATTGACGAGAGATTGCCACAGCACTATCGAGAATCAATTACGATTCTGCAAAGGGCAAGAGTGGTGCTGCAAGAAACACTTGAACATGATTTTCGGCAAGGGAATGCAATAATCAATTCTGCTGGTGATGTTGGTCGACCACCATTTGTTATTCCTGAAAGGCAGCTGCGCTTTCTAGTAGAGAATGGATTTACGGCCATGGATATCAGCAACATGTTGAATGTCAGCCCTCGTACAATCCGACGCAGGTTACAGCAGTTTGGAATTTCCATTCGTCACCAATATACAAGTATCTCTGATGCGAATCTGGATCGGATTGTTTCTGATATCTTTTCAGACTTTCCAAACTGCGGGTATAGGCGCCTGGATGGATTTTTAAGGAGCAAAGGCTACCGAGTGCAACAAATACGAATTCGGGATTGTGCAAGGAGAGTTGATCCAAATGGTGTGTTGCTAAGATCTCTAGAAATCAATGTCGTACGAAGAAGGGTTTACAATGTGGTTGCACCTTTAGCTCTTTGGCATATTGATGGATATCACAAATTAATAAGGTAATGGAAATATGCAATATTTTGTCCATCAGATTTCAAAAATAATTCGAGTTTACGCAATTATCTTCCCGGTTATTGGCAAAGGGCTAGGTGCGGCACTAGAAATTGTACTTGTACGTGTAATTTCTCTGGCTAAAATCATTATCATCTCGCATCTGGGCATCAATAATTCAAATGTAGCGCAAACGCACGCAATCAGCACAGTCATTACAGTGTCATAAGGCCCTCATAAAGGTAATAGAGTTAACAGTTGCAAGACCGACAGAAAATTGAACTAAACGCCACGCAAAAGTGGATTATGCATACAATCTCATTGCCATACTCACTCTTTTCTTTTTCTCTCTGTTAACAGATGGCGTTTGGTGATTCATGCGGGTATCGACGGTTATTCTCGAAGGATTATGTATATTTATTGTAGCAACAATAACAGGGCTTCGACAGTGCTAGAAGTATTCCTTTCTGGTGTCGCAAGAAATGGCCTTCCGAACAGAGTACGGAGTGACAAGGGTGGCGAAAACGTAGATGTTGCTGCATATATGTTGGGCCATCCCAACCGCGGTCCTGGTAGAGGCAGCATTATAACCGGACGGAGTGTGCACAATCAGCGAATTGAGAGGCTGTGGCGAGATGTATTCTCAGGCTGCATGTACACATTTTACGAATTGTTTTTCAAATGGAGCAGTCTGGTCTGCTCAACCCATCCGACGAGTGTAACTTATTCTGCTTGCATTATGTATTCTTAGCAAGGATAAATCGGCAACTCACTGTGTGGGCTGATGCTTGGGATCAGCATCCACTCTCTTCAGAAAGAGGTAAATCGCCTCTACAGCTCTGGATACAAGGTCTTGTTGGCAATGCCGACTACTGGTTGCAGAATGAGGTGAGATTTTGTAGCTAACGGCTTGTCGTATTTTTGTTTTTGTATTTTAGATAAGTTCTTCGTATGGGAAGGAGTAGATTCATATTTGTTACGATCAGAATACCATATCTTTTGTTTGAGAGAAATGGAATTCGAATTGTTGAATACTCACTGTGAACCCTTTTAGATTGATTTTGAACATTATGGCGTTGACTGGGCTGGACCGTTGCCTCAAAATTTATCTGACGATGTTCAAGAGATTGATGTTCCAGAAGTTCTGTTTCATATTCAGCCAGAAGACTACCACAGACTGCAGCAGAACATAGATCCACTGCGCCAGAGTGATTCACAAGGTGTAGATATTTACATTGAAACTCTTAACTATATATCTCGTCTTCGTTTATAAATTATGAGATAAATATGGTCTATAACATTGCCGAATCTGGGAGTAAGAGCAATATCATTTTAGACATTTGGATACACATACGGCAACTACATTAGCCACCTCAGTATCTAATGAAGAAGTCCGCTCGGTACATCAGTGGCTTAGTGAAGGGGGAAAGACAGGCGCCCCAACGCCCTAAGGGAGACAGCACTGGTGTTTAGTCAATGATCACGCACCCCTATTAAGGTACATCAGTGTTGGGTTAGCCGGTATGTACGCCAGTTTTGGCTGGCTTTTTGGACCGAAAATTCTTTGCATTGGCTTCAGTTCTGGTGGATGGTAGAACACAGTTAGGAAAAAGTATTGTTGCTTGGTGGCCTTAAAATTAACATGCTAAACCTTTCTATAATCTTTGCATTTTCTGATTTCCCTGTATTATGACATTAAGGTACCTAGTCTGACAAAGTGTTAACATTGGTTCCAATAGACCAAACTAGTTAAGATTGTCTTGAGTCTTGCGATCATTCCCGTAAAGAAGAATTGTCTTTAATGTCAAACAGCGTTGTAATGCACTTTCAACAGGAAAAATGTAATTGTAGAAGAAAATCTTGCTATTCTCAAATGGTGTTTTAAATGGTTATAAAAACAATTGGTATATTCTATAATTAACACGAATAATAACTAAAGAAACTGAAAATGCAGATCTTGATAATCTGAAACAAACATGTTAAAACCAAAATGTAACCATGGCAGATGCAAGCAATTAAAAAACAATATTCATGCAATTAAGCCTCGCCAAAGCCGAAAAGTTCTAATTCAAACGCCTTATCCATCTTCTGTACGAATTGTTCATATGTTTCATGCTTAACAGGTAGAACCATCTGACAACTACATGTTCCGGCACCGGGAAGCTCATCAGTTTCATCAGCTGCGAATTCTATCAGAATTTTATCTTTCAGCCCAGCTGTACCAATTAGTCTTTGTCCGGTAGCAAACATGAGAATTGCCTCTTGCCTTGAAAACTTTTGACCTATAGAAGGAAATTGACATGAACAGTAACTTCGACATGCTTGGGAACACAAGGAGCCACAGACCACTAACAGAGCCAAGCAGCTAGCCTCGTAGCGAAACTACTTTTTGTATAGACAAAATTACTTCCTTCATTTTTCCAATTGGAAGACAAACTAAACCCTTCGCCAAGAGGAACAATTAAGAGATAAAATATTTTGCTGCGAGACCCTAATATGTTGCTGCGAAACCCAAGGATACAGCAATGGGGTGCTGCTGGCCTTACTTAATAATATATTGGAATCATCGCTGTCAAAAGAGGTATCTGCCTTCACTGATTTAGACATGATTTTCTATCCAGCCCCCGAATCTTGCAAGAGCGGGCCCACAGCGGGTCGGATGTATTAGGAATTTCGCTTCTACCTACCACAACCAACTTCAATTAAATCTTGTTCTTCTAAATATCTGCTAAAGAACTCATTTGCTCTTTCTTCAGACCCCGTTGATGGAATAGCAATGTGTATCTGCTCTAAGAGTCGGTTTTTGGTAAGCTTAACATCAGAGAAGACAAATTTCTCTTTAAAGGCCTCTGGATGTTGCTTCATTATTGCCAATAGCTCAGTTCCTCTTAACCCATCCATTAATTGGTTAATAGCTGTCTGCCTTTTCCACAGAATTTCGTACAGCAAGAGCGTTGCTACGAGATTTTCCTTTTTTTCAAAAGCAATAAGAGATGTCCATCCTAAAGGAAACAACATTAGGATTAAAGCAAATACAAAGAAAATGAATGAACTTTCTGTTCTATCTTTAGCTGCCGCAAACAAGTGTAAAGCACTTTGCCTGGTAGAAAATAATTCAAAATACTTCAGTGCAAAAAGACATCTATCTCCACACGTTGCGAACTGCTAAATAAGACGTCATGAGTATTACGGGGTCAATTTTCTGAAGAAAAGTCAATGAATTAATTAAGAAAATTGCGCAGGTCCACTTTTCCCAAGCATCGTATTGATAAAAGCTCTGCTTAGATGGAGTGGATTAGTTGAGCTTCACACATAACACATATCACGTACTCGTCGTGTGTAGGCCATAAACTGGTAATACAAGTGCTTCAGAATAATCATGTTCAAATCCTGCACGAGGCATCACTTTCTCGAATACGTTAAGTACAATTGTGATCAAATAACAGCTAGTACATCAATATGGCATTTATAAGTCAACCCTGGATAGACTGGATACGCAGATCGTAAAAATTACCAGATTTTTGAATATAGTCCATGACTTCTGGTTTCGTTGTAAGACGTTGAAATTGGTCTTTATCGTTTGTCTCGGCGATCTGCCCAAAAGAGAAGCACATTTAAATTGAGCATCAAGCTTATTAAGTATTTTCGCGTTGATTAGTAGATTAATAAATTTAGATACTTAAGTAGAGTACTTCATCTTAAGTTACTGTTTGTCTGTTGCATTTACATTGTAGCTTGCAATTTTGTTATTCGTACCTTAAATAACTTTTTTTGTTAGTTTAAGTACGTTTAAATTGTAAACTACTAGACCCCCAGAGGGTGATGAAATAATGAAATGGAAAATTGAAATTGAAATTGAAAATTTAAAATGGCCAGTATCTAATCTATTAACAATAAAGTAAATACAAAGATAATTTAATGCCATGCCATGATAAAGGCCATTTTGTTATTCTTCTTTTCAAAAGACTGCGTGCTTTTTCCAAAATGACATTTTCGAAAATTTTAATACCAGAAACATTTTCGATTGGCGGGTTTCATATTTTGGCGAATTAATGTTCAATACTTGACTGTACCCAGAAATATACCAATACTGTATTGTTGTTGACTTATGATAAACAGAATGATATAGTAAGGGGTACATAACAGCAATCGATCTAGGTTACAAAACATTGTGTGGATTGAAAAAACAATTCATTTTACCTCCCGTATCATTACTCGTGACTCAGACTCTGGTACCATTTCGATGGAACATGCTGGCAAGCATTCCTCTCCATTCTCGCTCACTATATACTTGAACAAAGGTTCAGCCAAACATGGAAGCCCTAAAAGTTAAAAAAAAAAGATCGACAAAATTACCAGAATCTCACACCTGCTCCTTTATAACGAAAGCTGCAAAACCAACATAGGACGATTAAATCTCCCTAGAACGTACAATTTTTTGCTCTTGCAGCGATTGTCAAGAGTAGATTTCATTTAGCCATTTTTGAAAGTATTGCACGCATTACAAGGGTAACTAAACCGCTTAAGACTTCTTTCTGCAGCTTGCACAGCGTAGCTGCAGGACCAGCTCAATATAAACTTTGTTTGATATTTTCAACAGGATAAGCTTACAGTAACAGTAAAATCTTGGCTGATTATTCAACCAAAAAAGTGAAGCTTACCAATGCCATTGTTAGCTATGGAGTGGGCAATCATTTGCCCAACTATTCTCAGATGGCCGAGTCGAAGTGAACTGCTCTTCATAACCGGTAGCAACATGTGTTCGTGACCCTCAAACAGGCCAACTTCGGCACTGGCAACAGTGTTCGCCAAAATTTGAAAGAACTCTTTACGGGGCCCACCAGCATCGATGCCTTCTTCTCCCAGAAACGTTATCCTAAAAGGTCGTGTTTGATCACATTCACGCTTGTAGAATCCAAATGCCATTTGCCATAAGTTTTCTCGATGTATATTCAGAAACTGTGGTGCGCCGTTAAGTTTGTTTTCAAAGTACTCTTCAATGTCGAATTCTCTTGGACCTAAAACGATGTGATAAATTATTAAAATGCTGTTTCTAAATTTACGATTTCATTTGGCTTCATGGACTAAGAACGATAAATGACTGCCAATTTACTCTTAGTTGCCTAATTGCCGCCGCCCTCCGGCTAATAAATTTTTCAAAAATTTTCCAAACCCTACCCTTATAAGGCCCCCCGCTTATTAAGATTTGCACTGATATTGATTTCGATATATTTCTTTTTTGTGTGTGAGACTAGTACACCCATTATTTTGTTTGAGCTTTGTATTTCCTTAGCTTAAAAGTACTATAAGGCCCGTTCACATTGCGTTACAGCAGTTTCGATAGTTTGTGAGGCAAATTCCGACACATGTTTATTTCGAACCCCCATCATTTATATTCTGAATAAAGTTCTAGCCCCCTGCCTACTTCAAACCCCCCAGCAATTATGCACCTAAGAGTATATCTTCAAAAATCTCGTCTTCTAGTTACGGGCTATTTACCCACGACAGAAGGTTGAAATGTAACCAGTCAAGTCTGGTGTGTTCATAGTCGCTCCGTCTCTCTGCGTATCTCTGTCTAAACCTTAAAACAGTTTAACCGCCAACGGCAATGCCAGCCGCCCCATTCTCAAATGCCTTACATAGTAGTATGCAAGATTTTGGTACTCGTGTGATACAAGTCTAAAAACCTCATGCAGTTACTCAAAAGTCTGCCGGCTCCGGTGGTCGTGTGACTAGCACTTGTGCTTCTCACGCAATATACCCCGGATGGATTCTCACACATGTCACTGATGAAGTCCTATATACAAAAACGAAACGCGTCTGGCATTAGATAATAGGGCGGCTGGTGAAATTATTTTATGTAATTATATTACATGATATCATATCATTATATATATACTACATGTATATATGCATGATATAACATAATTTTGTAGATTACATTGAAATCTATATAAATATTCATAGCTATAATCTACAACATAACATACCTGTGTGAGATGATTCTATGCTTTCACTGGGCAGTAACAGGTCAACGGCAGACTCAAACGATGTGCTGTTAGACATGGCATTCTGTAAGTTTTCAATAGGTGTAGTTGGGAACATTTCTTCAAGTGCACGGATAGACAGCTCCTGATCCTGCGTATGACCAGTTTCCTGCAAGAAATCTTAACAAATTATTCTTCACGGTTAAGTTCAAATTTACGAACTACAAAATTTTTGTATGAAATTGCACGTGATAATTTCCATGGCACATGAATTGAAATTCAGTTATCGCATAGCCTTTTTCAATTGTTTTGATATTCACATTGATTCCTGTCCAGTCTTGTTGCTAAATGTGACGCATCTCACGGTTAAAAATGGAAAACATCTTAACTCCAAAACATTAGTTTATTAATATCACATGCCTTTAAGATAAAGGGCGTGTTCTTCTGAACCTCAAAAACCTTCCGAATTTCGAAACCAGGAAGCTTATAAAAACAGACTCCATGATTTTCAAAAATACAGGAGTTCTGAAAATCTGATACCTTTCCAATGTCTGTTCTAAAAAACGAGTCAACTTTCGCGCGAAAATTCTTGCTGACCTTGTCCCCAGATCCATTCGTTGAATATCTACAGGCAACCGGTGAAATTGTAGTCTCATTCGAACTTCAACCCAAAAATCTCTCGACAGTTTTGGAAACCTTCTACTTTTTCTGGTGAAGAAATTGCGGTAAGATCATTGCCCCGAAGTGGGATTCCAGCGACCCGGGGGGTACTTCAGTATAAATTCGTACGGGGGTGTGCGCTGCAAGGATTTCCGTTACGACCCAATGCCAGAATTTTGTTCAGATATTGATACCCTATCCCAGAATTTAGGTCCAACGTTGTACATCTTTGCTCGCCTTCTCCAGGGCCACGCGGCGTTTGCAAAATGCAAATTGCAGAGCCATTTGCTTAGGCCGGGGCACAACCATCGAGTCTGTGCGCAGGCGCAGTCGAAGGTAATGATTCGAACTTCAACGAATTTCGAATTTTCAAAACCCATTACCAGAAATTTTATTATACCAATCCCAGAAAATTTAAAGTGAAAGTATACCTCAATCACAGAAATTTCCCAACGAAAATGTACCTCAATCCCAGAATTTTCAGCTCAAAAACTACCCAAAACTGGCGCACATCCCCGTCTGACCTGATAGTGAAGTACCCCCTCAGGGTCCAGCGATCAGCGTTCACAAGATTAAATAAAGTAAACAATGTTCTAAAACGGCACACGATATAGCTACAACGTTCCTCAATAACCCAACGCCACGTCTCCACTCTATCCCTCTAGTTCCAAGTCTATCTTAGTCACAATGAAACAAAAGTAAATGTTACGTAACTCGTTCACATTATAAAGATTTTGTAAAGTCCGTGAATAGAATGTGCAACTACATACGTGTAAATCAATTGATCCCTCTGCATCAAGACTCGCCTCTTCTCTTTGCGATATTGCCGAATCATGTCCATTTCTTTGATGTTCACCTTGTCTCTCCATTGGAAAGTATCGTAATAGATTTCCACTGAAAATAGAATCAATCGAGTTGGACAGATGATAAGAAATCCAAATCCATTTCCAAATGGTAGCCGAATGCTAGCCCAATGGTTGCGCGATCCCTGAGTTGATGCATTAGCTAAATGCCATGAAGGTACACGAAAAACGTCTACACGTATTTCTTTATAAGAAACCCTTTATAAGAAACCCAGACTCTCAATGGTGAAAAGTTTAAGAAACTCAAGTGCTGGAAATTTTTACCTAGGAAACTTTTTCTTAGATTTCCAAATATTTTCTTTTATTTTTTGTGTTTCTTCTGCAGTACAGCAGTTTTGTGACAAATTGACAAACTAGAAAGCCAATAGCACTCAAATATGATTGATAAACGGGTTTGGAACAACATTCGGATAAAATAACAATGTCAACAATAGAGATACTCAAGAAACACTTCAGAAACTTTCAGTACTCAAAATCATTAATTTTAAGAAACTTTCAGTACTGGGCCAATGTTTTAGTTTCTTATAAAAAATATGCAATATGCGTAGTTTCCTGTTGCAATTTTCGTGTTATTCTTAATTTACTCAATTTACCTTGTTTCCTGCTGTACATGCACCACAGCTAGATGTTCTTCCATCAAATCTATATCTATCATTTTGAGGCATTGCATGCATTCAACTTTAGGCATCTGAAAAGGAAATTTATCTTATTAACATTGTGGCACAAAATAATGAGAAGTTCAGTCCTTTGTTGTTGTCTTGACATTGCATATTTTCAGGGGTGCTGGAAGCAGAGCAGGGCCGTAGGGGCAGAAATACAAAAAATTAGGGCAAAACGATAGGAAAATAAAAGAATTTAGCAATTTTTACGAGGGCAAGGGGCAAGGCTCCCGGGTGCCCCCGTAGTTCCGGTGCCCCTGCATATTTTCTGATTTATGTATGGATGGGCGTGGTGTGTTAGGGGTGCTTGAGGCGAATGTAGGATAGTTGTAGTGAGTCTAATGGTTGATAATCTACGACTGTTGTATTGAGTCTAGACATGAATCCTTAAATCCGAAAACAGTAACAACATCAGCAATAACGCACGGGTAGACTCATTACAAAAGTCGTACATTCGCTCCAAGCCCCCCGAGATGCGATGCGATTCGAGATGCCACAATAACAACAGCAGCAACAATTTTTTGATTTCACATTTTTTGAATGAGTTGCATTGAGGTGAAGGCAGCGAAAACAACTCATGTAAACTACTCATGTAATAAGTCTAACACACGGGCGGTTTCCTTAAAAAGCAAATGAGCGATTGGTTTGTAGGTTGGCCGTTAAGGTGGTAGTGATAGCTGGAGAGGACTCGTACGCCCGTGTTGTAGAAAACTTTAAATAACAGTTACTACAGGCCACCCACGATAAATATAGATTAATTATTAGCCTTATCTCGTTCGAAAATATCCACCTACCTCTCTTGTCACTGTTGATGTTGTCCTTGATGATGTTGTGCTCGGCGCTCTTAGAGGAAGATCTCTTTGCATGGGGCGCACGTAGCATGTAGCGCTTCTTAAAGGGAGTCAAACTTCAAGTAACGTGCTGTGTAGCCGCCAAATGGTATGGCTATCAGCTCTAGCTGTCTGTTCTCACCAGAACCAGCCCTTCTGCCTGATCTGAGAAGCAAGAAACCCCTGCTTCACGTAGGGCCTCAAAGGCATCAAAAGTGTCTCCTCAAAAGCTTTATAGTCTCCATTTCTTGCAAATGTCACGGTCTTCTCCCCAAGACCTGCTGCCTTCCAACAATCCTTTTCTTGCAAGGTTGGCGTGAATTGAGTGTCTTTATACGGGATGACACAAAACTTGTGAGTCCAAGTATTAGCTGCTTGAAAAGGAGAACTCCTCCTCTGTCTAGAGCTTGAGGACGTTGAAGCTCTTCTTCCCCTCCCGAGCCTATTGAACTGATATGCCTGCCTGCTGTATGGAGCAAAAGCATCATGCAACTCTGCGCTTGCAGACCGTCGTACTTCTGTTGCTCGTGACATGAAACCAGGCAAAATTGAGCCATGATTTTCAGGATTTTCACTGCTTGTGATTCGCAACGGTCCTGGCTCACTTTCTATGCCTTGAGACTGGGCAGATTCAGAGTTGGCTGAGCTGGATTCATCAGGAATATCTGTATTTGAAGTACTGCTTTCTGAAACAAGCAGTTGCACTGCCTGACTAATCAGTCTAGATGCCTCTAGATATTTTTCGAATTCGTTCTATCCGTCATCTTGCAGTTTTCACAGAACGCGATTCATCCAAGAATGCATCCAGTGTGGGTGTGCAGCTCTCGGAAACATGAACAGGTATAAGCACGCAATTTCCAGAGTTACTATTAAAAACCGTACAAATTTGGTGAAACTTTTTACAGGGGGAGTTTGAAATGATTTATGAATTGATTATGGACTATGCCCTGACGGATCATGGACTATGACTATGACATTGCTTCACATAGCAAGATTTCATATTTCATTGAATTGGTTTTACAGGATAGAGAAAAAAAGAAGCAATCAATTCGGATGAATTAAAGAAACTGTGACGACGAAATTGATTAAAGATTGAAGAAAGTCGATTTTGAGGAAAGTTATTTTAACCCCGTCAAAAGTATGAAGCCATTGAGACGCTGATGTTGTGTGAATCTAAATATTTTAATCCTTCTCGGATTACCGTGGCCACATCATTTCAGCTGAACTGGTTGACCCAATGCTCTGTTCTTAGATAACCGCATTCACTTAGCGCTTGACTGAGCATAATTAGTATCACTTAGGGGTTGACTGAGCACGAACATTGAAAGACATTTCGAATAGACATTTCGAAAAGACATTTCGAATAGACATTTCGATTAGACAATTTGAATAGACATTTCGAATACACAAACTGTACGGACAAAACGGAACGGCATTCTGATAGGACATTGTGAAAGATCATTTTGAAAGTGTTATTTGAAAGCACAAACTGAATGGACAAAATGAAAAGTCATTTCGACAAGCAAAATGAAAAGACGTTTTGATAAGACAATATGAAAAGCCATTCTTCTACAGCAAAGGAATAGGCAAACTGAAAGGATAAAATAAAGGACATTTATGTGAGCAACTTTATCAAACTATCAAATTGTCCTTTCAAATTGTCTTTTCATTTTGCCTTTTAGTTCTAATATTCATAATACAGCCAACATGAATTGCTATTCGTTTTAGATTTTAATTTTGGCCTAAATCACACTTCATATGACTCAAGTAATAAGTGTAGGTTTATAGTCTTTGAGTTGTACAAAACTTCAAAATTGCGATGAACAGCGGACAGATTTTCGGGCATCCTTAAAAGCTTTTTTTCGTTTGACACTCCTCAGAGTATGAACGTCAGAAACAGACTGAAACAATAGACTAAGGCGGAATTTATACCCAGATGCGTCTCGAAATGCACCAATCAGAAAGAACGAAAAGCTGAATTGGCATGATGTTTTAAACACCAATCAGCTGGTCGGATACAGCGGGAAGACCAATAGAATTATTTGAAGAGTCCAAGTGAGGAAACGAACTCTTTCTGTCTACACAGAAAAACTACAAAGAAAACGAACTCTTTCTGTCTATTACAGCGAGTACATTTAAAAAAAGTTGGATGCAAGGCATTAAGTTTTTGAAGGAAAACGTTACAGTAGGACGAAAAAGCTTTTAAGTACACCCGAAAATGTTTCCGCCGTACATCGCAATTTTGAAGTGTAGGTGTCCATATCATGGGGACGATAATGTGAGATCATGTTCTTAAGCATGTTGCTATCGACAGCGTCGTTTTTAATGATGCCCCGCAGCGACCCCGTCTCTTACGATATAAAGGAACACGAATTTTTATATGGGGATGTTTTTATCGTCCTCAAGGGCGTGGACTTACAGGGACATTCTTTAAAAACATTTCATTTCCATTTAATTTATTTTAACAGTGTTAAAAGCATTCAGTTTGTTAAACTAAATCCACTGGTTTTCAATGTGTAAAAACATAACCAAGGAAATAACAATTGTAAATTCTGTTATGTTCTGGAAGATCGATGTCCCATAAGGGGTGGGGCAGGGTCAAAATATCCTATACTTCTCCTACCATTTTTCTAGGTAAACATCATATCCCTTATCCATTGCGTGCTTTCTCCGTTTTACCCAAGAATGTCACAAAAATACCCCGTATACCCTTTAATTTGTCCAAAATTATCCCTTATATCTTTGATTTTTTCTGGAAATATACCATATGCTAATACCCTAATGGAGCATCGAGATCCAATATTGAGTTATAGAAGATCCAATATAAATGAAAAATATACAAAATGAAAGGACTGGAAAGTCAAACGTATATTCTAACCGTTAAATAGATTATCAGTCTCTTGTTAATCTTTCAAAACGCGTAATTTAATCTCTTTTTAATTTTTCCGATATTTTCAATGCTCAATGACAACAACAATTTCTTCAAGATTCCCCCCTGGGGGGTGTTCTTCCATAGTAAAGGTACCTTGGGATGTGTCACGCTAAAGGGTATACTTTTTCGGCCTTTTAGTCTAGCCAAGGGTATACTTTTCTACAATTTTGGTCTAGCCAAGGGAACCAAATTTAGCGTGTTGGTCTAGGGAATTGTCATGGGAAAGGGAAAGCAGAAATTCCATCCTACCAATTCTATAAAGAAACGAGTAAAAGAAACAAGTCGGTGCCAACAGTGCCATCTTGCAGAGGGTATCATTTTGGTACAAATTGGTCTAGCCAAGGGTATACGTTTCTCGACAAAATTAGTCATGCCAAGGATACCGTTTTGAATATGCGGGACACCCTACTCAAAATTTAGCCCAGAACCCCTAGTGGATTTTCCTGTGTGTCCTCATGGTCGCTAATTTATATATAAGTTAGTAAGGTGCTTCTTGAATATTTATACACAGAAACAGTAATTTTCTTCGCATAGTCATCAATTTCCTCATTTTCTTCATATATCTTCGCATTGATTAAAACCCGTTTATTTCTAAGAAGTCATGTTCTTATTGCTCTCATGCTCTTCTTATTATTAGAAACCCTTCTTACAAGGTGAAGGAGAAAGCGTGTTAAACAAATGAGTTAACCCTTATTGAACGAACGAATTTATGCAAATGCTAATAATCCACGTGTTTATCCTAAAGGTTCTTGGGAATGCTCCTGACTTTTCCGAATTTCTGGCGCTCAGGTTACTCCTTACCACAGCAAGAAAACTAGAGGCAATCTATCCTCACGGAGTCATCATAACAATCATGTCTGACTATCACACATTTGATGAATACATTGGCGTGACAGAAGAACAGTACAGAATATACCATGAAGGCTTGAAATCGATGATCAATGACATTGGCGCTGATGACGTGATTGAACTTATATCCTTATCAAGTTTTCCAGAATTCAAGCATGTTCCACTTCAAGATATTTCACGTGTATTGAGCGAGAAGTATGGTGGAAAACAATACCTTACCAATTTCGATGTTGCTACAGAGGTCGCTGAAGTTTTGGAAAAATACGTCAAGATGAAGAAATTTATGCTGGAAGATCAGTCACATAATTTGCCTGGTTCACCAAGAGCAAACAGAACAAAGAAATTCATCAGGGACGTTGCAAGAGGAATGATGTCTCAAGGAGTGGCACTTGATCAATTTCTGAAAACTCAATCTTATTTGAAAGACTATATCCGGTTGAGCATCCATCACCATCATCCTATGACAGGAAAGTTTGCCATTGATTTATTCAAAGATCACAGCACAAACTCTGGCATTCTTCGAACACCTTGGCATCATACCGTTTTGTTTGATACCGGAAATGGTGAATTTTTCATCGACCAAAAGATCAGCATTCTTAATGCCGTAGCTGCAGAGAGTGATTCGGGCTCTGCTTTGGTCACTGTGCAATTTGAAAACAGAGATTGGTTCTATCTCAATGTGTACTTTTCAGAAGAATATGCTGCAATGAAAGAAGAACTGTCCATTGAAGCTCAGATGATAAAAGGTGGATATGGTATCATATTGATAAACAAAACAGTGGATGCTAAAGGCAACACAAAGCCAATCAAGGGTGACTGTATCAGTCCTGAGTCACTTACTGCAATGATTAAAGAGTTTGGTTTAGTGGTTCTCAGAGGATTCGAGGATTTCAAAGACGAAGATGCAATGATTGAGTTTTACAAGAAGAGAGCCGATCATGGTATCGTACAGTGGGATTTTGGGCCAATTCATAAAGTGATACCAAGCGATGATATGCCAGGATATGTGAACAGCTATGATGGTATTCCTATCCATTTTGATCTACTTGCTCCTCCGCGTTACATGGCTATATCTCAGGCTGACCACAGATATGAAGACTTCATTTCTCGCGAGTTTCTGCTGTACTGTAGAGAGAACCCAGCACACGGGACTGGAGGTACAACTTTTATTGATGCACATGGAGTGGTCCTTGCTCTTTCTGGTTCAAAGAAAGCAGAGTGGAAGAAGACAGTGCTGGCCTACGAAACAGAATTGAAAACAGAATTGAAGAGCGATAAGGAAGTCTATTTCGGAGGCAAAGGAAATGCATATGAATATCCTCTAATTCAAGTATGTCCATGGACTGGAAAAGATGTCCTAAGATGGTGGGAGTCATGGACTGAGGATGAACACCCAAACAGCACGCAGCATAACTGGTCGAAAATTCAGTCATCCTCGACATACAATAAGGAGCATGTCAGTGATTTAGAGAATGAAATAAGGAAAATTGCCTTTGATGAAAGGTTCTTTTTTGCTCATAATTATGAGCAAGGCGATCAAGTTTTTGTGAATAATTACACAACTCTGCATGGAAGAGCTGGATTTGCAAGCAAAAGAGAATTGTGGAGAATACAGGCCATTCCACCAAGCGACAATTTACCAGCATATTTCAAGGAGACTGGTAAGAAATGAAAAAAATATTGATTATCTTCAAAAACTTGACAATGAAGTACTTGTGAATATAAAATAATATTTACACCAACACTATAGCTTGCTTTACTTTGTTGCTGGACGACAATTATTGTGCTTATGATGATAAAACTTATAATTATCCCGCAGAATTGATTTGCTCCACGTATTTATTCTTGATTTTCTATATATTTCAGTTATTTAGTTGTTTGTTTCACTCATCTAGTACTTGTTTTTTTTTCGTTTGCTAATTTGTTTCATTTGTTTAGTTATTGATTTCGTTCATCTACGAGTAATGTAATGTGCCTAATTTCTGGAAGCTGGAAAGCCAGGGGCGCAAATCGAAAAAAAATTATTGGGGGGTGTCATGAAGTGGGACCGAAGGGTATTGGTCTTTGTGTGCCGAAAAGCGCACCCACCTAGGGGGTTCGGGGCATGCTCCCCCGGAAAATTTTGAAAAATTGGGTTGCTAGAATCGCTCTGGTGACCATTTCAGGACTCTTTTAATGTATTTTTGCGCAGCCCAGCTGTTGAAGAAAACCTAAGAAACAACAAGTTTTGTCAAAATTTATGTCGATGTTGTCGCCTGACGCCCGGAATTGTCCAGAAACATAAAAATAAGGCCAGAAATGGCTGACACAACTTGTCTTTGTTGTACAGCTAGGCATCTCCTGACTAACGGCAGTATTGACTACCAATACATTGTACTGTCATGAAGGGATTGGGTTGCAATTGGCCGAAAGTTGTCCCGCCTAGCTGCTCTGGCCCTTTGTTTGCTAATTTGTTCTTTCAAGAAAACATCATCACTATCTCCTGCTATGCAAAACAGCGTGGTGAATTAAGTTCAATGTTCAATGATCTGCATGAGAGCAATTTTTTACCGATTTTTCTTTGGGTTTCGGGTACAACTCTGTTTATTACTATTGAAAATGGAAATAATTTAGTTCAGAGCCGGATCGGGACCGACTTTATCACTATAAAGTAGCTACTGGGACCGGTTGGCAAAATTATTGGGGGTGTCACACCCCACACCCCCCTCATTTGCGCCCCTGCATTTACAGCAAGCTGTAGCATAAGTGTAACTTGTACGGTATAAATTCTCAACTGAAGTAGAGATGCTCCCTTGTTATGCACGTCTGGTTGTGCATGAATTTTCGACAAAAGGGTTAAGAGAAGAATGAACTGGCCAAGACTGGAGTCGCACTGTGAAAGAAAGATAAAACAATAGTAGATAAGTCCCCTTAAATTTTTTGCCCCCCCCCCCCCCTTCTAGTATTTCCCCTTAAAAGAGGCCCTGAAGTAGTTTCGATCCTCCTGTTGTCTTGTCAAGCAACAGATTTTTCTTTCTAATGTAAACAATTATGAGAAGCAGAAGCCGAGAGAGAGACAACCAGAGAGACAATTTCTGAACGGGTACATTCAGTTGAGTTAGTTGGGCTGTCTTGAATGTCGGTGGTGAAATGCGAAGGGTCAGATAGATGGTGTTACGTCATTGTTGAAAGGGACCTGGGAATGAATGATGAATTTGCTCAAGTCTTCAAGGAAGATTGTGTTTTGATTTCTC
>JACTAT010000131.1:305576-351027 GCA_014526335.1 Chrysaora quinquecirrha | reverse complement strand
ATTAGCCTTGATTTGAAATGACTTGACTTGACTTGAGCTAATTTGACTTGACTTGACTTGACTTGACTTGACTTGACCTTGACTTGACCTGACCTGACCTGACCTGACCTGACCTGACCTGACCTGACCTGACTTGACTTGACTTGAAATGACTTGACTTGACTTGACTGACTTGATGATTTGACGTGTCGTGTCGTGTCGTGACGTTCTTGGACTGACTGGACTGGACTGGACTTATAACTCAGTTTCAGTTGATTCATCGAACAAGTCTTATCTAATCTAACAAAAACACACAATATCAAACAGATTTCTCAGTTCAAGGGCACACAGTCAAGCTTAGGAAACTTAAATTTCATTGACTCAACCGACTCCATGTTGCATTGACTCCACAGACGTCCTATTTCTACCGTCTTATTTGAATCTGTATACTTACTCTTCCTCGACTGTATCTGTCTTCAAAACACTTGTAAAACCAGCAACGCTTTCAACATATCTGCAATGAAAAGATGTGATTTTGTCACAGAAGTAATGTCACAGCAGAAGAACTTCAATAAAAATGCACTTTTTCTCGTGAGAACAACAAAAATGTTAACAGGGCTGGTTGCTCTCAAAACTCAGCAAAAATTGGCCAAACGGTAGAACTTTTTGCTTGATAAGCAAATTTTAAATGTTTGACAGACAATGAATGATCGTTTGGCAAGGGACTTTGTCTACAGATAAAATAAGAAGGCTAAAGATGCTCACCGTTTGGGAGGAGGGTCTGGCTTTGCTCCTTTTGTGTCTGCAACAAAAAGTTTCGCTTTAAACACAACGATGGAACGTGCTAAAGAAACGGGCTGAATAGATTTTTCATGCAGAAGTCGATGTATTGAAAAGGATGAATAGATACAGAATAAACACCGGATTTATAGATGTATATGGATGTACCCCGGATGTTATACATGAAGATACATTATTCGACTAGTGGTATATCACAGTCGATGGGATTTGAACCTGGACAGCCTGATCAGAGAGCAAATAGCCAACGACAATTCCAATGAGAGGACAAGAGGCTTTGAAGTCGATTTTTGTCTTTACTTCTCATCTCCCGTGTTTTTCTCTTTCAATCGTAGCTGAATGAATCAACTAGTTTTTTATCATCATGACTGTTAGAACGCGTTTTTATATGAACACTATTTCGATTCCAGGGTCTGTTTCTTACTTTGAAGCTTTTTTTGCCAATTTATCACCTCTACCCTTCTCAAAAACCTCTAAAAAATGCGTTATGGGGCAAGGACTTCGCGCTGGTGAACTTTGCTTGCGCGTATTTCAAACAGTTCATGGGGATAGCAAAAAATTTGATCTGATGTGACGCAAATTTCAGCATGGTGTTTCTTATAAAAGTTGCTAATACAAAGAACGTGTAGTCCAATAGAGGTTTCCGCAAAAGATGGCCACCGTTTCTGTCAAGCCCTTGTTTTTCATAAGGTTTTACGAAGGGAATTCTGGGAATAATTTCCTTAGCTACGAATTCGACGTCTGCAGCTATGTAAAATACGTAACTAAGGAAATTATTCCCAGAATTCCTTTCGAAAATCCTTAAAGAAAACAGTAGGAAAAAACAGCGGCCATCTTTTGCGGAAGCGTCTATTGCTGAACTATTTCCCAGAGCGTTCGTACTTTGCAATTGGACAAAGTGAAAACGAACGTAATTTTATAAACTAAACGGTTTATCCATACCTCTTCTTTGCTGCGGAGAATATACTGGTTTTTGTGTCACTGGAGGATCAACACTTTGATTGAGAACAGGGCCTAAATGAAAAAAAAAGCATTTTAAAAAGAAGATAAATGACAAAACAAAGAAATTATTAAACTAAAATAAATAAAAAACACTGAGAAAATTTAAGTGAAGATGAAATTGCACTTCAAGGATGAAATGGTGTCTTTAGTGCCAGTCACTAGGATCTCAGTAGTAGGTTAACTAATCAAGACCTTGACCCTGGATGTGACGCTACCGCAGCTAGGGCTCAAACCCCGACCTCACTGAGCTTCTGACACCAGCGGCCAACTGGATTAGACCACGAAGCCATAGGACCTTCAGAATTAACAGTAAGAACTAACAGCAAAAATTTTGGCTGTTCAAGGTTGGTGTAATGCTTCAGGAAAAGAAGGCATTTCGATCCAATATTTTTCCAAAGCACACCATGAATGTTCGATTAAGCCCCTTAATCGAGCATTTACGGTATGCATGTAGAATACATATAATCGATCAATTTCTGCGAAGACCACCTGTATGCAGAAAAATACTGCCACAGCAAGAAGAGATAAATTAAACTTACTCGACACGGCTCGGTGCACCTGTTGAGGAATGTCATCCGAATGATTAGATCCAGAAGAATGAATTGATGCAGTCTCTGATACGATAGTCCAATCTTCGAATTCAGATTCTGAAAGTAAAAGTATAGAGGTACAAACGGCTTCCGATTCCGGACCCCGGAAAATTCACTTTCTTAAATAAACTGAGGACTTTTTTAACATACTGAACTTTTCAAAGAGGCCTGGGTCGGGCGCGACATTTTTCTGGAAAATGGTAGACATTTTCAGTAAAGGAATCCTTTCCGCGTGCAACAACTGGAATTATGGTCGTTCAGGAGATTTTGTGCATCAAATTTTACTTCAAATTCACGTTATAATTGGAATAAAAGTGAAAGAAAGGCTTCAAATCGCACCATATTTGCTCAAGGAGACTTCTAATGAAGTGTTATCCTGTTTTTGAGTTGCTTGTATCTTGTTTCCTGAATTTCTGCACATATTTTAAACATTTATTGTTGCAGATTCTGCATTTTCTTTTTCTTTCGTTATTCGTGTGTTTGGAGCAAAATTTGCTGAACTACCTCTCCTAAAACGATCGTAATACCAGTCGTTACAAACAGAGAGGATTCCCTTACTGGAAGGGTCTGCCATTTTCCAGAAAAATGTCGCGCCCGACCCAGGCCTCTTTCAAAAGGTCTATTCTTGAGACTTAGTCTAGGTGTAAAGTTTTACTATCTTAGCACTTCTCTATTACTAATATGCGTATATGCAAATCAGGTTGCCCCATTGTTATGGCTCAAGAGTCCGGGGGAGCTCCCCATGGCATCCCACAACCTCCCCGGACTCTAGCGAAAGTTCAGAAGGCTGCAAGTTAAAAGACATCAAGTTAAAAGGCAGCTGAGTGGTATCTTGTCTTTCCAAGGCTAAACTGGTACTAATATTCACCCGCACCGCGGGTTTCAAGGTAAATCTATTACTGATTTTGTAAGGGCCCAGAGTGAAAAGTTTAACCTCCAGTTACTTATGACGGTCAAAGCCCTTATATAAACGAGAAATTTGAACGCTCAAAAACTCAATACTACAAGCGCTAGAACAGTGAAAAAGTGAAGGTTTTAGATGCTTCATACGATTTTAGCGTACAAAAACTCGATACTGTGAATTTTTCCAAACTTCAATCCTGGCGGTCTCTCATCGAAAATGTGTATAAAAGTACGAAATATTAATAGGTTAATTAAACAATAACAGGTTAATGTAAATAGGTTAATAAAACAATGATAAAAACAGAGAAAAATACTAATCTAGTGAAGATTAAAGAATGCATTAGTGACAGGGTACCTAGGGGTTATAAAGATATAAGTTTCTTATAGAGTTGTTTCTTAAAAATGGGACTTTGGTGTAGCATACCTTATCGTACTCTTTGATAAGCGTTTCCACAACAACACCTTGATATTTCAAGTTCATCAATGCAGCCATGGTTTCTTCCCTAGGTCTCATCAACGTTGGTCCCCAAACGACACCAATATTACTTGCTTGCATTTTGTTTTTGTGTGAATGGGCAGCAACTCTGTAAGGAGGCAGAAACGGTAATAAATTGAGCAAACACGATCTAGAAACTTTATGTGAATAATTTCAACACCCACCCCATTCTCAAATACCAGACGCGTTTCGCTTTTATTGGAGCTCATCAGTGATAAGTGTGAGAATCGAACCGGGGCTTGTTGAGCGAGAAGCGCAAGTGCTAATCACATGACCACCGGAGTGGATCCGACAGGTGAGTAACTGCAGGAATAAATTTGCTTTACAACAAATGGCCACGTCCAAAAACATTGCTGTCCAGCATTTTGGTACAACAAATTCATTGCTAATGCGCAAGCACGAACGCTTTGTTGCTAAGAAATGTTGCTAGATGCCGAGATGTTGCAAGTTGTTGAAGTTTGACAATAACAAAAGAAATGTTTGACAAGCAGGGTTGGAAAGGCGGCCAAACAATAAAAGGTCCTCACTCAGTCTAGCTGCACTGATGAGCCCTGAAATTGGGCGAAACCGGTCTGTAGCTGACTGTTTGAGGTGTCAGTGGTTTTCTTACACTTAACCTTGAACTACAACTGCACTGTGGGATGGCAACAGTCCCCCGAGGGCGTCTAATAGCACTTGCTTGGCGGTGCCGCTCTTGGGTTGTTAATAGACTGTCGCGTCTCAAAGGCGCATGCGTTCTTCTTGGCTTTGAAATTCCACCTCCCACGTGTAATACCACTGACAGCCTGATGCCTGACGTCTAACGTTGGGCTAAGGTCCTCACTCAGTCTAGCTGCACTGATGAGCCCTGAAATTGGGCGAAACCGGTCTGTAGCTGACTGTTTGAGGTGTCAGTGGTTTTCTTACACTTAACCAAACAATAAAACATTGCTTGACAAGCAAAAGCAAGAAAAATTTGTGGTGTGATGTTTTTGAAAAAGTTCAAAAAAATTTTCTGATTGTTGAAAGCAGAAAACGTTGGACGAGCAATTTTTCATGGCGAAACAGTCAAACATCTTACTTGACAAGCAAATTTCAAATGTTTGACCAACAATGTTTGATCGTTTGGTCAGGGCCTTTGCAGCAGGTTCGTGTGATCGGCTAAGAACCTTTAACATTAGTGAAATTTTCGCAAAGAAAAATTTTATCCACAAGTCACTGAGTCACTAAAAATGTAAAAAATGATATTTACTTCACTAAATGTTCCATTAGCATTTTCAAGGTTGAGTAATTAACTTCAGGTAATCTTGATACACAGCCCCGTAAACATTCAACTCTCTTTTCGTCAGTTTCTTGCTCTAGAATGGAAATTTAAAGAAAATGAAAATCGCATCGCATGAAAATCAAACTCTTTGGGTGGTCCAAAATCTCAAAATTGCGAGAAACAATGTTTGATCGTTTGGCCAGGGCCTTATACTTTTCCGAGGATAAATAAACAGACCGAGATAATTGACTAAGGCGGAATTTATACCCAGATACGGATCGAAATGTATCTATCAGCAAGTGAAGTCGAATTGGGATTGTGTTTTAAACATCAATCAGCTTTGCGAGATACAATGGAAGACCAATAGAATAAATTGAAGAGCCCAAGTTGGAAAACGAACTGTCTAAGCAGAACCGGCCTCTTAGTTTAAGAGTTTTGGAATCTGTCCACATCAAAATATTATCTGGAATCTGGGGAAAGGAATATGAAAACAATAAACGAGCCACAAGCAAACCAATTCCTATCAACTGTTAGGCCCTAGCCAAACGAACAAGAGTGTTTGTCAAGCATTTAAATTTGCTCATTAAGCAATGTTGGACTGTTTGACCACGTCCTAAAACAATGCAAAGCAATGCTTTTGAAAAAGTTACAAAATATCTTGAGGCCATGGCATGATGCTTTTGTAATAGTCACTAAAAGATATTTTGGCGCAAGCAGAAAATGTCTGACGGGCAATGCTTTGCGACGGTACAAAATTTTGAAACTGACAATTTCCAAATTTCAACTGTTAAACTGCAACAAAAACCCACGCAGTTACTCACCAGTCAGGCCAGCTCAGGTAGTTGTGTGATTAGAATTTGTGCTTCTCACGCAATAAACCCCGGTTCGATTCTCACACATGTCACTGATGAGCTCCAATAAGAGCGAAACGCGCCTGGCATTTGAGGATGGGGCGGCTGGTGAAATTATTCATATAGGCCGAATATGAACTTGTGCGCATGCGATATGAGTCTAACTGCATGCGTTTCGGTACCTTAGGCCAGGTACCAGCCTTACATAGTAAACTAAAACTATTTTTCGTTTGGTCAGGAACCTACACTTGAAAAATATACCCATAAATCAGGAAAATTACCAAAACCTTTACCCAAACCCAACATGGAAAATGTACCATGAATTGGCACACAACCAGAGGTCAGAGCTGGGGTTGTAGAAGGGCTTAGCCCCCCTAGTTACTGAGAGAAATTTGAAGTTAAAACTGGGATAAACGAATAAGAATATTTACTTACTAATGGCGTCGAGAAATGGTTCGTGTAGCTTGTACGTCAAAATTGGTTCAGATAGATTCCTAAAAACAACAGATATAATTCAATTCAATTCAATTCAACTTTTTTCATAGTATACAATCCTAATTACAAGGTACAAAAATATTGTATACTATACGACCCAAGAGAAGCAGAGCTTATGATTTCTTGGGCCGTTAAATTAAAATATAAAATAAAATAAAAACATTAACAATAAGAATAGATGAATTATAAAAACACTGTTTACATTAAAATGAGTACAATAACAAAAAATAGAAATATCAAGACAATATTCTTTAAGAAATAAAACTAACAAAATATAAAATATAGGAACGGTTTGGGTTCGTTGTCATAGAATGCTAACTTGGTAACATTTGTAAAAAAACTCACCTAAAATATTGTTTCAGTGCGCTTGTTATTGTTCGCAGGTCATGCTCATATTCTTCACTTTCAAGATCCAGTGTGTTTGCTTTCTTCGACTCTGCAATGGAATTTCAGGATTGATTAAATGAGCTCGTCACGATTAGCATATCGACATTTCTGTGAACAAGTTTCAAAACAGTGTATAGGTACAGAATCAAGGGCGTGCAGACATAGCAAGTATGGAGCGGTATGGAGGAATGGCTTTCCGCACCCGCCGACTTTTCCAAACTGTTCGGAAAAAACATGTGTTAGGCGGTAAAACGGTAATTTGTTTACCCCTACCTCTCCTGACGCGACTGCAATCTAAGCCGTTGCACGCGACTAGGATTCCCCTTGCTCAAGATGTCCACCATCTTCCAGAAAAATATCGCGCCGACCCAGACCTCTTTGAAAAGATCAACTCTGGAAAGTTGATGGGGTAAGTTGCTTCATTTTTGAGTTCTTGTGAAAATGAGTTCGGTGTTATATTTGTCGATTTCACCTTTTCATTAAAGTTTAAAAATCGAGCTGCTTTCCCCTGTTGATGACACTTACCTATGGCTAATTTAACTAAATTGTTGAATTTCGAAGAGACTCCAGCTACTCTGTATAAACCTTCTTCTTCGATGCCTGGAAGAGATAGAGACAAAGTTGATGTGGCGTTATAAAGAAGACATATAAATGTCTGAATCCTACACTCTAAAGGCTTCTGAATAGTACCCTAGATTTTAACGTTAAACTTCAAGAAAGAATTGAAATTGAAGAAAGGATTACAGTATAACGACTTCAGTGAATCCAATGGAGCTTTTTAAGCCTTATTTCCGTATGAACAAGCGAAGGGGACACGTCCCCCGTCGTGCCGGCAATCTTCATGTTCCCATATAATCGTAAGCGACGTGGAAGACGGGGACACACGAGAAAATCCTCAAGTAGATGCTCAAAAAACATGTTCCTTCATCAAAATCTTCAAACATCGTAAGAGACGAGGGCGCGATGGAGTCGTTCAAAAATGCTGGGCTAGTTTCAAACTTTTTCTTATCTTTTCCCGTCGTCCCCGACGATATGGAAACCGGGCTTTATCGCGATAGCTACCCGGAAAAACTGGTTTTCCCGTCGAAAATTATCAGGATCGCTATCCCGATGGAGGTTGTTGTTGCTGTTGTTGTTGTTACTTAATGTTAAGTAGGCTGTCATTTCTAGCTTTTTCAGCTTATTTAGACCTACTAAGCATGCCGCATCCAGGCATGGGACTCCTAGTTAAACGTCCCTTCCGAAGGACAGCAGAATGAATTGTGTAGTCATCCATCTGAAAAGTCACTCATCCAGACGCTGACCTCACCCGACCAAGCTTAACTTCAGCTGTCCAACGAGAACTGACTGAGAAGCTTGGCCACCCACTCCACAAGGTCTATTCGGATAGCTATTTACGATAGATAATTGTACAGTTGAAAATACAGTTGTAAATAATCCGGATAGATATTACGATAAAGATCCATCCGGATAGCTATATCAATAGTTTTGCTACGTGTAAACGGGGTAAAAGGCTTCACCTGTTTTTTCAATGGCTTACCCTGGGTGCCAGAGTCTCTAAGAAAAAGGAAAGGAAAGGGAAAGGGAGAGACAGAGGGAAAAGAGTACGAGACTCTGGTTCGAAGAGAACCTAATCTCGTTCTGAAAATAACGGCTGCACTTCCGCCTACGGTTTATGAGCCATGGCCGGGGTGAACGCGGTCAGAAAGCCTGGGTGGAGTCAGTTGCAGATCAAATGAAATGACTGAAACACTTGAGAAAGCTGTGAAACGAGAGATTCATCGGCCTAAGGAAACGGTTGAAAAGGATGGCAAGATCGATGCGAGGAAACGAGCCAAACCAGGCCAAGCAATTTTGATGCGGTCCTGAAGAAGGTGTACTTGTCGATTATTTCCTAGTTAGATGAGAGGAGGCATAAATGATAACAGATCGAAGCTTTGAAATCCATATTCTTGCTGAAAAGTTCTCATTTATTTTCCAATATGGCTCTGTTGCCCGTTGGTTTCGACAGAAACTGGTGCTTCCAACCTAGGCCTTCGCCTTTCTAGATTGACATTGAATCAATATTCTCAAAATGCAAGTAGGCCCTCGCCATTTAGGGACACAATGTGCTACAGTCATCTCTTCTAAATTTGGAAAATATTCGACGAGTACCTTCTTCAGAACCTCATCAAAATTGCTTGGCCTAGTTGACTTGTTTTCTTGTACCTATCTAATCTCGCCATATTTGTCAGCCGTTTCTTTAGGCCAATGAATCGTTCTTCGCAGCTTTTTCAGAAGTGAACGGTTAAATTCGAAAGCCTGACCCCATAGCCCCATTACAACAAAGTCTCGCTGATTATCCAATCACAAATATGATACACATTCGTGTATCTTCGATTTGATTGGCGAATGAAAAAAATAGAAGAACGCATTTGACCAGAGCCTTCCTTTTCTCTTCTCGTATCATTTTTTTCTTTTTTTTCTTTTTTTATTCTTGAAGGCTCTGGACTAATTTTTGTCTTTGAGTTGTACAAAACTTCAAAATTATGAGCGATAGCGGGAACATCTTTTCAGACCAGGGTAGGCAGGGCATTTTTAAGGGGGTTTTTTGGGGCAATTGCCCCAGTAGGCCCCTCTTCGTGCCCCAGTAGTGAAGAAAGAAACAGCCTTTTTGCCCCAAAACATGGGCCCCTGTTTGGACTGAAATGATCTTAAACACCAAAGAATAATTCTTTGTGGACCATGTGTTAAATGGGCGTTGAATATGTACTGACGATTTTGCTTGCTTGTTGCTTGGTCGCTTAACTAACTCTATATGTGAAGAATACGAAGTATTTACGAAGTATAAGACAATTGATTTCGATGCCACAGATCAAAGTTATACAATCAAAATTTTCGGGAATATGGGAATATGCCATATTTTCTCCATTTTCTGACAAAGGTCTGACGTTTCTCCAGCCACTACTCCCAAAGAAACAAATCATGAGATCTATTCATTGAATGCAATACAGTATCAATTAGGCTCTTTAGCAAGCAATAACGTTAGTCACTCTTTTGGATTCGTAAAGAATTCACATGTTCAAAGATGTTTGGCTCGAGTCTTTATTACAACTTTGAAATTTTGTCCCACTTAAAGACCATAAGAATTCTGTACAAACTCCACAATTAGGTTCAAAGAAAAATGCATTATAAGAATTCGGAAAGGGCCATTAGAGCGATTCTAGCTTCAGGGTTCTTCGAAATTTTTCGGGGAGAATGCCATGCCCCGGACCTCCCCAATAGGGTGCACATTCGGCGCACACTCTACTGCAGTGCCCCCTTTTTACTCGCGCCCATCAAAATTTAAGTACCCTCCTACGCCCATTTGATGGATCAGAAAGTTTTTACTTTGACTTTGTTTAGTCGGCATATCAAGACGGTCAACCCTTGAAAACGCTGAACGGCCCTGAGAGCTGTACAAGAAACAGGACTTTGTTATAAAAGATTTTCAATGCAAACTTGATGCCTGTACTATAATAACAACAATGTTATATAATTACAGACCTATTTGTATTGTTGTTCAGAATCTATGCATTGTTTAAACCATTCTTTTGAATACCGGAATTTTTGGGCCCCTTTTCACAAGTTTGCCCCACTAGTTAACAATCCTTAAAAATGCCCTAAAGTAGCCCAAAAGCCCCGCTCTTTGAGAGTGAAGCGCTTATTCGAGTGGGGCTGAATTCGAGAGAGGGGGCTCATTCAAAAGTCAACATTTCTCAGCAGGGCTAAATCAATATGCAAAAATATTACATTGAAATTATATTGAGATTTTCGCAGCGTGATATGAACCTATGCTATGCGCCGCAACGCCGAAAACGGCCATGTTAACGCTTGAAGTGTTGCTAAGGAACAGGATCAGTTAAACAAATGTATTAGTGAAAATGCTTATGCTTAATGGTTTGTCCTTTTTTATCGAATGTGGCAGGATTTGGGGGTGGGGTTTTAGCGAGAGGGTTAGGGTTTACGCGAGAGAGAATCTTATCTTAAACTTTCGTCTCCAATGGAGTTGATTATTCGAGAGGGGGCTTATTCAAGAGAGTGGAACTTAATCGAATTATTGCGGAACAATCTAAGATAAGGAAATAAATCTTCAAGTTTAGAGAAATGGAATCTCAAGCAATAGCCTGTAGCCTGGTTATCTGTTGTTTTCAGGTTTTGTTGGGTTTATAAAGACAAACAAAATTTAGAAATAAAAATTCAAAAAGTTGAGTTTTAAAGTTACCTCTCATTTCCAGTTATTTCAAAACAGAATCTTCTTTCAAGGGGCTCAGTCGGTTTTCTAGGATAAAGAAATTTCAAAATATGACACAAAAGTTTAAATTGCTGCTTCCGAGTAAATTTGTTGAAATGCGACATGACACACAGGATGTCCTACTTGGCCTTTGTACGTTGGTATCACATGAGGGGCTAACGACAGAAGAGGCCAGGCAATGGGTAGTTAGCTATACGCTTTTTTTATAAAGAACCACTTTATAAGGACCCTACATGTAGAAGGCCCGAAAATTTAAAGAACTTATACTACTAACATTGAACTTTTCAATGTTGAATGCTTTTATCACTGTAAATAACCAAGAATTAGAAAGCCGGTTCTTTGCACTCGAAAACCACATAAATTGTACGTTAAGCATGTATCCAATGTTTCCTTGAGTATTCCCGAGCTTTGCTCACATGCAAGTGTCTCTCTATTATTGTTATGACCACTGTATGTGCAGTTAAAATTAAGGAACTATTAAGGAACTTTTTGAACTACGATTGCCTCAAAAGAGGTCCAAAAATAAGGAACTTTAAGAACTAGGCCTAGGCCTCTAGATTAGCAAATAATTGCTTCCCAAGACCCTAACACTTGCTCACATTGAATCGATCTGATTCTGTTTTCCGCGTTTCACTTCAGTAGCTTGAGTGTTAAGCAATTCAATTCAACAGTGATATCCGCGACTTAGGTAATAAGTCAAGAATTTCACTGCATCTTTCATCTTCTACAGTGTATACATAGCATATCGCTCCCAAGTGCATCATGGATAATCAGTTTTCTGTTAACGGACACTCACCGCGTGCAGGACGAGACAACCAAAGTGTTTGTATCCGAGGTCTAAAATAAGAAGCAGTTTCTTAAATTCATTTGAGTACCGTAATTCCTCTGAAGACTGCCAGGAGTACTCGTTAAATTTCAATAGTTTTTTTTGGGGGGTGCTTTTTCGAGGGGGAGGACTAATTAAATTGTTAATCATTTCATTCACATGATATGTAATAAAAAGATAGTTTGAAATAAAAATATTTATCAATATTTAACCCTGCTATATGCTACATGCATCCAGACCAGGAGAAAAGTGTAAAGTCGACTGAGCAGCCCTGGGCTAGTACCAGACTTAAAAACAGCAATTTCACTTTACTTGATCATCCTTGGTGCACATTCAAGGATATACAGTATTTACGTTGTCGTAAATAAAGCGGATTCAGTTCAATTCATCCAATTTATTTTTATTTGTAGAAGCACAGTTTATGTTTATTAAATTTTATACTGATAACATGCTTTCGATAAGACCCAAGGAAAACATCGCTCATCTAGCTTGGGCCGCTTGAAAATCTAAAAAATCTAAGGAACTGGCCAACGATCAAACATTGTTGGTCAAACTTCCAAAATTTGCCTGTCCAACAAAACATTTGATCGTTTGGCAACATCACAAAACAATTCAGAAGTCAGATAAAAGCTTAATTATTATAAATCAAGATGAAAAAAAACATACCATTTTGCCCATTGTCTGTGAATATGGTATCATTGTAAGAATCTTATTCTCTTTTTGGTACATGCAGTAATGTTTCGTCCAGGAAAAGACCAAGCCACCTGATTTGAAATAAACACAAAATCAGAAATAACCATGGAAAAGCAAACACTGACCCGGTTTATACGAGAGTGACTGGGTCGGTTCTGAGGCGGTTCAGGGCCAGTTCAGGGTCTTTATCAACGCGTTCACACGAGAAGAACAAGACCGGCTCCAATCAACTCCGATCCGATGCTTTATGGGTATACTTTTCGATAGTGTAAGAACCTGGCAAATATTCGACTACGGTATTTTTTGAGTTGCCGCAAGCCCTACCAGACTTCTTCCTATAAAATTGCTTGAATTGCTTTTTTATTTCACAATAGTATCATCTTGTGTGAGTGTAAGGCAGAAGTTTTAATTTCTCCTTAAAAAATTATGGGTTTCGGTAGGCTTTATTCACTCTCTTTGAGTGCGCTTTGGGTCCGCACCAGTTTCGATCCGTTGCTAGGAGCGAAAGACGAGCTTGCTCTACATCTGAACAGATTCAGAACTGGCTCTAAACAGAGCTAAAATGGTACGGATCCAGGACATCTTGTATAAACGGAAGGCCCTTTTCGAAGCAAAACTGCCTCTCACAATTCAACAGCGATACAACAAGATGATTGATTCAGGTAATAAATCTCAATGTCTTAATCTTAACTTGTAACCTTGACGAGCATGACTTCTACATAAAACAACTGCTAACCGTGTTTTTTCTCTTGCACGAAGAGGTACCCTTGCCTTGCATATGTAGCTTTCTGTAGTTCACCACTCTCACCTTGCTAAAAAGATAAAGGGGTAAAGTTCTCAATATAAGAAGAATTTATTTAAATATGCTTGTTTGATGAAAATTGGTTACAAAAAAGAATTACCCACAATTTCAGAGTGTTTGCTTTGTTTGGCCACGTGAGTCAACCGATGACAGCGCCACGCATGCCTATTAGCAAAGGTGTTCACCTTTTGAACGCAAAACAAAAACTAACAGCATTCGCAGTCTTCAAGAGGCTGTCTGCTAACAACTTTTGATTTATCAGCAAGGGAAGACAAGAAACAAATATAAATAAG
The DNA here is from genome assembly GCA_014526335.1 of Chrysaora quinquecirrha. NCBI lineage: Eukaryota > Metazoa > Cnidaria > Scyphozoa > Semaeostomeae > Pelagiidae > Chrysaora > Chrysaora quinquecirrha. The sequence goes on along the minus strand of JACTAT010000131.1, from coordinate 337,396 downwards.
AAAATACCAACAGTAGTTTCAGGCTCTTCAGTAGTTCCGAAACCGCATTTTATTATGAATGTTGGCCAGACTTATCCCAAGTCCCTTACTTTCGCTCAAATTGAATTGAATTGATGTTGTTGTTGTTTGTTGCAGTAGTTTGAGCGTCCAGCAATTCAATTCAATAGCGATAACTACGACTCAGGTAATAAGTCTAAATGTTTCCTGTACGTTGGCTATGTTTTGCCATCTCTGCCTCAGCAGCAGCCAACATGCAAAAAGCAGACGTGCGAAATATTGGGTAAAATGATGGCCAAAGCTTTACAGGTTACAGCCGTACTAATTCCAAGAGTGTACCAATATAACTTTCAAGTAAAGCTTTTCAATTAGCAATAAATATATGTACAATTCAATTTCGAGTATGTAGTTTTTTAAACTCAGATTCCGCTTTAAACTCCCGGCTCTAATACACTTATCATACTTATACTAAGACATCAACCTTCTATGTTCCTGGTCCTAATGGCTTCAACTCTATAAATATTAAAATCTGCAAGCTATGAGAGATATAACCATGAAAATTGTTCCGGTGGTTCATGTAGGTTAGGCAAAGTTTAGGAAGTGTGGCTAAATTTGCTGTGACAAGTGCACTGGTTCAAAATCTGATACGCCAGTTTTTCAACAAGGGGATCTGTCGCAGAACAAATGGCAAATGTGTAGACAAACAGTTTCAAAAGAGACTGGCTCGTGTAAGCTAGACTTTATAGAAATTCAAAACAAGTCTTTGCTTACCTTTTCGACTTTTCGTTTCAAGTCTTCTGCTTCTTCTTTCGTGATATCATACCGCTCTCTGATCTGTAACATGAATTAAAATTAGCTCAGTTAGATGTAGGACAACTTTCTTTAGAAAAGCCAAGAAATTCAACTATTTTCTATGAATCACAACTCAATCAATACTACATTTTAACACCAAGAAATCAAATATAAAAGAACGAAGTTTCACAATTTCGTGTAGCATGTTTTTGAGGAGAACATTTAGGCTTAAAGTTTATTGCTTTGAACCAGTGTTGAATATCTGCAATGATTAACCACGATATGAATTATTAAAAAAGTCGGCTCAAAATCCTTTGAAACAAAAACAACAAACAAAAACATATTCCAATTTTGATGAATGACTTGAAATTGATTTGATTAAATCTGTTAGCGAAAAGTTGAAATACGGGGTAACTAAATTTTGTACAGAAAATTAATAATGATGGTCATGTTGATTACGATGGTGATTAATGGCCGTCGTGATGATGATGATTTTGAAGATGACACCAGTGATGCTGATTATGATTAGGAGGATGGCCATTAATGCTGATGATGATGATAATGACAATGATATTGTTGATGATAATTATAATGATGATGCTGATGATGATGACGATGATGATGATGATGAAAAGGAAGGGGGTGATGATGGTGGTGATGGTAATACGATTATGATGATGTTGATGTTAATGATGATGATGGTGACGATGATGATAACAATTATCGTGATTATGGGGATTACGATAATGATGATGATAAAATGATGATGATGATAATGATGATGATGATGATGATGATTATGATGGTGATGGTGATGATGATGCTGGTGTTAATGATGATGATGACGATGACGATGATGATAATGATTATTTTGATTGTGGTGATTAAGATAATGATGTTGATTATGATGTTGATTTTGACGATGCTGAGGATAACGACGATGATGCTGATGATTATGATGATGATGATTATGATTATGATTATGATTATGATTATGATGATTATGATTATGATTATGATGATGATGATGATGATGATGATGATCATGATGGCGATGATGATGGCGTTTATGATGATGATGATGTTATTACTGATGATGATGACGATGATGATTTTGATTGCTGTGATAATGCTGATTAAGAAAACGATGACGATGATAATGATGATGTTGATGTTGATGATGATAATACTAAATATGACAAAGAGGATCATAGAATAATGAGTGTAATGATGATAATGACTATAAAGATACAAATACTATGATAAAAAAATTGTTGAAATGAAGAAAACGCAAGATCAAATTTTTCTTATCACTATTTTTGCTTGATTTATTATGACCCAAATGATCATTATCAATATCCACATCATAATTCTCGTAAACTTAAGCAAATAAATTTCGTGAACTTCTTGAATGAAATATGTTCTTCTCATATTATCCGGATAATGTTTTGGATAATTAGTACTTTTATCTGTTGGTATTTTGTATTTGTTTAATCAGACATAGCTACACGCAGTGCTTTTGTTTGTTTAAAAAAACCTGCTGATTCCGATTTTGTTTCCATCTGACTCTGCACTTCAAGGAAACCTGTTCACACTGAGAAAGCGTAATAAAAAGGCCCGATCTGGTAACATAGTCAGAACCATATACACGGTTTCTTTATAAAGAACCTAGAACAAGGCCTAGTTCTTAAAGTTCTGTAATTTTGGACCTCTTTTGAGTCAATTGTAGTTCCAAGAATTTCTTAATAGTTCCTTAACTTTAGCTGCACATTCAGTGGCATGACTATTAGCTCGAGAATAGATGAGAATACTCAGGGAAGCATTTGATACAGTACATGCGTAACGTACAATTTATGCGATTATCGACTACAAATGAATGCAGACGGCTTTCTAATTCTTGATTCTTTAAAAAGTTCCTAAGTGATTTTCTCTTAGTATTACAAGTTCTTCAAATTTTTGGGCCTGTCGATTTCGGCATTGTCGATTTCATGTTTACCGAGAAGACATCTTTTCAAAAGAAAAAGAAAAAGTTGTCTATTTCATAGAAGAATCAATTTCACCGTGCTTGAGTAAAAAAAAACGTGAGACGCACGGATATGTTATTTTTCACTTTTCAGGCTAGCAGACACGGAACACGGAAAACGGTAGAAAGTTTCCGTTGACATATCCATAGCCACTTATTTTTGGCGCCATGGCTTGAAAGAGTAATCTTGAATGAGAACTCGTGCCAGTATATTTTACGATTAAATTAATGACGTAGTGTGATTCGTAAAGATCAGTGATAGTGTGATTCGTAAAGATCATGATACCATCCGCGCATGCTTGAATCATTTACCGTTAACAGTCCATACCGTGAACAGGAAATCAAGCTCAAGACGTTTTATCAAAAGAAACTAGTGCACTTTCTTGATTTCACAAGAAAATCAAGACAATGAAGAAAATATTCGCACAAAAACTGAGATTTTAACAAAATTCTAAACATCTTTAAATGAAGTAGCTCTTATGAAACTCAAAACTGATCGTATGTCAAGATCAACAACCGTCTGTTAAGTTAGATAGACTTATAAAGCCAGTCGTAGTCGATAGACAGGTCGCTTAGAACTACTCTAAGCATTAGGCCATCCATACATGATTCAATTTTCATGTAAATGGCTGTTGTTGTTGCTAAGGGCTGCCGTTGCTGCTTGCAACTGACTTATGTAATGAGTCTACAGAGTAGATATTGAAGACAAGCTGCCTCTCATTTCTATGCTGCCTCTAATGGAATTAATGGCTCACGCAAGTCTATTTAGTGACGTCAAAATAGTAAATTTTTGACTTACAGTTTGTAGTTTGAGAGACAATCCATCGAGAAAACTTTTAGCATCTGTGTAACATTCATGACCTAAAATACGAGAAAAAAATAGAGGGTAAATAGATTAAAATTCATGTTGCACGACATGGAACTATGAAATTGGTTAAAGTCAAATAATAATATCATTTTGTGTGTAATTTGCTTGCGAACACGTATTTGTTTTATAAGAAACTCTTTATAAGCAACCTAGATTCAAGAGATTCGTAAGACGGCCTTCACATGAGACCCGAATTGAAACTCACGCCGACCTGAAAATTCAAACCGATTTGAAAGTTGTTAATTTGGCTTGCGTTTACATGATTATTTCAGTTCGGGCTACTTCACGCCAAAAATTACGAAGCTATTGAAAGATTTCACGCCGACCAGAAATTTCAAGTCGGTCTGAAATGCCGACTTGAGTTCAGGTCGACTTGAGTTTCATTTCGCCCTTTTCATGTGAACACGACTAGAGCTTTGACCAGACGCCGAATTGAATTTCAGGTCGGCGTGAGTTCAAACCGGTCTGAAACTTCTCATGTGAAGGACGTCTAAGTATCTCTACTCAAAATCTAAAGATTTTTAGAAACTATCATTACAGATCCAACATTTAAGTTTCTGATAAAAAATAAATCGGTGTAATAGCAACTATTAAGTTAATTCGTATGTGTCAAACAACGAATTTCAAATTACCATTATGAAAGAAGAGTTTCTGGCCATAGATAAATGTCAGCAGCTAAGACAGAAATAAGAAGTTGAAGAATAAGTCAATACAGTAGTTATTCGATTACCCGACCTCTCGTTTATCCGGTCTTCGTTTATCCGGTCTTCGTTTATCCGGTCTTCGTTTATCCGGTATTCGATTTTCGTTTGAAAAAATAATCTTAAAAAGCTACTCTTGTAAGTTTGTAACTGGTTTTTGCTGTGATTATATATTTTCGAGTATCCGGAATTTTGGATAATCCGCACACATTTTGAAAATCTCGTGCCCCGAGTAGGCCGGATAATCGAATATGTATATTAACAGTCATCTCTTGGGGTTAAGCCACGGCTACACGTTCGCTTTTTACCTGTTCTGGCGACGCGACACTCCTGAAAATAAGTGACAAAATGCTGAGACAATGAAGCGCGGAAGGAAGAATGGGTCCTAGAAAATCTTTAGAAAAACGCGCAAAAACAATTCAACGTGATGCGCCGTCGATGCAATGTTCTGCTCGTCTGTTCTCAGGTTGCAAAATATTTTGTTAGAGTATCGATCCCTACCTACATGTGCGACTTTTAAGCTTTTACGGTCGCGGTGCCAATTTTGTATCGTGTCCTGTCGCCAGTTCAAGCAAAAAGTCATTCGTATAGCCAACCTTAGCTACATGTGTGTTCCAGACGGGAAAGTGCCGCCCAGATTCTACAAACCCAACCACTTATAATGTCAACGAACATAATTTTTCAAATTAACGTATAGTCAAAATTCACCCTCCTTGGCCTCCTTTGGCCAGGTTCCCAATAGCGAAACTATCGTAAAGAGTGCCTGCGAAGTGTCAAATAGTTGTCTGAATGTCATACTCGGGTTAAAACGTTTGATGAAACGCCGGCTACGGTTGTTCATAATATCAAGATCAGCGTTAACCAGGTTAGAGAAGAGATTTGGAATAATCAAAAAAATATTCAGAGAGTTCAACTGTTCTGTTAAGGTAGAAAAGTAACTAACTAACTAGTTACCTAACTAACTAACTATTAACTAACTAACTAACTACTAACTAACTAACTAACTAAAACTAATTAACTAACTAACTAACAAACAAACTAATTAACCGACTAACAAACTAACTAACTAACTAACTACTTAACTCACTAACTAACTAAGTAATTAACTAGCTAACTAACTAACTAACTAACTAACTAACTAACTAACTAACCAACAAAAAAGCTAGTTAACTAACAAACTAACTAGCTAACTAACTACTTAACTCACTAACTAACTAAGTAATTAACTAGCTAACTAACTAACTAACTAACTAACTAACCAACGAAATAGCTAGTTAACTAAAAAAACTAACTAGCAATCTAACTAACTAGCTAACTAAGTAACTAACTAGCTTATAACTAACTAAATAACGAGCTTACTAACTAACTAAATTACAGGCTATTGACATTTGTTAGAGAATAAGGAGTTGAATTTCAGAAACAAACCCAAAGTAGGGTAATAGTTTTAAGGTTTCAGGCATACTTACAATTTCAACAAATTCAAACTTCTTTGTCTCGTTAACTTCTTGTAGCTTTGAGACGTAATCAAACGCAAGTTTTTCGAAATTCTTGAACTCATCCTCAATTTGCTTGTCAGCCTAAAAATTGTAAAATATGACTAAATAAACAACTATGCCCTATTATGTTTCAGAGATGTCTTCGCAGGTATGTCCAAGTATGTTTGGGGGTCTTTCTGCTGTTTTGGGCAATAATCTCAATCATAAACATAATCACAATCTCAATCACAACACCAATTATAATCATGAACATATGTAATCATAATTATAATCTCAATCATAATCCCAATCATAATCATAAACATAATCATAATCACTTTCTTACATCTTTGAGCAGCTCATCTTTGGTCTTGTTTTTCAACTGCAAATGTTTCTCAAGAGAAGAACAATATTTCTTTGTTTCTTCATCATATTTTCGTTTTTCTTCCTAAATGAAAAACAATGTAGGGTTTTAAAAACAAGATAACCCATCTGACCTCAGTTTTGACTTTATGTCATGGATATTACAAAACTAGTTGAAATGTTTTGAAATATTAAAACAAAAATACAGCACATCGGAAAACAGTAATCATATAATGTAACCTAACACAGTTTCTACTCCCTGTAGTTTCTACTATTTCTTTAAGCAATCTGCATTTACAATATGGACTTTACCGCAACAGATGGGATTTGAACCTGGACTGCATGACCAGAGAGTCAACAAAGTTTCCACTGAGCTAGAGCTCAATGAAATCAAACAGGAGGAGAGCCTTGGGCTGTATGAGTTGGAGAGTTACTTAGCGATTTCATTGAGCTCTATAGCTGGTCATGCAGTCCAGGTTCAAATCCCATCTATTGTGGTATGCTGCTTGTGGAAAAATCTATCATAGTGTTTGCCATGCCTGAAAAATATATAAAATATGGACTTTCAATATACATTTAAAGATTTACAGCTCTACACTTAGAGACTGGCAATAATACTCAGAGAAAAGCCAAGATTTTTGAGCCTGTATACTGAAAACAGACAGAAGAACAACAGAAAATTTGCAAATTATTGTATCTTACCTTTGCACCTCCAATTTGTACTTTTCTGAATCTTTCCAATGGAGCAATTAACTGGATGTGAGCATGTTCCAACTATAAAAAAGAAATTGAATGTTAGTATAATCTCTTTTGCAGTGTTCATTCAAAGTGATGATTTGCCATTCAAAGCAAACATCAATACTGCCCTTCTAAAATCACTTCCCATTATTTGAAAGAATAGGGGAATAAGGTTTTGGGCCATCATATATTGGATTGGCATGATTACACTGTGCTGCTGCATCTCATCTTCAATCTTATATCACCTCAAGAACACAATGATTTTCAAGACAACTAGCAGAGCATCTTACCGTAAATCCTCAAATCAGCCCCCTTCCTCAAATAAGCCCTCCCCTCAAATTAGCCCTCACACTAGAGCAAGAAATTTTTAATAAGCCCCCACCCTCGAATAAGCCCCCACCCTTGACATGTTGGAGTTGAAGGTGAAGGTGAAGGTAGAGTAAAGGTGAAGGTGAAATGGTGTTTTAGCACCAGTCGCTAGGATCTCAGTGGCGGGTTAACTAATCTAGACCTCGACCCTGGTTGTGACACTACCGTGGCTGGCCTCTAACCTTGACCAAACTGACATTCTGACACCACGAGTCAGCTGGATTGCACCACAACGCCACAGCACCTTCAAGGTGTTAGCCTTTAAGCCCATATTGGTACTTTATTGACATATGACAGAAAAATGCCTTCTTTTAGTCAATGATGAATCATGCTTTTGTGACAAATTTTATAAGCCCACCCCCTCGTTTAAGCCCCCACCTTGAATAAGCCCCCTCTAAAAACATGAAAAATAATCAAGCCCCTTGGGGGCAAATTTGAGGATTTACGGTATACAAGAATGATTCATGATAGTGTAACTGAAAGCCCTATCTGGCACAAAATTCAAGCTTCAACAAAGCATGCCAGAATGGTGTAACTCGGGGCTTTAGAAAATGAAAGATGATTGTAGCAATTGACAGATTTCTTTATTTACTTTCTACACTGGAGAAAATGAAAACAGGTAGATTCCAAAGAAACACACAAACTTGGAGCTTGAAAGAGAGGGGATCTCTTACTTCATACATTGCAAACCCTGGGTGGGCACTTATTGAAGGGGGACACTTAAAAAGGACAGTGGGTGCTAAGAAGGTGAAAACATATGAAACTCATTTATCATACCATTCTTTCTCGTTCCTCCTCGACCTTCTCAACCAAATATGCAAAGTTGTCAAAAGCATCAGCTACATAAAGAATAAGAATACATTCATTAACAAAATTTGTAAATTCTGATTCCACATTTATAGTTATTTTATAATATTTATAATATTTACAACATACCCATTCAACTTCATTCGCAAAATATATGAAAATATTTCTTCATTTGATTACACCCTTAAAAATACATTAAAATTATCAAAACTTTCATACCAATTTCAATTTCGTCAGGGGTGTCAATTTCTCCAATGTAATTCAGCTTGAAATCTTTCAGAACATTGCAGAAACTTCTTTGAGCCTTTGAAAGATCTACAGAAAAAAAATCATTTGACAAAATCATCAAAAAAGAATTATGAAAAATATTGCTATTATTCTTACTGTGTCCAAAATCTTTTTTTGTGCGACAGTCAACTTTTTCTCCAGATCCACCCCTGGCACTTGATCTTATTTTCTGATATTTTGAAAGAGCACTTGCCTGACAAGACCAATGACAAGACAAGAAAATTGATCATGGCTTTCCCAAGATCTTACCAAATTTAGACTGGCTAAAACCAAAGCAAGTGTTTTTGTGAATAAATTTAAGGGCAGGCAATGAAATCACCCATGCTGCTAGGGTGGTTGACATGGTGACAGTATGTGTTCAGGTCTCTTTTCAATGATGAAATAGATCATTTCGGTAGAAAAAAATTTTTTTCCAAATCGCAAGATATCAATTCTTCCATGCGAAAATCATATAAAGCACCCAAAAATTAGTCTAGGTGCAAAGTTTTACAATCTCAGCGCTTGTATAATTGATTTTTCGAGTGTTCAAAGTTTACGATTTTACATATAAGGGCTTTGACCGTGTCGGGTAGAAAGTTTCACCAAGTTCATTTTTTGTGGTCAAAGCCTTTATGAAATCGGGAACTTTGAATGCTCATAAAATTAAGAACACAAGCGCCAGGACAGTGAAACTTTGTACCTAAACTGAGTTTTGGCTGCTTTATAAGATTTTCATATCGAAAACTCAATATCATGTGATTTCAAAAAATTTTGATGCTGTCTGACGTCATGCTGAAGTGATCTATACAAGTGGTCAATGGGCCCTCCCTGGTAAAAACAAAGTTTTTATTTTGAGTTTTTTCCTGGTATATTTGCCTATCTAGCAGATATTTTCTTTATAGAGAAATCCGATTTTTCTCATATAGCGGTTTTTTTATTTGCTCATGATTAATTAATGAACCGATTTTAGCGGTTTCAAGTTACAGAAAAAATAAAACAGTCAGATAGACTTTCGACCGAGTCGCGTCGAAGCTTCATGACCCTAATTTTTAGGCCTAAAATGAAAAATTTTGCGGATTATACTTACTGTCCACAGCTCTGAGCAAACTTTTGCACTCTTTGATAAGACCTTTGATTTTTTCATTAGTTCTTTCGAGTTCTTTTTCGTGTTCATAAACAAAATCTCTGAAATAAGGTGTATCAAGATAGCACTCTGAAAACTCAAGCGGCTTCAAACCCATCCCTTTAGCTCAGCTCACTTCCTGCAACAAATTAGGCCCGGCTTATTCCAGGTTAAATCAACGAGTAGACTTTTATAAATCTCCAAAAATGTTCTTGAACTATTTATAATTCTGAAGCTTTTGAATTAAGGACCATAAGTTGCGATGTAGGCGATATATTTTAGTTTATTTAGCGGTTAATATTTTCCTCAAGTTTCTTTCTGTTGTCCATTGGGAGGTGCAGTTGATCTTTGGCGCAGGCGGACCTTTGTGGTCAGCGGTATCTGTCAAATAGAGAAATCAGGGGTGCAAAAAAAAGGCAAGGGAACATTAATAGTTCACACTGTACATGGTTCATTTCATACTTAATGGTGGCTTGGAGAAGAGATTCACGCTTTCAACCCACATTAAGCTGCCAGAGATTGCAGCTCTTCATTACCTCTAGGCAACCCTTTTTCAAGAATTTGGTTTAACGAAAGATGTCTCCTTATACCGGAGGGGAGTACTCCTTAATGGAGGGTGACAGTTACTATACAGTATGTGCCATTTATATGGGTGGGTGTTTCTTCGAAAGTTCTTTAAAACTGGGTCCAATTTATACCTAGAATACCTTAAAAGTGGGTATAGAATCAAATTTTCCTAACATTTGGCACACAAATAAAACAGGTGGGATGATGAAACTAAAGATAAAACTAAAGTTAAACTCGGGGGCCATCCCTGTAAATTTTAGGCTCAAGCACCCCCTGAATCCGTCCTTGGTGAACAGATTGCAAACGAAATGAAAAAGAAAAACATGTATCAAAATCTCGCTTTTTTTATCTCAGGCAAACCACAACAAAGTAGATTTAAATACAATACATCATGCAATAAAAATAGTAATTAGGATCTGTATACTCTATTGTTAAGTCCAGAAAAAATATTGATATTTGCTGAAGCGAACGTCTTCGTCTTTGGCCAGTAGAGATAATTTTAAGCTACGCTGTCCTCTCCATAAATAAATTAATTTTGATTAAGTTTTTCCATATGCTTAAATACTTGACTCAAACGAAACGAATATACTGTACACACAGTTTTTTTATAAGCAACTTCGCTCGGCCCTAGTTAAAAAAGTTGCTTATTTTTGGACCTTTTATGGCCACCTTTTAGTAGCAAAAGTTGCTTAGTAGTTGCTTAATTTGAGCTGCATCTTTTTGCCCTAAGAATAGTATAGAGGCTAGAGGAACAGCAAAATCTAACATTGCACACAAAATTACTGGAATCATTTCTCCCTGCTGATATTGTTACCATTAGAGACTTTGCATTGAAAGTTAAACGGAAACCCCTCAATGAAATGTCTCACTTAACGAGAAACACTCCACTGATATGCGAGATTTGACGACAAATGAATGGAACTAGCTTCAATGTTGATCAATCCTCGATTTCTTGTGGTGATATAAATTATCAAAAATTTAAAAAGTTCCTTGGATTTTTTCCTGTGGTACTATATGTTGCTTAAATTTTTAGGCCTTCTACATCTTGGTTGCTTATAAGCGGTTGCTTATAAAAAAACTGCGTGTACTATAAGTTTAAACCCTGACAATCAATAACACTATTTGGTATGGGCTATTTTTTGCCTCTTTAAGTATGGGGGGGGGGCGTTTTTCGCCCCCCCTAGTTATCTCAGCTGCTATTTGTCTTATTGAGATGAAACTTAGTAGACATGTGCAAGTACCCAATTGCAACTAATTAACACTATTGTTTGCTAATTAGTCACGTGACACGTTGCCTAGCGACCGTTTAGAGTGTGAAATTATGACTATTTCATCTACGTTGCCGAAAATCAAGCTAAATCGGACTAGAATAGGTAAAAGGCACTGTTAATGTTAAAATCTCTATAGAAAGTAAACTTTTTCTATCATTTAAGCTAATTATCAGCTAATTGCTGTTTCTTGTCAATTTTTATAAGCGTTTATGATGAGGAAAAAATTTTTTGCTTACTCAGCATTTTGGAAAACGTATATAACAAGCTTTATTTTCAATAAAAATCTTCAAAAGCATAGTTTACACTGCGTTATGGATGACTCAATCAAAAAATTAAAAAAAATTGCTAATTAGACTAATTAACAACATTAATTAGATTGATCACGTGACAAGTGACAAAATTTGCCAAGAATATCAAAAACATTCAAATGATATATCAAATGATAGCTCTTGCCAAGAGAAGTCCAACCATATATATTTCTTTTATATGTGATAATTATTGACAGAGATAAAGCCGATTGAAGGGTAATTTTCATTACCTGCTTCCAAATATAGACATTTGCTGGTCACGTGACTAAGTCCGCAACACCATAACCCATACTACAAGGTTCTTTGATAAATTCTACGAAAAGTCAGACCCTTACCAAAGCTACTAAGGAGTTCTTGCAGATGATACACGAGCAAAAGTAGGAGGGGGGGCGAAAAACGCCCCCCCCATACTTAATAGGGCTAAGTTGCATTTTATACAAAATTGTCACGAATTGTTATTAGTCCGAAATAGTGGCGAATAATTAAAATCAACGATAATAACTTGAAATCTAGTCTGATTTGATAAATAAAAGTTATAGAACTGTTACTAAATAAATTACTAAATATAAGCATCCTCATAACAATAATAATTTCAAAAAATCTAAATGTTTGTTCTAAATATTCCGCGGTAAATCTGTTGCCAAACCAACTGGTACGAATTTAACGTTTGTGGTAGCAGTTTTTCTTTTATAGTAAGGCGTCTGAAATAAAAGATGAAACAAAATTAAGAAGACAATGAATTTAAATTGACAAAACTATTGAATTTACAATTGTACAGAATAACAGGTATAAAACTACACCCGCTTCTTTATAAGAAACATTTTAAGAGAAACTACAGAAGCCATTTTTGAACAGCGGAAATATCTTTGAACATAAGTAACTCGAAATTTGAGCAAAAATTAAGAAACTTTGATCTGGGCACTGGTTATTTTTTCTCGCGTATTGACAATACGTGCAATCCAAATCAAAGTGAATGAAGAAGAAATATTCGAAATTTTCATTCAAGTTACACTTACAAAGTTTTGCTGTGCGATTTGCGGAGGTGACGTTCGATGGCTTCTATTAGTAGCTGACGTAACTGAAAGCTTTGTATTCGATTGGCTATTAGGGTATAGAACAGGTCCAGAGTAGCATGGTGTGTTTGTTGTTAACGGCCCTGAAGACGAGCTGTATGTCGAATAACAACCAAAGGGCGTTTGAAAAGCGCTTGGGTGTAATAAGGCTTCGATTTCAGGGCTATAGTTGAGCTGCTTTGTCGAAATGGGAGCTGGAAAAATGGTCGGCTGGGCAATCGTGTTGTATGATGGAAGTAACGGTGGGCACACATATGATGTTGTACAACATTGCTGAGTGACCTAAAAATGAGGAAAACAAAGATAAAAAGTGAGAATTTTACTAGTATTCCTTGGAAGGATCAAGCAAAGAGCTCAGACATGATCCTTGTGGCACTTCAAAAATCCTTATCGTGAGGGGTAACTGATAATTCACTCTGTGCGGCTGCTGCACCTCGTTTAGGTGAGACCACCTTCAAATCGAGACCATACAAAAACTGGCTTGACTCTGTAGTAGCTAATTCGATTCAACAGCAATGAACGAGACTGAAGTCAAGCTAACTCCACACATTAAACCATACTCAATACAATTAAATTTATAATAGCTATCAGTATTAAGGCGAACTGGTTAGATCATCATTCGCAAAAATCATTTGGCATTGGGCAACCAACCAAGCAGCTATCGAGTTGAATGAGGACTATAGGTGCGCTTTATGCTGAGTATTTCTGAACCGCCTAGAGTTTATTGAGTCAAAAAGTCCTAGTACTGCATTCTAGAACGAACAAGTAGCGCTTTACTCCCCCGCCTCGCCATTTATTAGGCAGTTAAAAGCACGGGACAATTTACCCCTTCGTGACCTCGTACAGTCGTTGAAATCTTAATGTTTTCAAAGAAATCCCTTCGAAATCTAAGGAATATAAGAAGGTAAGATCTCGTTCACCGAACCAAAAGGGGATATGAGATTTTTAAATCAACAAATAAAAGGGCTCTAGTATCTTAGTGTAATAATACAGTTCTTACCTCGGGGTATATAGGGAGTGCTGTAGTTGTTACTGGAGTCTGGTTTATGGGCTGATAAGTAACTCTTGACTTTCCTCCTGCTTTTAATGTTTCTTGATCGAAAACCAAAGTTGCAGGTTTTCCTTTCACATCGTCTACAAACTGAAAATAAACTATAATATTAATAACTGAAATATAACAAACAACTGCATAGCTTAGTCACTCACTAACTAATTACCTAAATAACTAACTACCTAAATAACTAACTAACTAATTAAATAACCAACTAACTAACTAACTGAATAACTAACTATTTAAAGAACGACTTGACCAGCAAACTGACTAACGCAAAGATTAACAAACCAACCTACTAACTAACAAACTATTACCAGCCTAGTTACCAACTAAATATTAAACCTACTAACAAACTAACTTAGCTACACTAACAATCAAACAAACTGCCTATCTAATTAACTAACAAACTAACGAAAAAACAACAAAAATAACTAACTAACTAACTAACTAACTACTTAACTAATTGATTAAATAAATAAAAAACTAATTAAATAACAACGAACTCAATAACTAACTAACTAACTAATCAACAAACATTCAAATGAAAAAAGTAGAAGGAAAGGTTTTAAATACAAACTGACCTTCTTCTTTACTGCTGGTCCAACATTGATCTTTTTGCCGTGAAAAAATATTGATCCTTGTCCAAGAACAGCGTTGACGCCATCTTGAGTACCAAATGAAACAAAGCCAAACCTGAAAAAGCAAAAGCAACACAACGGTCACTTCTTCATGCAAACAAACCTCCATACAGCGTACACCTCCATACAATGGAAAATAGCACTTGCTCCTTATATGGAGGTTCCCTTGTAAGTAAAAACACAATAGGTAAACAAGTAACAAACAAAACTATACTAAAGGGTCCATGATAACAGACCCTCACTTATTGTGACATAAGACCCCATAAGACCGACATCAACTAACATCTTGCCTACATTTTGGTGCCCTATTTCCATCTCTGCCCTCTAATAAATTTTTTGAATATTTTAGAACCCTTGGCTCTTATTACGATCCCCCGCTTATTAAATTATCTGCAAGAACTGACACTGTTTTATGCTTATTATAAAATCAAATATGACATTCTAGCTGTGGTTATTCTAACGTGGTTTTGTTGCCGTTTTGTGGAACTGTAAATCTGGTTTGTGGTGTTGTAATTTATATTTTGTGGTGTTGTAAAAAATCGACTTACAATATGTTTTTCAGCAGACTAGGTATCTTTTGGCAAAACAAGAAGGTTAAAACATTAAAACACTAAACTAAAACAAAAACTTAATATAACAAAGAATTATGCTGTCTAATTATGCTGTCTTCTTGTCTAGGCCTGATGCAACACTTGGCAGCGAATTCATCCAACGATTATTTTCGAATGCACATCCCATAATTCAAGCAAAAAATGCAACCTCATTCCTACTCTTCACATCTTCAACAGAAAATGCCAAATAATCCTTATTCCAAACAGGGCCTCTTTTAACATAGTAACCAGGGGGGCAACTGCCTCCGTAGCCCCTATCATTGCCCACCTAGTTTCATATGAAGTTGCCCCGTAGTACAATTTCCTCTCAGAAGAAAACTGCCAAGAAATGCCAATCTTGGCCAATCTTGAGGTTGTATTTTGAAAAATTTTCTGGGGAGCATGCCCCCAGACCCCCGTAATTAGGAACACCTCAAACGCTGTACGCCTGCGCAGCATTTACAGTCATCTGTATCATCAGTGTAACTTGATTAAATTCTGAACTGAAGTAGAGTTGTCCCCTAGTTATTTCCCCAGCTCTGCACCACTGGCTGTGCAAGAATTCCTGTCAAGAAGACTAAGAAGAACGAGCTTGCCGAAGATGAAACAATAGAAAAATTAAAGTCCCCGTACATTTTTTGCCCCCCTAGTTTTATTCCCTTAAAAGAGGCCCTGATTCCAAAAAAACTTCATAGGCTAGGCCTAAATACAGTACTAGCTATAGGTAAATATATAAGGCGCTGAAGGGTTCCCAACTTCCCACACTGAAGTTGTTTCCGTTCTCTTTTTGTCAACAGCAGAATTATATAACGCTTTACAAAAATTTTTTTATCAGCCGTAAAGTTTGTGGTGTTGTAAATTTTTCTTAGAATAACCCCTGCATTCTAGTAGAAACACGTTAAATTTCGCAAAATTCAGTATTTATTGTATGTATAGATAGGCAACCACGAGGATTCCATAACTGGAAATGTCTTCCATATTCCAGAAAAATGTCGCGCTCGACCCAGGTCTCTTTGAAAAGGTCTATTCTGGAAAAGCTAACAAACTTCCCTTTCAGGAAGGCCAAATTTAAATAATCTAGATGGTTCAGGGGTTTGCAAAACCAATGTTAGTGTTTCTGGTGAAAACCATCTAGCGGGCTTGACATTACAAAAGATGAGCTTAGAGCTGATACCGTAGCTAAAACAGTTTGCCCGTATTAAAAAAGAAAGCCCTTCTTAAGTCTTAATTGCACGCTTTAAGGTGTATATCGCTTTAATACTGTATCCCAATCTTACCTTCTTGAATTGCCATTTTCATCAAGTACAACTTTTGCTTCACTAACGACTCCGAAGTTAGAGAAAAATCTGCCAGATCTTGAGCAGTTGCCTAAAAAGCAAAATAAGACATTCAAAGAGATTGCTTATAATGCAAGAAATTCAAAAATCTTCAGCACGCTTCAGCATGAGGTTCGTAAAGGTATTTTAGTCCCAGTTTAGTGTGATCGGTTGATTTGAGTTTAGCTCAATTAAATATTCAGCTTTTCTTTCTGATTGGTGGATTTCTAGCCGTATCTGGGTATAAAGTCCCTCTTCGTCAATTGTTTCGGTCTGTTTCTGACGTTTATACTCTGAGGAGTGTCAGACGAAAAAAGCTTTTAAGTATGCCCAAAAATGTCTCCGCTGTTTATCGCAATTTTGAAGTTTTGTACAACTCAAAAAATAATCGTAGTCTGAGGTGTAGTTTTTTTAATAGTTTTTTTCTTTAGTTTCTCTGGCTTCTGTATTAACTTTCTTATGGCATAGTCATGCTTATGGTCATGGCTTGAATGAAATGATAGATACAAGCTTTGTAGTAAGAGAGACGATTCACTTCTTGGAAACTCCTACATCCTTTCGCTGGGACTTCTCTTCTATTCAAAGAAGTCAAATTGTAAATCTATAGTTTCAAATGGTATTTCGCACACCCTTTCAGGAAATTAATCGCCCATTGGATAAAACAACGGTAGGGCACCACCAATTGCAAGAAGTTTTTATATGAAGGATGAAGAGCCCTGATGCCCTATTCGTGAGGGAAAGATTTCAAATTGTCCAACATCAGAATTTCAAATAAAATACAACTTTCTAGGCTACAGCCCTGGCTAGCATTTACAAAAATTGGATAGTTACCTTCGGCGGGAGGCAACCAACAAAGATGCGATTTGGAAAATGTGTGCCATAGATGACAGCGGAATGATCAGCCTATTAAACGAAATAAGAACAAATAAGTTCTAAGGATTTCAAGAATAAAACATTTAGGTCTCAACAAATGAAATGAAAATTCCGGACATCTTGAATGGATCGCTTCAAAAAATTAGCCCGGCGACATCCGAGAAGGTGATTACACGCATTTTTTTTTATAAGGAAGTGCTTTATAAGGAAGGTAGTACTCGGATAGGCAAAAACTTAAGGAATTCCAGTACTGGATCGGAGACTATTAAGGAATCTGACTTTATTAAACAATCATGAAGTCTTCTGAAGCTGATCATTTACATGTATAAAACGAGCAAGCAATACTCTTATTGTTAATGGTTTAATTAGTATTCATTTCTATTCATCTTCTGACACCAGGTCCCTATATTCCCTTGTCCCTAGGTCTATTTTAAAGAAACAAGTATAAAAGTTAAGGAATTGCTAAGGAATTTTCAGTGCTCAAATTTGACTGTCAGTTGAGGAATTTTCAGTACTGAGCATGAGCCGAACTTCCTTATAAAAAAAATGCGTGTACGGAGAAAGAGAAACTGATTAAATTTGAGACATTATAGTATCTTAACTTAATTAGAGAATTTGCTACTTAGAAATCACAGAAAGCTAGTGGGATATCTTTAAAACTGACATGCTCCTTTTTAAGTCTAAAGCTTTCTTGAAGAGCTGGAATAATAACGCTACAGTATAGCGCCTTTACATCGATTTCGACGGAATCTGATCTGTGAAGTTGATAAATTAAATCAAAATGCAAAAAAAAAATAATCGAAATGAATAAATCTCATTAAGCTGAAAGAAATAAAAAAATATTACTTATAAGTAGAAATCAATAAAAATTTAAGGTAGCATATAGGTAAAAACTTACTATTTTAACCATGGTTCCAAAGTATGTTACGGCGAACTACGGCAGATTACGGTGCGTTATGTCTGAGAAGAATTTGGTCGAAATGATAGAACGAAAAAGAAAATTAGTCATTTTATATAAAATTGAGAGACAAAGAAATAATGATAGAAAATAATAGTTGTTTACATAAAATACTGGGAAAAAAGGTTACAATAAAGAGGTTACTAAAACCGGATAGAGACCTGAGAAAATAGGCGAGTCCGTAGAGAGTAACGTACCCACGGTCAAACAATAGTATTGTTTTTGGCGATAATTTTCACACTCGAATCTTTTTGAGCAACAATGGAATTTCGCTCTCTGGGAAATCAAAGGGTCCCAGAGTCATAAAGCAAGGTGACAAAATAATGATCATGTTTTTTTAGGGTCTCGTTCATTCATTCTGATATTCGAATGATTGAATCGTGATTGAATCAATTAATCAGAAGCAATCAACTTGCTTTTGGACGATGGATCACGGACGAAAGTAGTCAAAAGGTCCTAATGTTGAGAAAACTTCCTTGGAAGATCTCGAAGATCAATCACAACATATTTGATGCATTACTCGATTGGCGAATAGCGATTGTAAATCCACTAATCAATCGCATTTTCAGAAAAAATTTTTCGCAAAAATCCAAGTCTTTAGCCTTATGTACCGAGACAGGGGCTTTAAAAAGTCGCTCTTTTCTTCAAAACTAACTATACCTTCCCATACGGAGACAGCAGTCTTAGGGCAAATAGAGTCATTCTACCTGATATTTGACGGAATTTAGGAGGAAAATTTACCCGACAAAATAGTCAAAATAGCAAGAAATCCAAGTCTACAGCCTCAAGACTTGTATGATGGGGTATGGGATAGTTTGACTCCCCTAACGGGGCCCTGTTAGGGGCCGGTTACATTATCTGCTATGAGAGGCGGAGAAAAAATCAGATTTTTCGCCAAAATATGACAAAATCAACAAAACTGAAAGATATGATTAAAATTGCGACACGGAAATGAATGCGGAGGGTGTTTCAAAGGCAACGACAACAAGTTGTCATGCGACAGTTTTCCAAAACCATGCGGTTGGCATTTCTACTGTAATCACTGGAATCAGTTTCAGAGAAAGACACAACCAGGGTCACACATAGTTGCTGATATACTGTACTTCTTTATGAAAGCGATAACGAATTTCTATTTGAAGAATCAAAGAAAAACACTTGCATTCAATCGCATACACAAAGTGGACACAATCTTTCGCAATCTTCGTAAGAATTACGTCAAGTTTCCAAGAAGATAAACCGAGTAAGCTGAGTTTCTACCAAAGCCAGAGCCGCAAAAAATTTTGCCGAAATATTTGCTCGAAATATTCAAATTTTTCGAGTGAGGTGACAGATGAAGGCTAAGCCGTACAAAAATTCGTTTTCCACATGTCGTTTTGAAGAAAATCCGCGTCTGGCAGGGATGGAACATTAAATTGTTCCGCCATGACGCCAGTCCGTACTCCGAAACGAATTCCCTCCGATGACCCCCAAGGAATGTAGAGCTAGGATGGTTGCAGGAGGGCTGAGACCCCCTAGTTATGATGACTAAGTGAATTTTTCTATTTCGGTATTGTGCTTTGACTAGTTAGTAGAGCCCCCTTACAGCCCCTGATATGTCACCTTGATGTCTCCAGTTTAGTCACCTCGGATAATTTTGTAGCGCGTGACAAAATTTGTAGCGAAAGACACGCAAATGTTTCTGAGAGACACGCCGTCGTGCGTGACATGTCCCTTGTTAAGCCACAGCTTAAAAGTACAATCTTGGACAAAATATAATGAGACACACAGAAGACTCCGAGTTAGTCCAGCAATTCCTTAACTTCAGCTTCGCTAATCAATAACTCACTCCCACTCCCCCCTTGGATCAATGTTGAGTGATAATGAAAACAATTCCACGCCATTTGATCAACATTGAGTAAGGGGGGAGGGATAAAATACAACAGTAATACAAATATTAATGAAAATGTCAGTTGTCTCATAATTTTTGTCCAAGACTGTAGCAGGCTTGATTCGAAATCTTTTCTTGCTGTGTCAACCCCTCCGTCGCCTATTTTTGACTTTAGATCGTTTCTCGGCGAATCTGCTTCGCTAAAGATTATCCTTGGCATTTCCTGAAAACTTTTATCATAGAAAAGCCGTCAAGGGAAAGTGTTCTTAATAAAACAGAAAATCTGCAGCAGAGCCGAAAAAACCAGGAAAACGGTACGGAGAAGGAAAAAGAAGTCATAAAAGCACAAATTGAAAAGGAGGCTGTTACCGAAACGAGACGTTTCCTTTTCAAGTGTAAAGACTTAGCGCCTTGTTACGCAACACCTAAGACGTCAAAGAATCAAGCGGCATTGAGAAAAGTAAAAGCATTTTCAGAGCAACGTTAGTGCAAACGCAGAAAAATGTGGCAATAGCTAAAATAAAAACAAACCTCATCGTATACTTTATTGATTTTAATGAACCGCTTTTCTCTCTTCTTCTCCTCCACAGTTCATCACCCTCTCCTGCTCAGCAGCTACGGCTCTGGTAGTTAGGGTAGCATTTAGATAAAGCAGACTATACCATTAGTTTTCTCTGGATGCAGTAGCCTATGCCGTTATATATTCCTTCACATATATATATATTATATATCTATCTATATATACCTTTATTATTCATACCTTTATCATATATATCTTTGTTTGTGCCCTTATTTGTCTATTCATATATTATAATTTTTATACTCAATATATTAATTTCAATATTAGCTACATATATAACATTAAATTCAAAGAAATAACAAGTATTTTGAAAACTATTGAATTGGTCTTCAAGTCTTGCATTCTACCAAAGTTCTTTTTGTCACATTATGGAAAGTATTTTCTAGTATGAAGGCCTAAACCCTGTAGATATTAATTTCTGCATCGTTTTTTACATTTATTCTTTGCCCAGATGCATAAAATGTGCAATTGTTCTGTGTCAGAGATCGTAAGGCATTGTTCAAAGTAGCCTTGACATTTCTGATAACAGCTCCTAAGTCGACGGTTACCAACAACCCGTTTTTCCCTTCCACTGAACGTGGTAGTGCAGCCTTCGAAGAGATACGAGCAAAATTGATGCTTGTAGCCAAGGCGAAAGCAAATTTGGTACAGGAGTAGGCAGCTTTTGTTACTAGATGTGTGAGAGTCTGATGTCAGTCGGTCTTCGCTTGAGAAAGCTTTTTGGCACAAGAGGAGTGCGAGCACAATCTTCAGGACGCAATAAGATTCCATGATAAATTACTAAATTATATTTTGTTCTTCGGCATGTGGTTTCTGAAAAATATAATTTTCAAATAATTTTCATTTATAATTTTAAATTACTGGAGATATCATTTTAGACTGACAACGCCAGGCTAAACGAGGAGACATGTCGCGTGCGTCATTGTATTCGGCGTGTATCTCAAGGTGGCGAAACATGCGAATGACAAACGAGCAACATGTCCCACAAGTCGCGGAGACAAGAAATGTTTCTGTTGCCTCTCAGAAACATTTGCGTGTCCCTCGCTACAAATTTTGTCATGCGATACAAAGTTTCCAAGGTGGCTTAACTGGGAGACATCGAGGGGACATGTCACGCATGACAGTGTCGCGCGCGACAAGTCTCTTTGTTTAGCCAGGTTTAAGGGCCAGGAAACAGGATCTTGTTATTTGGCACACAGTATGATGAGCATTGTTAGCAGTAGGTTAAGCAGGGACATCATGGACAGCCTTTGACCAGGTGATAGACCACTGATCGAAGTCTCAGTTACGCCCGTTGTTTGTAGACTTAGGAGTGTCTCCGAGGGTGGCTTAACATGTGAGTGACAAGCAAGCAACATGTCCTCCGAGTCATTTGCATGTCTCTCGCTATAAATTTTGTTGCACGCTACAGAGTTTCCGAGGTGGCTAAACTGGGAGTCACCGAGGGGACATCAATGTCGTGCGCAACATGTCTTCTAGTTTAGCCAGGCCTTAAAAGATACGGCAAAAGAAGTGGGTACACAATAGGTTTGGCGGGATTGGCGTATTTGGCGGGATGCGAGATACGAGGCATTTTTGGCGGCGAACGGTAACGCCAGGACACGGCGGGATCGAGATTTAAGAAAGGGCGACGGGATAGAGAATATGTCAACAAACAGAAACGGGATGGTCGAACTGGGGTATCCTATTGTACACCCTCAAAGCATTGTATCACGCTACGGTTTTTATGTGAGGGCGGTAGAAATGGGAGGAGAAGTTACCTATACCAAAATAACATTGCAGCAAAAAATGGAAGGCATACCGAGGACATAGTATAACCTTCCAGTGATGGGGGAAGAAGGTTTTTGAGACTTGTCAAGCCTGCCGTTTTCAGAAGGAACCAAAGATAAGATTGAAGCGAAAAGCCATTCACTCCTTAGAAATCTCGTACACCATTGCTTGAAATCTATTGTTTTCATGGAAATCTCTTGGAAATCCTTTTGTTTTAACAGAAATCTCATACGCCTTTTAAGAGAGTGATATGATAAGATTCGAAGTCCATCAGGACGAAAAGGCGGTGAGCATTCCACTCTTCATCAACTCGTACGAGATTCCTGTAGCAAACGAAAGGATTTTCAAGGGATTTCTGTGAAATCCATAGAATTTATCGGAATTCCCAAGGAGTGAATTACCCCTCGAGAAGGCATCTACTGAACACAAAAAATGACCCAAAAATTACGCACTAAATGCCATACATACTGAAGTTGAATATTCGCGTTATTGCTTCTTCGGGCCAAGAATCTTCGACTTCTTACAGCTCCAGCAGCTATATTTGGTATACGAGTGCTTCCCTTACTTATGGTAAAAGTACTGCATGTACATACATCAATGGTATCAACTTATTTCGACAGACAGTATATGCGAGATCTAATAAGGCGTTAGTATCAACAGCAGATAATCAGCTAACGGCAATTTTTGAGATTCGAATCCGCTGTTTTGGAAAGCGCTCTGTATTTATAGTTACACCCAGCGTAATTACACTCATGTCCAGAAACGCGCTTAATTGAACAAATCGTTAAAAATTACGTTGCATAATGAATGTATCAGCTGCTAGTAACTTCATGTAACAATAACAAATTAAAAAAACGTCAGGTCAATCTTATGGAAAAGTGAAATTTTGTTTTTATCTTCTAGTTTTATTAATATTTCATCAACACTTTACTGAAAATTCCCTTAGTTTTGACAACATCTTAATTTAGATCAATTAAAGATGTTGAAGTTCAATTTATAATTGACGGGAAAGAGATCTCTAGTTAAGATGTTGCTTTCCTAGCCGGCACTAAATACCGTTTACGTTTAGTTGGCAAGTTTTAAAAGAAACTCTGCAGCTACTCAAGCAGTAAAAGCAGCCCATAGTAGGTTCTTGGAATAAACACCAGGTCATACCCCTGGGGGTACTCTCAAGGAGGCCTAACAGGGGGTCCGGTCGGGGCTAAAGAAGGCCAAAGCTTACATTTTTCAAAATAGCTTTTCAAAATAACCCCCAAATTGTAGGGTAAAGCCAGGGGGCTTATAGGTTCTGCAATAGACTTATTACACGTGTTCAAGTTAACGGTAACGGCTGATGACCGATCTCAAAACCGCTCAAACTCCGAGAAAACAGCTGTTTGGTAATTGTTGTTGCTGTTGCTGTTTGCGAAAAGAGGGACCCAGGTAATGAGTCTATATCTGAAACGACCCTAGAAACTATGAACTTTCTGCAAACTTTCATACAGTCCATGGGCATTGTCGGTAAGGCAGAAAGACGATATTTAAAACAATATTTTCAAAACGAGACTCTCACACAGCCTGAAAATCCGGACAATTTAAGCCATCGGCGCCAATTTTTTTGGATTCCAACAAAGAGCAAGGTTTTGGAATAACGCATTCTGATTGGTTAATTCAGAGATCTGAACTGCAGCGAGGCTGTTTTCGTTTATTTTTTTCGAAATATGACCCTCAAAGGTCTTCTGCCGGCAAAATCGAGGGAATTTTTCTCAGACGCCCTTTTCCACGATTTAATGTTGGCTCCGCGCGTTAAGATCGAATCCTCAGCCTTTGAAGTTGGCAAAAGACTGATTTTCCTTAACTACAAACACTTTTCACTATACCCGTTCAAAAACAAGATTCATTCTTACTTTCAAAAATAGAAAGAGGTTTCTGTGTCAAGAATAGAACTAGATGCTCCATATTTTTTTCTAAAAATCATAATTTTTGCTGCTTTTGCGATGCATTTTACATATTGATTCGTTTAACGTATACACATTCATACAATAAATTAAATTAAAGTAGAAACTAAGCTAAGCTAAGAAATTCTAATATTTTCTATTTACATTAAGAGAGTACAGTTTTATTGACGATAAATAAAATAATTGACTGCTGTTGTCATATATATACATGAAAAAGCATAATTGGTTAAAAAGCTTTAAGCGTACACTTTTTTTCGAAGCATTGCGCTCCAGAATTTATGATGGGATCTACCCATAACATTGGCATATTTTCATCAAACAGGCTCATAATCAACAATAGACCTTTTTAAAGAGGCCTGGGTCAGCGCGACATTTTTCTGGAAAATGGTAGATATATTGAGTAAGGGAATCTTAACCACGTGCAATGATCGGAACTGCAGTCGTTTCAGGAGAGATATTGCAGCAAATTTTGCTCTAAATTCACGTTTAATGGAAATAAAAGAGAAAGAAAGGGTTTCTAGTACCAGTTTATCTGCTCTAGAAGACATTTAATCAAGTATTTTCTTTTTTGTGAGTTTCTTGCATCTTGTTTCATTAGTTTCTACAGATATTTATAACATTTAATGTCACAGATTCCTTTCTTCTCTTAGTCTTCTATTATTCATGAATTAGACGTAAAATCTGCTGCACTACATTGAAGCGGCTTCAATCAAGGTCGTAGTACGTGGAGTGGAGAATATTCCCTTACTCAATATATCTACCATTTTCCAGAAAAATAATGCCCCGACCCAGACCTCTTTGAAAAGGTCTATATCACAAAGTGTTAAACTGACCTATAACCCGGCCAAAAAGTCACAGAACAGGACTCACAAACCGAGCAAAATATCGCAAATTTACCCAAAAATCGGGCAGGCAGATGTATACCTACCCATCTATGGGAGGTACCCCACCCCCTCAGTTAGAGCACCATTATACTCAAACTTAATCCTCATAGTAATACTTTCTTGCAGACTTGTGAAAAAGAAATCTTTCTCTTTCGACAAGTTACCAAGACCCAGTGAGAGGCTCCGGTTTATTTCTAGGACACAAAATTCGCGAAATTCTGCTACGCCAAGAACTGGTTTTCAGAAACTGCGCACAAAGGTTTTATATAAAGCCCCAGGGTCAGGGTCAAGAATTCACCCAACAGGCAACATTTCAGAATGTTGGTTTCGTTTGGCCCTGCCAACAAAATGTTCGCTCCACGCATACGTATTAGGTAAGGTGCTCACCTTTATCGCGGAAAAATGAAGCAAAACAGCATTCCAATTCTTAAAGAAGCAAGGTGCTAAAACAACTTTGATGTTTTCGGCATAGAAAATACTTAGAATCGAATCCAAATAAGAGATTTCCGAAAGGTGTCCTAGGCTCTTCAATCAAAATCAATAGACGCTTCCGCAAAAGATGGCCGCCGTTTTGCCTATTGTTCTCATTAAGGATTTTCGAAAGGAATTCTGGGAATAATTTCCTTAGTTACGTTTTTTACATAGCTGCAGACGTTGAATTTGTAGCTAAGGAAATTATTCCCAGAATTCCCTTCGAAAAACCTTAAGAAAAATAAAGGATTGACAGAAACGGACGCCATCTTTTGCGGAAACCTCTATTGTTGGGTACGATTGTTGGTTGAAATGTTGGCTTACATTTAGCCATCCCTGCCCAAACATGCAAAAAGAAGTTCGGCGAAATTTTGGGTGTTATGTTGGCGACGTTTGTCCAAGGCTTTTTACAATTTAATCTCTAATATTCATGGATGATTCAAGCGTAAAATCATAAGTCTCGATAAAAACGTCAAATTTGCTAGAGTTTCTTTCCGCGAATTAATTTAATTCTGCTGAAACGCAAAAATTTTTCCACGCGAAACTTTCCATTTTTCTTCGTGGCAAATCTTGTCGCATTTACTCGCCATTAGCAGTAAGAAACCAATATATTGGAAGGTATAATCGATTAACTCGTTGTGCATATGAAAAGTTCCTTTATTGTTTATGAATCATCAAGTGGCTCCACTTATTTGCAGGCATTTCCAAATGCCATCACGGCAAATCTTGTTGCAGCTAATCGCCATTCTGCTCAACTTTATCGCAGGCTTTTCTAAAAGCCATCGTGGCAAATCGTGTCACAGCTAATCGCCATTCTGCTTAGCAGTAAGAAATCAATATATTGAAAGCTATAGTCGAGTCGCCTTTATCGCTCTAATGCTCAGCAATTCAGCAATAAAAAACCACTACATCGCACGATATCGCCGACTAACGCGTTGCAAATTTATGTAAGTTACCTGTCGTTTACGTCGCATCAACTGGTTCCATTGATTGCGATACAAGTCGAAATGCTTCTAAGAACTCATTAAAGTCAATCCTACCGTCTTGATTAATGTCCAGTGAACTTGCTAGATCATCTACTTTATTTGGTGGTATTTGATTCGACGATAATTGGTTCAAAACTTCACATGAGTGCCTAAATTCATCCAACGTGATAAAGCCTGGAAAAAGTAGATAAGTTGCTTAAAAGAAAGCAAGTAAGCACACTAGCAAGGAAGCAAGCAAGCAAGAACGCAAGTAAGATAGGAAGCATGGTAGCAAGTAAACAAGCAAGCTAGGAAGTAAGCAAAAAAGCAAGCGAGAAAACAAGCAAGCAAGCAAGCAAGCACGCAAGCAGCAAGTTAACAAGCAAGCAATCAAGTTAGCAAGCAAGATAGCAAGCAAGTTAGCAAGTAAGGTATCAAGCAAGCAAGCAGCAAGAAAGAAATCAAGCAAGCAAGCAAGTGAGCAAGCAGCAATTACGCGGGAAAGCAAGAAGGCAAGGAAGAAAGTAAGTAAGCAAGAACGCAAACAAACAAGCAAGCAAACATGTAAGTAGGTAAGCAAGCAAGAATATCGACTGAATATGAAAGTGCAACCATCAGAATGAATTTAAAAACCAACCAAACAAAGACATAAACAAGCAGGTTGCATCTTTACCTTAACCTTGTGCTACTTCCAACATTCACTGACAAATATTTTTGTCTTAGTAACCGAAGCATTAAGAACAGATAAAGAACACTTCAAGTGAAAAAAGGTGAAAAGTTAGGAACAGCCAGCCTCAGTCGAAATTTACAGGCTCTTATGCAAAGTGTAACAATCCAGCATTTGTCCAAAGATAGAGAAGACTCGAAAATAGATTAAAAACATTAATTCACTTACCAGAACAGTCTTTATCGATCAACCGAAAAACAGTTTCAAGCGAACTCCTATTTCTGTATAATACTTCAGATATGCTTCGTAATTGCTAGAAAAAAATTATCATAATAAGGCATGTATATGATGATTGAATTGAAAGAAACGAGGGTGTTCAGTCTAAGTAAGAACATCTTCAATTCATCAGAGTCACCATGATTATGAAGGTTATGAACATAGGATTTTGTCATAAGGATTATAGACATTTCAACCATGGCTATCACACTACTCTCTCTTTTTCTCAAGCCCTACAGCTGGAGCACAATCCGATAAAACATTTAAGCGCATGATGGGCCTGCATTGCTGTGATCATGATTATCATCGTTTTCATAACTATCATCATCATCATCACCATTATCATCATGATCGTCATCATCATCACCATCCTAATCTTCACCATCATCATGATCGTCATCATCATCATCATCATCATGATCATCATCATCATGATCATCATCATCATGATCATCATCATCATTAGCATCATCATCAGCATCATCATCATCATCATCATTATCACCATCATCATCACCATACTATTGTTATCATAATCATAATCATAATAATAATAATAGTAATAATAATAATAATCATCATCATCATCATCATCATCACTATATTATTGTTAATTGTTATCATCCTTCATGGCCATTGACTGGTCTTCATCAACAAAAAGTCAAAGTCTAAATCTTACCTGAGGCACTGCAGAGTTGAACTGATACCCCTCAAGACACGATTCGTACAATACATTTCCATGTTCATCTACGGCAACAAGCTTATCCCGCAATATTGTCCAGGGTAATTTTAACTTGAGTACATTCTCCATACAATTAGCCCAATCACCGACCTTCAGTGTTCCTATAAGAAAGGTTGAAAACATCAAACTAATAATAAAATGAATTATTTTTCAAGCACTGGGTAGAATGATTTTCGTAAACATTGGCTTGAGTGTTTTTTTTTACAAGAAACCGGTGTATAAGAAATCTAGGTCAGTAGAACCAACAATATATAAGAAATCATCACATATGCAGCGCTCACAGACCAACAAAAAAGTAAGAAACTCAAAAAATCCCCAATATAGGACATTGAAAATCTTGAAGTCTTTAAACCTCTTTGTTTCTTTTGCCTTTCTGTCATCCTCACACTTCTCAAAACCGTTGAGTGCGTCCTGGACTAGTGATTCGCGTCTTTGGACCTTCTTTATGCACAACTGAAGCATTTTCTTAGGCCCTGGCCGAATGATCAAACAAAATTTGTCAAACAGTTGAAATTCGCTTGTCGTTTTGTTTTTTTACTTAATGTTTAATCATTTACACACATCACATCGCAAAACATTGTTCGTAAAATACATTTTGCTACTTGATTTTTCCACAAGTGGCATACCACAATTGATGGGATTTGAACCCAGACCTGCAAGATCAGAGAACCAACGACGTTTTCACTGAGTTATAGAGCTCAATGAAATCGCTGTGTAACTCTCCAAGTCATACAGCCCAAGGCTCTCATCCCATTTTGCTTTTTGTGTTTCGGCTATGTTGAGCCTTCTTCAGCAACATAACTATTTATATATATTTGTCAAATTTTTCTGACGTTTATCGAAAACATACAGTAATTGAGGAAATTCTGCTTGCAAAGCAATGTTTTGTGACGTGGTCAAACGGTAAAAAATTGCTTGTCAACCAGATCTCAGATGTTGACCAACAATATTTGATCGTTTAACTAGGGTCTTAGATTGAAGAAAATTCGATCCAAATCCCAGTCTCTTTTTCATACAAATAATACATGAAGATGTGACTAAGAATTGAAATTACCATCATTATTTGTGTCATATTTCTTGAACATAGCTAACAAGTCTTCTCGATGATAGAAAAACCTCTCTCTCAAGTCTCTCAGGGCTGATTGCTCATTTACACCAACCCTGCGGAGAAAGTTCCATTCGATAATTCTAAAATCTTGTTGGCATGTAAATACGTAATACACTCTTTCAAAGAGGTCTGGGGCGATGCGACATTTTTCTGGAAGATGGTGGACATCGTGAGTAAGGGAATTCTCTCCACGTGCAACGAACCAGATTTTGCAATTGCGAGTCGCTGCAGTAGAGGTGGTGCAGCAAATTTTGCTTCAAATTCACGTTATACTTGAGTTAAAAAAAGTGAAAGAAAGGATTCAAGTCCCAGCTTACCAGCTCAAGGAGCATTTAATACAGCGTTTTCCTTTTTGTTAGTTACTTGAATCTTGTTTTCCGATTTTCTGCAGATATTGTATCGTTTATAGCCCCCCGGGGGTACTTCATTGTTCAGATGACTAGACGTGCCGCCCAGTTTTTCCAAACCCACCCATGTCTACCTATAAATTATGTTTCTTGTGGTACCCATGTATAGAAAAAACAACGAAATTTTTTACCCATTTGTGCCAATATCTCAAATGTTTGAACCCAATTTAACGCCTGAGGCAACTCTAAATGCGTAGAAAAGGCATTTGCGCTGAAAACTAAATCGCACTTTTTATCAGGCGTTTCAAAGCAATGCATGTCTAAAATTTTTTATATATTTTATTATTGTTAGAATACTTACGTTTGTTTTAGAGTAAGATGTCTTTTGTCATCTGAGACCAAATATTGAACTGGAAAGGGTTTTCCATCCGAAGCTATTTTCAAATAAGCGCCATAATTGCTTCCCTCAGCATAATAATTTGACGCTGAAAATACTGTTATTACCTGAAGCAAAAACAAAGGGCATGTTAAAGAGGGGGGCTTTGGGGTCTCACGGGTTGTGGTTTTGGTGGATTTTGTCCTCAGGTTTTCGGGTTTTTCCAAAAAATCGTGCGGGTTTTCGGGTCGAGTATATTTAACGAGCAACGGGTTTTGCCTTTTTTCTACAATCTTGGACAAAATATTTGGGACAAGGCATTTTCTCCAAGGAATAAGGCCAATTCCATTGATTTTCTACTTCCATATCTTCAATTCTCCCCCCTTTTACCCCCGAAACAATGTTGGTAGTAGAGCAAAACAACTTTTGTACGAAACAACATTGTAACGGGGGAGAAGGGGGAATCAATAGATAGTAGCAAAACTATTTAGGCCGTTCCAATATATTTTGTCCAAGATTGTCTGTAGAAATTTTTCTTGAGAGGAACTTAAATTTTCAAAAAGATGCTACAAAATATCGATTTCTCACCTAAATTCACTTTCAATGCTCAAAGAGCATACAGTATCATGTAAGTCCAGTGAAAGTCGAAAAATGACACGTCCAGAAGCCACACCCTTAATTTATGATGCTGTTATGTTCGGCGAACGGTTCTATCCACACAAACATTGACTTGATAACGAGTTCATGCTCGAAACGTCGTTTACTTAATATAAGAAGATTTCAACTGGTACAATAATGTATATATTTTTATTCTTGTTTGTTCAAACATTGTACAGAGCTGAAAACATACGGGTAACCATCGGGTAACCATACGGGTAACCATGATTCTATATGCATTTTGTATGGATTTAGCAAGGGTAACCACGGGTAACCACGGGTAACCATAATATATAAAGGGAATAAGATATATCCGGGTTTTCGGGTTTGTCCCAATTTTCCTCCGGGTTTTGGGTTTTGATACCCCCCAAAGCCCCCCTCGTTAAACGATTGCACGAAAATTTTGCACGAAAACAGTAGTTTCAATTTAATGCGAAAAGTGTGCAAGTTCTTTTGTTGCGTCAGGCCGTCAGCAAAAGCGAAAAATGATGTTTGAAATTATTAACATAAACGTGTTTGCAAAAAAATAAAAATATCTGCCGTGACCCGGGATTGAACCAGGGACCTTCAGATCTTCAGTCTGACGCTCTCCCAACTGAGCTATCCCGGCATGTATTTCGATAGTAGCAACACAAAGCAAACCTATAAATAGCCTAAATAAAAACGCTGTGTTTTGTTGTTGCCGGCGTCATCATCATAATCTTCATCAGTATCATCATCATCATTATTATCACCATCATCAGCATCAGCATGATCATCTCCATCACCATCTTCATCATCATCATCATCAAATCATACTCATTACTCAATTACTTATCATCATCATTAATCGATCCTTGATTACAGTATTCTTCTATGACATGTATTTCTATGACTAGTATAATCTATGTTGTGTGTTTTACAATATCATTGAAAGATGCTGCTTGGTAAAAAAAATAAAATAAGAAAAATTAAAAAAAATATATGAAATCCCATCTGCTCTGGTGTGCAACTAGCGAAAA
Organism: Chrysaora quinquecirrha; assembly: GCA_014526335.1. Taxonomy (NCBI): domain Eukaryota; kingdom Metazoa; phylum Cnidaria; class Scyphozoa; order Semaeostomeae; family Pelagiidae; genus Chrysaora; species Chrysaora quinquecirrha. Next base: position 305,577 of record JACTAT010000131.1, on the reverse strand, counting down.
T
>JACTAT010000131.1:280576-300576 GCA_014526335.1 Chrysaora quinquecirrha | reverse complement strand
AAAAATACCACCACATTAAGCATAGTAACCCACAATCGTAGTACTTTTACACCACAGTACACAAAAAATACCACCACATCAAGCATAACTACCCATCACATCAAGCATTATAATCCACCAAAGTAGTGCTTATCCACCACAGTACGCGAAAAAAAACTACCACACAAAACATAGTAACCCACCATAGTAGTACTTTTCCACCAAATTGCGCAAAAAATACCACCACATCAAGCATAATAACCCACCACATCAAACATAACAATCCACCACAGTAGTGCTTATCCACCACAGTACGCAAAATATACCACCTCGTCAAGCATAATAACCCACCATAGTAGTATTTTCAACCACAGTGCCCAAAAATACCACCAAATCAAGGATAATAACCCACCACATCAAGCATAATAACCCCCAAAGTAGTGCTTATCCACCACAGTACGCAAAATATAATACAGCATTAAGCATAATAACCCACCATAGAAGTACTTTTCCACCAAATTGCGCAAAAAATACCACCACATCAAGCATAATAACCCACCACATCAAACATAACAATCCACCACAGTAGTGCTTATCCACCACAGTACGCAAAATATACCACCTCGTCAAGCATAATAACCCACCATAGTAGTATTTTCCACCACAGTGCCCAAAAAATACCACCAAATCAAGGATAATAACCCACCACATCAAGCATAATAACCCCCAAAGTAGTGCTTATCCACCACAGTACGCAAAATATAATACAGCATTAAGCATAATAACCCACCATAGAAGTACTTTTCCACCACAGTTCGCAAAAAAATACCACCACACCAAGCATAATAACCCACCACATCAAGCATTATAATCCACCAAAGTAGTGCTTTTCCACCACAGTACGCGAAAAAAAACTACCACACAATACATAGTAACCCACCATAGTAGTACTTTTCCACCAAATTGCGCAAAAAATACCACCACATCAAGCATAATAACCCACCACATCAAACATAACAATCCACCACAGTAGTGCTTATCCACCACAGTACGCAAAATATACCACCTCGTCAAGCATAATAACCCACCATAGTAGTATTTTCCACCACAGTGCCCAAAAAATACCACCAAATCAAGGATAATAACCCACCACATCAAGCATAATAACCCCCAAAGTAGTGCTTATCCACCACAGTACGCAAAATATAATACAGCATTAAGCATAATAACCCACCATAGAAGTACTTTTCCACCACAGTTCGCAAAAAAATACCACCACACCAAGCATAATAACCCACCACATCAAGCATAATAATTCACCACAGTAGTGCTTATTCACAACAGTACGCAAAATATACCACCTCATTAAGCATAATAACCCACCATAGTAGTACTTTTCCACCACATTGCGAAAAATACGACCACAGTAGTGCTTATAGATTAGCTAGCGTGAGAATATTCACTGAATAATGATTTCGTACTTGAAAATTTTTTAATGGACCGGATAATCCGAGTCGGGAAAAGCTAGGGGTTGGACTATCGAGTAACTACTGTAGCAACTAAATTTGAGATATACCTTGAATTCATTATATGATCTTCATGGTTACCTCTGTTTAAATAAACTTCAGTTGGATAGAGCAGAAAGAAACAGCACAACGTGATTAGGACTTCAACGGAACATGGACCGCGATCAACGAAATCACCATTGAAAATATAAGGGTTATCCGATGATGGCAAACCATTCTACGAAAAATAAAAACAAATTTTAAAGGCGGTTTATAATAGTGCTATTTACTTGCAATCAACTTGCAATTTAACTTGTAGACATGTCATTACTGTGTAACAGAGGTTGCTTGAATAGCCTGAGGTTTACTCTTCTAAACTTTGAAATTGCGAGACATAGCGGCAACATCTAAGGACATACTGACATGACTTTATTCGCCAAACATTCCTTAGAGTAATAACATCAGAAACACAACAGCGTACCTTATGAAATACGGTCAATAGATCATCAAGTTTGCCATGAATATCACCTGCAGGAAAAAAGCGTAGTTGTAACAGTAATAGTACCAGCATCAATAGCAAGTAACAGTAGTTGCAGCAGCAGTTTGCAGGGTCAAGGTAGCAGTGATGGCAGCAGCAGCGGTGGTACCAGGCTGGATAAATAGTGACGTGGCTGCAGGTATTGAGGCAGCAGCGGTTGCGCTACTAGTAGAATTAGTGACGTAGGTGTGATTGAAGCATTGACAGAGGTAGCTCAGAAATTGACGTGGTAAATGGTAACTGCAACGGAGGTCGTTGCAGTAGTAGCAGTGGTGTCAAATGTAACAGACAAGCTAGTAGAGGCAATGCTGGCTATGGATGTAGAAGTAGGAGCAGCACAAGCGGTCGTGCCAGTAGTAGACATGGTAGCAGTAGTGGGGTTTAAGCACTGACAGAGGTTGCAGCAGCATTCGCAGTGGTAAATTGAAGCTGCAACGGAGGTGTCTGAAGTAGCAAGGGTGTCAGAAAGCAGTTACGTTCGCAGAAGCAATGCTGGCTATGGATGAAGTAGAAAGAGAAAAAGCAGCAGTTGTGCCAGTAGTAGAATGGTAGAAGAAGCGGTGGCAGCAACAATAGCAAGGGTAAGTGTAACAGTAATGGTAGCTGCAAAAGAGGTATTTGTAGTAGCAGTAGTTAAACCACGCTGGCAGCAGCAATATTGGTTAGGGAAGTAGTAGTAGCAGGAGTAGCAGCGGTGGTGCCAGTATGCAGTAGCAGGCGTGACAGAAGTAGTAGCGAATAAATCACGACGTTTAGCTTTTTGAGTTCTTGAACTATCCGTTGCAGCTATGCAAAGCTTTGGCGCTGTCGTTGTCGCCAGATCGTGGAATATCAAGACGCGCGGAAAAATAACTAGTGCCAAGATCCTTTGTTTGAGGTCTGATCCCGTTCTTATAACAATCCGGTACTGGCCCTAAGGTTCGACAGGAGAACTGGTAGAAGAAACAGGGATAGTGTAGAAGTGGTGGGGCAGTAGAAGAGATCGTAACACGGGGGAAGTACAAGAAAAGGTTAGTAAGAGATAGCAATTGAAGTTTAACTTACCACATATCGTAATTTGTTTCGAAATATTCAAATTCGCACTCAAAACATTGGGCAGAAGTTTGACTTTCTTTTTCGCTTCCCAGAGCAATAATTTGACGTATTTTGCAGGCAATATCTATAATTTTGAAACAAGGAACGTTAAGAATGGCAAGAATTTGAAATATAACGACTAGGAAATAAATATGAGATGAAGAATAAAGTAACAAAATTTGTGGCGTGATGTTTTTGAAAAAGTTGAAAAACGTTTTTCGCTTGACACAAACAAAAATGTTGGATGAGCAACGTTTTTAGATGTGACGAAACAGTCAAACATTTGTTGTACAGCAAATTTAAAATGTTGGATCAACAATGTTTGATCGTTGGGCCAAGGCCTTAGATTAACATTTTGACTTCTGCCATTCAACCGACGTGGGTTTTATCACGTGGTCATGAATTCTTTACGTTGATTCGCTATTCAAAAACCTCTGAAATAAGAAATTGACAACAGCTTACATTTCGTCGAAAAAACAGCTTACATTTCATCTGATCGAAAAAAATGGAAAGAGTTAACAAGTCAAATCTGCTGTATAGCAGGAGGCGAAAAACGTTTATAGTTTCAAGCCGGAGCTGCAAAGAAGAAGAAGAAAGCTTACATTTCGTTTCTTGAAATGCCGAATGATTTCTTGTGTCGTATCCAATGTAAGGGGTAGTTCAACATGAGGTCCAGTGTAGTCTGACGGAATCTGAGTTTGTTCTATATCCAACAAAATAACGTCGTTTTCCTCATCGCTTTCTATGGGCCTCGCTGAGTTTGAGTCTAGTAAAACCTCTCTAAACTGAGAGACAAGACCGTCTAAAAAAGAAAGAAATTCCTGCTCAGACAGCAAGCAAAATCTTGCAAACATTCTCACGCTAGCAAATCTTTACACACTACTTTTGTGGATACGCACTACTGTGGTGGTATATTTTGCGTACTGTGGTGAATAAGCACTACTGCGGTAGGTTATTATGCTTGATGTGGTGGGTTATTATGTTTGATGTGGCGGTATTTTTTTTATGTGCTGTGGTGGATAAGCACTACTGTGGTTGGTTATTATGTTTGACAAGAAACAATCAAACATTGTTGCTCAGGTCAAACATTTGAGATTTGCTTTAAAACAAATGTTTGACCTATGAGCTGCGTCCAAAAACATTGATGTCCAACATTTTGGAACATACGAAGCTATTACTAATGATCAAGCAGGAACACCTTTTTGCTAAGAAATGTTGCCAGATGCTGAAATGTCGCAAGTTATTGAAGTTTGACAATAACAAAAGAAATGTTTGACAAACAATGCTGGAAAGACGGTCAAACAATCAAACACTGTTTGACAAGCAAAAAGAACAAAATTTGTGCCATATGATGTTTCTGAAAAATTTCAAAAACATTTTTTTGATTGACGCAAGCAAAAAATGTTGGACGAGCAATGTTTTTTGACGTGGCAAAATATGGCGCGCCAAACCAAAAATATAACTTTTGCTATAATATAATGTTCACGGGGGTTATATGACTAGCGCTTTTTCTTTTGTGGCTTATGGTATGACGTATGGGGAATCTCCCTTAGCCTTTCTTCCTTTCACTCCACGTGCAAAGATGGAAGAAAAATACGAAGAAAACAAAGCACCGATAGTAGCTTTGCCACTTGCTTCCAGTTAAACCCTAAGGAGACAAGTCCTTCTACCTGTCCAAAGTCGATTTGATACTTTGGTCGCCCTGGTCTTCCAGTGAAAACCCTCGTTGTTTCAAAATTGGCGGGTATGGTTTGACTACTATGCAATGCCTGCTGACTGATAACCTTTTCCAGGTTGTTCTTAAGGATACCAAGAAGACTATCCATTTGCACAACTATGTCTCTAGGTAGATCGTAATCAGAAACAATGGTGCTTAGAATACCATGAATATGATCGGATCTCCACACAAAAGCGGCTACTGTATTTTGTGAGTTAACTGGGTTGCAAACAAGGATTCTTCCCCCCTCCGATAAAATACATGACAGGCTCTTAAAGCATCCTTGAAAACTTACAAAACCTCGTTTTTCTTTTTTTAATCACTTTCTTTTAAGTTGGTGTAACAAAGAAGCTAAATTTTAAAGCGTAAAAAACAGCTAATACAAACCAACTCTTAAAGCAAAAACAAAAAAGTTAAGTCTACAATTACTAACAGTAAAAGCTAAAAGATCGTTGCTTTCATTTGATAACCACACCATGAATTTGATAGAAACGAAGGAAGATTCCCTGAGCATGTTGGTTGCCATGAGAAAGGCAAGGCTTAGGTCATATTACCCCCGTGAACATTCTTGATTGATTGATTGACAGGTTCATTTTGAAAATATATAACTTTTACTGACAGCAAAAGTTATATGTGCCCGAATAAAATATGTGCCCGTTTATAATAATCGAGCACAAATATTTAAAGTTCTGTCCGCAAAAGTTTAAAGTCGTGCAACGAAAATATAAAGTCGTGCAGCAAAAATATAAAGTCGTACAATCAAAGCTCAAAATATAAAATCGTGCAGAAAAATATAACAAATTACTGTCAGCAAAAGTTATAGTTCATTTTGGCCGGTTTGGAAAGTATCAGATGTAGCGCCATAGTGGTTTTGCTAAATTTAAATATAAAGCATAATTTCATTTCGTACCCCATCTGTAAGTCAATTTTTTTTCGTACCCTATGAAAAAGGTAAATTTTTATTACAAACCCTCTCCAAATATCCTCCGCCCCTGCATTACACATACTTTATGACCGGTCCCTTAGGTAGACCGGACTTTTAAAAAGTAAACCCGAATTTCAAAATTGCGAAACATTGAAACAGCAGAAACATTATTGTGCATCCTAAAAAGCTTTCTCCGTCTGACACTCCTCAGAGTAGAAACGTCAGAAACGGATCGAAAGAATTGACTGAGGCGGAATTTCTAAAATAAGTACCGTTTCTTACACCTAAATTCAGAAATTTGATACCGATGGCGATTTTTTGGAACTACTATTATTTATCACAACTGACCTGTCCACATAAGCGCTCTGGCAACTGGTTGGCAACTAGTGCCAGTTTGACGGGAACCAGTCGGCGCACAGTTTCAGAAAGTTGGGTGCTCTTGTTCTACTTCTACGACTAGTTGGCAACTAACTCCCATCAGTCGCAGACGACCTGAGCGCTCTTGCGACAGCGATCAACGGTATCCTATAAGTTCTGACTTGTTGTTGACATACCGACATAAGTTAGCAGTTACAACTAAATGCGGATAGTTCTTTCGTATTGTAGGTCGACATACGCCTTGCTTAATTCCCATCAGTCGCAGACGACCTGAGCGCTCTTGCGACAACGATCAACTGTACCCTATAAGTTCTGACTAGTTGTTGACATACCGACATAAGTTAGCAGTTACAACTAAATGCGGATAGTTCTTTCGTATTGTAGGTCGGCATAAGCCTTGCTTAATTCCCATCAGTCGCAGACGACCTGAGCGCTCTTGCGACAGCGATCAACTGTACCCTATAAGTTCTGACTAGTTGTTGACATACCGACATAAGTTAGCAGTTACAACTAAATGCGGATAGTTCTTTCGTATTGTAGGTCGACATACGCCTTGCTTAATTCCCATCAGTCGCAGACGACCTGAGCGCTCTTGCGACAACGATCAACTGTACCCTATAAGTTCTGACTAGTTGTTGACATACCGACATAAGTTAGCAGTTACAACTAAATGCGGATAGTTCTTTCGTATTGTAGGTCGGCATAAGCCTTGCTTAATTCCCACCAGTCGTAGTCGACCTGAGCGCTTTTGAGACCGCGATCAACTGTATCCTATAAGTTCTGACTAGTTGTTGACATACCGGCATAAGTTAGCAGTTACAACTAAATGCGGATAGTTCTTTCGTATTGTAGGTCGGCATAAGCCTTGCTTAATTCCCACCAGTCGTAGTCGACCTGAGCGCTTTTGAGACCGCGATCAACTGTATCCTATAAGTTCTGACTAGTTGTTGACAGGTCGACATAAGTAAGCAGTTACAACTAAATGCGGATAGTTCTTTCGTATTGTAGGTCGGCATAAGCCATGCTTAATTCCCACCAGTCGTAGTCGACCTGAGCGCTTTTGAGACCGCGATCAACTGTATCCTATAAGTTCTGACTAGTTGTTGACAGGTCGACATAAGTAAGCAGTTACAACTAAATGCGGATAGTTCTTTCGTATTGTAGGTCGACAAAAGCCTTGCTTAATTCCCACCAGTCGTAGTCGACCTGAGCGCTTTTGAGACCGCGATCAACTGTACCCTATAAGTTCTGACTAGTTGTTGACATACCGACATAAGTTAGCAGTTACAACTAAATGCGGATAGTTCTTTCGTATTGTAGGTCGACAAAAGCCTTGCTTAATTCCCACCAGTCGTAGTCGACCTGAGCGCTTTTGAGACCGCGATCAACTGTACCCTATAAGTTCTGACTAGTTGTTGACAGGTCGACATAAGTAAGCAGTTACAACTAAATGCGGATAGTTCTTTCGTATTGTAGGTCGACAAAAGCCTTGCTTAATTCCCACCAGTCGTAGTCGACCTGAGCGCTCTTGCGACAGCGATCAACTGTACCCTATAAGTTCTGACTAGTTGTTGACATACCGACATAAGTTAGCAGTTACAACTAAATGCGGATAGTTCTTTCGTATTGTAGGTCGACATACGCCTTGCTTAATTCCCATCAGTCGCAGACGACCTGAGCGCTCTTGCGACAACGATCAACTGTACCCTATAAGTTCTGACTAGTTGTTGACATACCGACATAAGTTAGCAGTTACAACTAAATGCGGATAGTTCTTTCGTATTGTAGGTCGGCATAAGCCTTGCTTAATTCCCACCAGTCGTAGTCGACCTGAGCGCTTTTGAGACCGCGATCAACTGTATCCTATAAGTTCTGACTAGTTGTTGACATACCGGCATAAGTTAGCAGTTACAACTAAATGCGGATAGTTCTTTCGTATTGTAGGTCGGCATAAGCCTTGCTTAATTCCACCAGTCGTAGTCGACCTGAGCGCTTTTGAGACCGCGATCAACTGTATCCTATAAGTTCTGACTAGTTGTTGACAGGTCGACATAAGTAAGCAGTTACAACTAAATGCGGATAGTTCTTTCGTATTGTAGGTCGGCATAAGCCTTGCTTAATTCCCACCAGTCGTAGTCGACCTGAGCGCTTTTGAGACCGCGATCAACTGTATCCTATAAGTTCTGACTAGTTGTTGACAGGTCGACATAAGTAAGCAGTTACAACTAAATGCGGATAGTTCTTTCGTATTGTAGGTCGGCATAAGCCTTGCTTAATTCCCACCAGTCGTAGTCGACCTGAGCGCTTTTGAGACCGCGATCAACTGTATCCTATAAGTTCTGACTAGTTGTTGACAGGTCGACATAAGTAAGCAGTTACAACTAAATAGCGATAGTTCTTTCGTATTGTAGGTCGACAAAAGCCTTGCCCAGTTCCCATCAGATCAGTCGTAGTTGACATGAGCGCTTTTGCTACAGCGATCAACTGTATCCTGTAATGTAAGTTCTGACTTGTTGTTGACATGTCGACATAAGTTAGCAGTTGCAACTAGTTGACGTTAGTTCTATCGTATCTTAGGTCGACATAAGCCTGGCTTAGCTCGACAGAGTTTCATGACTTGCTGGGTCAGAATATCCGTGATTTAACTTTCAAAGACGTTTGTCATGAGGTTGTCTGTGATTGCGAAAGATTGAAGAAAAATCGTAGAAAAATTCACGGCAAAATGCCATGCATGACTCTCTACAATCAAACCCTGAAAGCCATGGTTACCCAAGTGTTTTAGTCAGTATGATATGGGTGTGGTAATTATTTGTTTTTATAAACCTTATATTAACAACATGTGCTGTAATACTAAATATTTAATGACTGACAATCAAAACAAATTAAAATGTTAGAATGAAAAAGGGCAAAACTCCAAGTTCTTTCACAGAATGCGAATGAAAAGCTTTTAAGTAATTTTAATAAAATGTAGATTTTCAACTAAATTTCAATCAAATTGAAAAAATAGCCTCACAGGGTAGTGGAAGGGCAAAAAGGGTGTGGCCAAAAACCCGAAAGCGTTTAGAAAAATGAGGTTAAGTGTTATGATTTTGATGGAAAAGCATCCAGCAAAGAACCCTATAGGTAAAGGTTTCAGACCCTTTTTCAGAGCTGTTTAAAAGATTCTAATTTTTAATTACTAACTTTAATAGTTAATCAATAATATTTTTCATGGAAGTAGTAAGTGCTGGGCCAAGAATTGGAGCAACATGAGCCTCTACTGAACTGTATTTTGATAAGCAAATATAGATTTTCAGTAGTTCAAATGTTTTCATCAAAAAGGTTGATCAACAAAAACTTATTGATTATTTATTATTGATTGTAGCCCACAACATTCTAAAGTCAGGTTAACGTCAGCATACAAAACCTATGCTAGTGATTATTGGGGAGCACCTGTCTCCTCAAGTAGCAGAGAGGGGCATGTTGTACCATTAGCAAAGGGCTGCCCCAAATAACTGATGAAATGACAATCACAACTTGCTGTTTGCTTGCTGCATGCACATTGCTACCTGAACCAAGAACCTAACGTTCTTGGACTTGCCACACATTGGTGAACTATTTTTCAAAAATTTACTGAAATGATTTTATTTTCCTATAGTTTTGCCCCTAAACTTTTTGCTTGCCCCTGTGTTGCTTCTGGTGCTCTTGGGGCCAGTGGTGTAGCAAAGGGGAGGGGGTAGGGAGGGGCAAGTGCCCCCAGGTGCCAAGCCATTAGGAGTGCAAAATTGTAAAATTTTGTAGAGATATTTTGCTAAAAAATCAAGTTTTAACTTTAAGTGTGACTAAAAATGGATTATAGGGGGCACAACGTTTGCATTTGTGTCTACCAAGCTGGTAGAAAGACCACCTTGTCAATAAAACAGATACAGTTTGTCAAACAATTGGTTTATCTTGGATTTGAATCGCATACTTGAGTTCCTTCTTATCTTAAAGGATTACGAAATACTGTGTAATTGAAAGTTGACAAACGAAGAAAAGATCTAAAAATCTCAGCTTTGAATACATGTTTAAGCTTCAGGAATAGGATTAATTTGAGAATAATAAATTAGGTTTTTGTGGCGCTGTAAGGTCAATGAATTAAAGGTTTAAGATTAAAAATTATACCCCAAGGATATGAAGAAAAAATGTTTGTTTTTCGAGATAAACCTCGAATAGTTATTTTGTTTATTATATAAGTGATAAAAATAAAAATATTAGAGATAATAAATTAATGATAATAAAAATAATGATAATCAAATCGAATAAAATGAAAATAAAGTAAAAAATACAATAAAAACATGATCAATAATAATAACAAAACTTTGCCCTTGCTTTTAGCCTAGATAGAGAAACCTCGTGAAATCGAAAAAATCAAATATCAAAAATTAAACATTTAAAAATCGATGCCTTACCAACTTCAAACTTGACTTTCTTGAGCTTTTCAACGTCCAAGGCGTGTGAATTCGAGCAACCCATGATTAAAAATATTCTTGAGTCAATTTATAGTCCTCATCAAATTGTTCTAACCGAGCGGGTCCTTATCCACTTGCAAGAAAAAATCCACTCCGAAAAGGCCGCAAAAATATCACAACGAATCCTGGAATTTGATCCATGAAAATTAGTTAGATTACTGCTTTAGAAGATCAGACATGAGCACTCAGGCCACAAATTACAAAGCGTACTTTTGCCGCCATTGTATATGTCCAGGTTGCTGTGACTACGGTTTGTCAATATTAGTCCTTCGTGAAGAAGTTAGTCTGTTGAGAAGAGGACCTGCTATGACAAGAAATATAATTCCGCTTCTCATCTGGAGTGGAGAAAAACAATTGATCTTTTTAATTATAATCAGTCGGGATGTAAAGGATAAGCATAAATAATAACTCCCTGCAAAGCTTGTGTTTTAATTATCCTATATTGTTTTTATTGATTAAGAATTAAACGATTAACACGTACTCCCACGCACGCATGCACACGCAAAGTTTATATCATATCATAGACTTTGATCATATGAACACACACATGAAATCATACAGCTTACTAAGCCTTATGTTATTACGTTATATACATACATATACAAACATTTTCATGTGATATGATGCGTTTTGGTGAGTATCCACCACAGTACGCAAACGAATACCACTACGATACGCAAAAATACCACCACAGTAGTGCGTAATCGCAACTTAAGCGCTTAAGACACCGTTTGCACGAGAGAAAGAGTACTTGAAAAGATACGATCCGTTCGCAATAAGGAGCCGTTCCATGTGTTCACCTGTACACAAAAAGCATGTTGTGAAATTTAACGTGTAAAATTGTAAATGATGTGATCTGAGTCCTTCTTCCTTTTCAGGGCTAAAGTATCAGAATAGAAATTAACGTTGTAATATTATAGTCTTATTTCCAGCCTAGGGCTACTCAGCCGACTTTACTCTTTGCCCCTGGTCTAGATGCATTAGCATATAGCAGGGTGCAGCCACACACGGCACTCATAACTACCGACCAGACCAGGTACGGTACCCATTTATACACCTGGGTGGAAAGAGGCACACTTGCGTTAACAATTTGACTTGCCCAAGGTAGTTATCCCTGCAATAAGATATGGAAAGACCATGGCTCGAACCACCCACAACATTTTCTTTGGGAGTCCTGCACGCTAACCACTGCGCCACCACAACAAGTCTTTGTATTTGCTTTCAAAGGCGTATTTCATTTCTCAACCAGTTGCAGTTGCATAGTCACAGAAGTCTGCCCCCTGCCTGATATGTCCCTGTGCATTAGGAATTCAAAGATATAAATAAATTCCTGAAATCGCCAACCAGCCGCGAGATGGATAGAAAAGACCTTCAGCTAACTGGACAGATTGCCAAACCTTTTTGAGCCAAACCTCCTGGATCTGACCAGAGCCGATCCAGTTTCTTTCGTGTAAACGGGGTCTTATAATGGCTGATTGTGTGCGATGATACAGTATTGAAATTAGGAAAGTCTAGAAAGATCGTGCGACACATACAATACGATTACAGTGGGGACTACTTCTGAAGTTAAGACTGAATGGTATCCATCCAGCTAGCTCAAGATGACAGAAGCTTATCCAGGTCGGTCAGTGTCCAGCCCCAGCTACGGTAACGTCACAGCCAGGTTCGAGGTCTCGATTAATTAGTCTAGTAGACTAAAGGCCTGGCTAAACTAGGAGACATGTCGCGCGTGACATTGTTGCGCGTGACATGTCACCTCGATGTCTCCTAGTTTAGCCACCTCGGAAACTTGTACCGCACGACAAGATTTGTAGCGAGAGACATGCAAATGTTTCTTGGAGACAACAAAAACATTTCTTGTCTCCGCGACTCAGGGGACATGTTGCTCGCTTGTCACCCGCATGCTTAGCCACCCTTGAAACAAGCCAAATAAAATGTCTCGCAAGACATGTCTCCTAGTTTAGCCACTGCTTAACTACTATGATCCTAGCGACTGGCGCTAAAAACACCGTTTCACATTCACCTTCAATACAAATCGAAACCATTTGGTCTTAGCAATCGTCGACAAAATCGCAAGATCACCCAGAGGCATAGTCCCATAACCGTGAAATTAAGAAAATATTCAACTTCCACGATTTCTTCGAGTACGACTCAGTTGCGATTCGTAATAATCGTCTTAAAGAGTCGTGCGATATTTGTGATATTGTTGGAAGATCTTGTGGCATCACTGAACTCGCGAATAGCCGCGAGTGAATCGCAGTTTTCCCGCACTAGTTGTGCGTCATTTTCCATTGAATTCAAAAACAGGCTGCGGTTTCTTCTTAATAATGCATTTTCTGGGTTGGCTGACTTAAGACAATTCCCAAAGGGCTCTTATCTCTATCAAATAAATATATCCAATTAAAAAATAAATCGTTTTTCACACCAACGAAATTAATCAACTTAGTTACTATGGACAGGACGATATAAACAACATACCCGCAAATCTCGAATAAAAATTTTGAGGAAGGGCTAGAAAATGGCTACTGCAAACCTTCAAAGTCTAGATATTTTACTTGGAACTTTCTCGAAAATGTTGACTGGCCAAGATGTGCACAGGGCAAAAAGAGAGTTGAGAGGACACGTGAAAAAAGAATGCCTACAGAAGATACGCAATGGGAGAGATTTAGTTGAATTGCTCAGGGCCTATGGGCTGGTTGGGGAGAGGAAATTAGCATTTTTACGGAAAATTCTACACGATGCTGGTCTGATTGGGATTGTTGCTGTGCTGGATGAATATGTTGCGACAAAAGAAAAACAGAATGCTAAAACAGTTTCTGAAGGCATTTTTGACAAGGGTAGGTAAATTAACTTAGTCACTCATAAATATACATATTACTCAGCCATTCATTACGATCCCATGGAAAATAAGGTATATGCGATCATTATAATCATCGTTAACAGCAGCAGTATCACCATCTTCATTATCATTATTCTCATCAATGATCATCAACATGATCATCATCATCGTCATCATCATTCGTCATCATCTTCATCATCATCATCATCATCATCATGGTTGTAATCATGATCATGAGTATCATCAACATCATCCCCGTCATCATCACGATCCTTATATTCATCCTGATGATCATCAACATCAACATCTCCGTCGTCATCATCGTCATCAATTCAAAACTGATTTAGAATGTAGCGTGCCCCACTTCCTGGCAGATGCGATAAGACTTGTACTCTTTGCTGTCACAACGAACGCTGTCATATGACAGACTTAATTTTCCTCTATTGTGTATGGCAACAGGCAAAGTAGATTGCTCAGCCTTTTTTAGCCTTGTTCGATGCCGCAAATCACCCCTAGGATCAGGGAAAGCGAAGCGACTAACAAGGCCGATGAAATGAATTCGGCAAAACCAATCTCTTTTCAACCAAGGGCCGGTTTTCCCGCAAGACATAATGAATCAAATTCGGTATCTTCATAGTTTAATCACTGTAATCTTTTTCGCGCATTTATGCTTTTCAGTGAAGGCGAACAGTAAGCGGTAGATGGGAAAAGCCTTGGCGAAGGGCGATGTTAAGTATTCAACGTTTCTATGCAGCGTCTACATGCGTCCTGATACAAAAAAACCTATGCCTTGATAATGTTTTCAAGTTTAGCCTTTCTTTTTAATGAAACAACGTTCCAGATTTAGACATTTACTTCTTCAAAAGTGTATTATGTCGTTTAATTCAAAGTGAGGCAGAAGAAGAATTAGACTAATTACCTGAGTCGTAGTTATCGCTATTGAGTTCAATGGCTGGACGCTCAAACTACGACGCAAAGTGAACAACAACAACATCAATTCAATTCAATGTGAGCGAAAGTTTGGGAATGGGAACAAATAGACTCACTACAAAAGTTCCACTACTTCGCTCAATGTTGTTGTTGTTGTTTTCTACCATCGCTCAGTGTGTCTCTGTTGGAGCGACAAATCAAAATAAGGGAAGCGTAAACTAGAGACTCGTGTCGTGAGTCTAGAGAACAAGTCTAAAAAAAGCATCTGAATTCTGGTTTAAAAAACGAAGTACTTCAGTTGCTGCTGTTGTTGTTGCAATTGTTCGTTGTTTTGTGATTCTTTCTTGCTCAAACGCAGTAATTTCCCCACTTTCAAAGGCCCTAACCAAGCGATCAAATGTTGTTGATCAAACAATTGAAAACAATTGAGATTTGATTTCAAGCAGTATTTGACCGTTTGTCCACGTCGTCAAACATTGTTCGAGAAATGTAATTTGCTAAGCAACGGTTTTGAAAAGTCTCAAAAGCATTTCCTGCTTCTCTAGAGCTCCAAAGTAACAAGTTGTTTCGCCAGCAATGTTATTGACGTGACCAAACGGTGAGACATTCTGTTTGAGAAACAAGTTTGAAATTCTTTACAAACAATGTTTGATCGTTTTGCCAGGGCCTAAAGGCACGGTTTAGCTCGTTGAAAGATTACGGTCAAACATTCTGCTTGAGAAGCAAGCTTCAAACTTTTTTACAAACTATGTTTGGTCGTTTGGCCAGGGCCTTATTTACTGTTGAAAGATTTACTTTTAGCGTATGTAGACAAAACTAATCTAAATGCTTGAACCTCGGAGGAATGCGAAATTAGATTTTAGCGAGAGCGCGAAAAGTAGACGCAAAATTCAAGAAAGAAAACCCATGCTAAGAATAAAGTTTGTTTTCCTAGAAACACTGGATCCTAAAATTCAGAAACGAATTGATGCCCTGGATAAAGTAATAGAAAGACAATATGTTGCGATCGAGCATAAAAAGGATGTTTTTCAATGCGAAGAGGAAGAACTAACTCAGCAAGGAATGGCAAAAGATGCTCTAGTCAACAAAATCAAATTCGAGGAGAACGCGCTGGTTGAAATCGAGGCTCGTCGGACTAGCAAGAACAGCGACTTGGAAAATCTTCAGAATTCTTATGATGCAGTGGTGAGGGAAATTTCTAGAAATGATATGGACAGATCGAAGTTAATCGAAGAAATTACGACTAAAGAGGCCAAAATCGAGCATTTGAAAGGAACTGCGGGGAATGGAATGGGAAAACGGAAAAGCATATTTGAGCTGATCATAGATAGGCCGGGGATCGATAAGCTAACCCAGGCCATTGAACGGTTAAGAAAGGAGGTCTTGAATACTGCGAAGGAGCGAGAAAAATTAGAACATAAATTAGAACGTATTGCGAATAGGCAAGAACGACAGAAAGACGCATTGAGAGGTATAACTCATGAAATAATGCAGAAAACAAGAGAGATTATTAATTTAGAGCAAAGATTGATGAAATCTAAAGAGAATTTTAATGCAAAGATGAGAAAAATTAGCATGATTGAGTTGGAGATGCTAGAATTACAAGGATCAATGGAAGAGAATCAGATTGAGAAGCAAAGGTCGCTACAACATGGTGTTAAGAATGATTCTGAGCATAAATATGCAGCTTATTTGAGTCTTATTAACAGGATGAAAGCTGGCAAATTTCAGGTACTTAAGAAAATACTTTTGCATATAAAAAATTATATAAAAAACTATATGAAATAAGCAAATTGATTTTGCAGGAGTGGTTGGATTTGCCCAAGTCGTATTGTAAGGAAGGAGTCTCTTTCTTTCTTTCATAGAACGATTTGGGCAAGTCTTGTATCTAAATTGTTAAGAGTGGAACATGCATGATAAGAAAGCCCACGACAATTCCAGAAAGCTAAAGAGCTCAATGAAATCTTCGATTAACTCTCCATGTCAAACGCTCCAAAGCTCTCCTCCCGTTTCGTCTATCTAACCTTCTTCAGTAGCTACCTTGGGACCTTTTCTGCCTCTTCTTTTTGTGGAAGCTTCAGAGAGATGAAAACCCATTCTTTTGCACAACTCTCGGGAAAATCAGAAACTTTGGAGCATTGCGCCATTCGATCATAGTTCCATACCTTCCTATAAAGGCAACAATATCTTTCCATCTATCAACTTCTCTAATGTTTTTCTTTCTTTATTCGCTTAGATTCCGAGGTACCAGTTCATAGATGACCTGGAGTCTTTCTCATTCGGCGAAACAGGGTCACGACTCTCGCCACTTCAGCTGAACTCTCCTACAGCCGTAAACATTGATTCTTCAGGCAATCTCGTCATACTAGACAAAGGAAACAGCAGAATTCTATTCACCGATGTTGTCGGTTGCTTAATTAAAGATCCGATTGAATTAGGCGTGTTCGTTCCGGTTGATATGACTATCAGCCCAGCCGGACGCATCATACTGATTAGTAAAACGCTTATAAAATGTCTCCATGAAGACGGACGGCTTGATTTCCAGTTCTTACCGAATATTGAAAGACACGAAAAGATACCGGAGCTGGTCGGAGTCGCAGTGAATAGCGACGAGGAGATATACGTCTGTGACGGTTCGAACAGAGAGATCCAATGCTTCTGCAAGAATGGCTCGTTTATAAAGTTCATAAGGCTGGACGATTCATTTTACCGACCGGAAAGAATAGCAGTTGTAGGTCGGACGCATATTGTTGTCAGTAATATTGGAGACAGCAGTGTGAGAATGATTGACACGTCAAATGAAGTCTGTATGAAACCAAGTTTGCTGGGCGGTCAAGGAGTATGTCCGGGTGAATTTATGCAACCGAAATGCATCGCATTAGATTCGGACAGGAATATATTAATTGCCGACTCAGGAAATCATAGAATACAAGTCTTGAACATACACAAAGAAATATGCGCAACATTTGGGAGGCTTGGGTCGAGACAAGGCTGTTTGGACAGACCAATGGGAGTCGCTGTTCATCCGTTCGGTTTTGTTGTTGTTGCAGATACTTTGAACGATAGAATAGTTTTGTTTAGTTGATCTTTTAGAGAAGAAAAATAAATTACATAGAAATTACATATTAATCTTAAAAAGTCTTGCTTTTTTAACGGCAGTTAGATCAACACCTTAAGCCAGGTTTATGTCGATATTGTGCTTAGTCATACTTGCCGACTGCAAATAGACTTTTTAAGGAGGTCTGGGTCGGGGCAACATTTTCCTGGAAAATGGTAGACATGTTGAGTAAAAGTCTATTGGCGATAGTTTTGAACTAATTTACCGCAACTGACCTGTCGACATAACCTGTCTAGAAGGCAAGTTTTCCCTCTTTTGACGGAAACTTGTCGGCGCAAAGTTCAGAGAGTTGGACACATGTTCTATACTTCTGTGATTAGTTGAAAACTGATTCCCGTCAGTCGCAGTCGACACGAGCGTTCATGCGACCGCGATCAATTTTATCCCAGAAATTCTGACTATTTGTTGACTTGTTGACACGCATCAGTTACAACTAGTTGACGTTAGTTCTATCGTATCGTAGGCCGACATAAGTCTGGCTTAAGCTCGATGAACAATAAAAATCTTGACTTAGAGATAGAATTAAATAGAAGCAGATTTTACGGGATATTATGGCAGTTAAACTGCTAAATATGTTTTGATAATGGTAACTTTACCGGTAGATGACTAGGTGGCACAAAATTGTGAAAAACCTTCAAGAATCATGGTTTTCACAGTCCAGTTAGGCAGCTAAGAGATTTAGGACATCTTACAAGCGGTCAGAACCACAGTTTCCTTTTTAAATATTGCAAAATCGAAAAATCTCGCATATAAGGGCGTGTTCTTCTGAACCACCAAGACCTTCCCAATTTCAGAAGATGAAAGCTTCCAAAAACAGATCCATGATTTTCAAAAACCAAGAATTCGGAAAATCCGAGACTTTCCTAAAGTTTGTTCCAAACGTCAGTCAACTTTCGCGCCAAAATTCTTGCTTGCCTCCTCCCCAGGCCCATTCGTGGAATGTCTCCTGGCATCTAGTAAAATTGCAGTCTCTTTCGAACTTCAAATCGAAAATCTCTCGAAAGTCTCGGAGACCTTCTGCTTATCGCTATTGGACGCTCAAAGTACAGTTTGAGCGATCTCATTTTGGTGTTAGCCTCGGTTTCATGAGCCACAATTAGTTCTAACCGGATCTAAAGTGATTTAAATTATTTGGGTATTGAAACCCAAGAAAACAACACTATTCATGTGCTGCATACTATTGTGCGGGGATGCTTAGGGTTTAGGGATACCTTCTAGATAGTCTACTCAGCTTAGGCAAGGGGTTTCTATTTAGGCCTTAGGAAAGCATAAGCCATTCAGTTCATAAAAACAAAGATATATAGGCCATTCATTTGATGCAGAATGATAAAACATAACATTCTGATTGGCAAATAGGAATTCAAATATACTGCTAAGGGACTGACGAAAACATTAGCTTGGTGAGTTTCCACTCTGTAGGCCTAGTATTTACCGGGGGGACTTTATCCTGAAATGTATAGAGATATGCCCTCAAGTTTCACAAACCAACCCACCTTTAGGTATTGTTTTAAACATTCAACCACCCTGCTTTAGAATGTAGTTATATGCATTCGTGTACCAAATGTGAAGGAGATTTAATTCTATACGCACTATTTAGGTATTGCTGGCATAAATTAGCCCCAGCTGGGAATTTTGGAAGAACAACCCACCCATCATGAGAGGTGCATTATACCTGTCAGCCTACATTAGAGAGTACCCCAGGTGTTTTTAGTTTAACCAACTGTAATTAGTGACAACCGAAACAACAGCCCATCTTAGTTTCATGGCTAATAAGAATCATAAAACACTTACATATTATTTGTATCTTTGCTTGGGCCTATATTGATCTCTACTACTTCGCCATTATCTTCTTCACATTGGAGACTTTCATTACATTTTTCTTGAGTTACTTCTCTTATCTCATCTTCAAGCGTCGATGCAGCAATAACAGGATAAACAAGTCCATCAGGTTCTTCATCAGTAATACCCGGACTAATATTAGGTACTTCAGAGCTACTAGGTTCCGGGGACAAGCCACGCAGAATATCATTGTAGTCCGATTCATAGTCTGTTCTGCGTTTTGCATGCTTCTCGATATCATCAAACTCTTCCCTGTACATTCCCATATCTCCAGTCTGTTCTGTACGCTCAGAGTCTTCAACCTGTATCGCAGGCCTATCACTATCTCCACTATCACCAAAATTTTCAAATTCAAAATCTGCTTCAATTTTGTCACGCTCAACGTTGCCAAAGCTTTCTTCAATGCCTAAATCATTTTTCAGAGCTCTCAGAGAAACATCGGAATCATCATCGCTAATTTCTACGTTCTTGTTGCGTTTAAAGTCTGCTATCTTAGCGGTTTCCTTGTATTTATTCCACTCGCCTAACACATCGTCAAAGCTATCAAATTCTCGTTCAGCTTGGGAGGAAATTATACTGTTCTCGGGGCTATCGGTAAGAGGATGGCCTTCATGCAAAAACTCCGAATCTAAGTTATGAGAACTGTCTTTGGGCTGTAATAATTGCTT
>JACTAT010000131.1:265844-276224 GCA_014526335.1 Chrysaora quinquecirrha | reverse complement strand
TTAATCTCTGCATGATGGGACTAAATTGTCTGCAGTGCGCATGCGGGGACCTTCCCATACTCACGCTGTCGAGTGAAAATGGCGGCGGATGCTCATTTCTCATTTCATTGCAACCTTGAAGATTTGTACATATCAAACGCTCTATTGACTGTGATTTAAAAGAAAACAGATTTTCAAAGAAGTCAAACTTACCCATCGTCATTCAGATTTTCACTCTTCGGTAAATGCAATGCTTCTTCAACAAGTATGCGGAATTTGAAGCCTGTTAGTTCTTCTTTGTTACGGATATCCACTGAATCATCTTCAGTTACAGCGCCTGGATCATCATGTCCATTCGTATCATTTTCTAAGTATGCATCAGGATTAGCTGTGCCTCCTTCCGTAGGGTAGTCTGATGTTAAGCTCACTTCGTCATCTAAGATTACGCTGGGTGATGATTTGCTTGAGTCTCGAAACCGCAGAGAAATTCTTGCCCGCGTATTTCCGAGGTAATCTGCGCCAAATCGGAACAACGGGTACAGTCCACTGAAAAAGGAAAATATAACAGCTAACTACGGTTAAAACTTGCACATAAGAACCTTCATTTGTTAAAAACTACAGCCTGAAATGATATGCTCTCTACCTAGTAACAACCATTTTAGCTGCTTGATATCCAAAGAGGGGTTCTTAAAAAGGATCTCAGTCCACTCAGGGGTGTGTTGAAGCAAAGATAAGGGCCATTGCAGTTGCATAAGGGAGCATTGGTCTTGCGGAGAATCGAACTACATGAGCAAAAGGAATTGACACCAATTATGTACCTCATTGTTCCTCTGCAAGAATGATCTTTGCTAATGCTGGTCAAATCAACGTAGGCAGATCCTAGTAGTTTGTCACGTGACTGTTGTGTGATATAATTCTCCTCGGTGCCCTGTGCTTTCAGCCAAAATTGAACTTCAAATAGCTCTTCTCGAAGATACCTAGAAAACAAAAGAAGGGAAATACAGCGAATCCAAGTTATCAATAAACAGTCATTGAATCTATCCTAGACTTGCCTTTCATTAAAAAATACAGTATTTAGAGAAAGTATGGCACTCAGGTAGTTAGCATATTAGGCTGTTTTAGCAACGTGACGCGACGGGAAGTAAAAAGGTAGACTTACTACATGAGCCGTAGTTATCGCAATTTAGTCTATGCTGGACACTCGAACTACTCTGCGCAAACAGCTGTATGGTTTTTATTGTTTTTCTTGCTGTCTGCGAAGAGTGGGACTCATGTAATAAGTCTAGTAAAGAAGACGTCGCGAGCAGACAAAGAATCTGATCTGGGCACTAGTTATTTTCCCGCGTCTGGATATTCGATGTCCTGGTGGCAACGTCATCTTTGTTTTCAAGTTCCGATAAAAACGTCAACTTTTGCGTTGCTTTCGAAGCTGCAACAGCAAATTCAGGTTCACTAAGGTTTATTTGTACGATTATAAAAAAATCGAGGTATTATGATTCTTACCAGAAAAGTGCTGCATTGATATTGGCATCGAAATCTCTTCGGTGATTTAAATTAACCGATATACATCCAGTTGAATCTTTCTCGAGACGAATCAATTTCGAAGAGAGAGCAGCTTCAAAAAATTATGTAAAGTAATTCGAATGTTTATACTATAGCTACTTTGGTAGCCGTTAATCATCACATCACATTCTTCACTCAGAGGTCTAGAAGTTTTCAACGGCCCTGAGTGATTAGAAGCAACAGCAAGAAAATCATGGTCATATGAAACCTTAGATTCATTACACTATTAAACTAGCAGACTTATCCGACTACACTTAGGTTCGATAAGCATTGCACCACCTTGCTCAAAATGGCGGCTCTCTGTGGCTCTCGGCCTAAAACAAAATATTTTCATAATAAAAATTACAAGGCTCCGGAGCCCCATGACTGAAATTTTTGGCGGGAAAATATTCGTCATTTTAATCTCTTCAATTAGAGTTAAAAGTGTTGAACATTTTAAAAGTTTCGATGGAGAAATTCATTCAGAAATTGTAGCGGTGTCTTCGAAAGCTTTGGGGAAATCTCTTTAAACTGGTGTAAAATGTATCGATAAATGATGGGTTAATTTGCAGAAAAAGTCTACATTTTGCTCATTTCCGACGGAGAATTCTGTGCCACCTGACTGTAGCGAACAGCAACAGCTTCAATTCGATTCAATGTGAGCGAAAGTTAGGGACTTGAGAAGCAGGTCTAAAGTGTATAAAGTAAACAGTGTATACACATATGCACATTTTTACTGGACTAATTAAACGAGAATAACTCTTTGCAAACAGCAGCAACGACAAAAACAACCCAACTATTTGTTCAGAATTTTACTCATAATCTAAAAGCGGCCAGCGACTACAACCATTTGGAACTACGAATAGGTCTGTTCCAAGAGGTTCCTAAACAACGTTGTTCAGCTTTAAGTCAAAATTAGAGAAAAAAATCAAACGCACCTTTATCGTAGAACTTATATCGGCAATAAACCCTGAAATCTTTCAAATTCAGACCTTCTTGCTTGGTCACGCTTTCTAAGACATATCTCGGCAACCAAAGCTTTTCAACCGCAATTCCTGC
Organism: Chrysaora quinquecirrha; assembly: GCA_014526335.1. NCBI lineage: Eukaryota > Metazoa > Cnidaria > Scyphozoa > Semaeostomeae > Pelagiidae > Chrysaora > Chrysaora quinquecirrha. The sequence continues at coordinate 273,644 of JACTAT010000131.1, read as the reverse complement.
GTTCACTTGACGATCATTTCCAGTTTCAATATCGCTTTCGTCGTGCATTTCAAGCGATGTGATTGGACACCAGCCGATCCCCATGGCAACATTGATGACTAGTTCACGGTCAGTTGGATTAGCGAATTTCACTGCAATTTCAAGCCCACCAAGAGTCTCATTAATTTCGCCTGATTGAGAGCGAGGTTTGGATCCAGTTCGAGATTTCTCTGCTGTTTCATCATGCAGTATCGAAAACCAGCCTTTTATGCCTTTAGGTTAAAAGAATCAAGAAATTAATGGACTTTGAAATCAGCATAATTCAAAGTTTGAGCAAGCATTCGATACACATAAAGGGGCCAACGGTCATATATGCGTAACCAACAAGCAACTGGCCACAATCTGGCCCACGAAAGGATTTCAAGCAGCCCGCGTGCTGATAAAATTATTTTCTAAAATACGATGTCAAGCATCGCATTAGAAAGGCTTATATATTTTTTATTTTATTGTATTATATTAGAAGTTTTTGATTCTTTTTTCTATTTCCTTGATTGGCAGGAGAGTATGCACCACTTCTTCAAGTCTTGAAAGGTGAGGGGGAATAAATGAAATTTTTTTAGGGCAACGCCATTTCGACTGTCAAAAATACTTCACCCCCTCAGGTAAAAATTATTGCATTTGCAAGCAAATCGTGAGGGCTATCTTCATTGAAAATGGAGGACACACCTTCATTGATCCTGGGATACATCACTGTTTGCTGGCCCACCCCAACCAAGTTTTAGAAGGATGTCACCCACTACCCTAAAAAGAATACTCACCCATGTAAGCCCAATTAATGAGTGAGATGAGTGAGCAACAGCAAAGTAATGAACTACACCGCATTCCCTTCTGATTCAAACTGAGCCATTTGCACTATTCTGCATATTTACTACAATTTTTCATTGCTTTGTGCAACATTTCGATTTTGGAACTCCGAATTTATTTGAATTTGAAAAGGTGAAATAGTGAAGGTGAAATGATGTTTTAGCGCCAGTCACTAGGATCTCAGTAGTAGATTAACTAATCGAGACTACAACCCTGGCTGTGACGCTACCGTGACTGAGCTCGAGCACTGACCACAGTGAGCTCCTGACACCATGAGGTGACGCCAGCTAAATTACACCACGACGACACAGTACCTTCAACAGGAATAACTGAATAACGAATTCGTATGAAGATAAGGCCACATTCCTCTTATATTCGGTTTCTAATTGTTTTATACAGAGGAACCTCAACAACAAGTAAACCAATACAGCGGGCACCTCCGAGCAACGGGCAAATATTGTCGTCCCAAGGGTCCTGTCTTTGTAATAACAAACCTCCATACAGTGGCACCTCTCGACAACGGACATCAACATTGATCCCTAGTGCCCGTTATATGGAGGTGCCAAAATTTAAAGAATAAGTGTAAAAGGAAGCCTCGAAAAAATACACATTAAGATAAAGACTTACCTGTCTGTCGTGACAAGAGTCCAATCAGGGGAATCTTACACACACCAATCATCAATTCATCCTCATCTTCTTGAGTTGAAGAGCCCTCAGAGGTAGAAAACTGCTCTTGGTTGGTTGGTGGCTGAAAAAAAGAAATAATATTGTATGAGGGTTGAAAGAGAAGTATTTGACGATATAACGAGCAATTAAGATGTTTACAGTCTTTGAGTAATACAAAATTTTAAAATTGCAAAAAAAACTGAAACATCTTAGGACAGACTTAAAAGCTGTTTTCGTCTGACACTCCTTAGAGTGTAAACTTCAGAAACAGATCGGAAACAATTGACAAACGCGGGATTTATACCCAAAAGCGGGTCGAAATGCACCAATCAGAAAAGTGAAGCTATAGTGGCATTGTGGTTAGAACAATAGTCAGTTAAAGGATACAGCGAGAGGACCAACAAACGTAATTTCAAGAGCCAAAATGAGGAAAAGGAAATTGTTCTTTCTACGAAAACCGGCTTTATTGTTTTGATTCGGACAAATTCCAAACTTCTAAATAACAAAAAGATTCCGCTTTGCCAATCAATCAGAACCAACCTTCACTGCAATTCTCTTATCAAAGTTGATTAAAGTTATAATGAAAAGGTTAAAGATGCAGTGAAAGAAAATTAGAATATAACCATATTAACAGAGCAAGATTAATAAGCACTTACTAAAGCTCTATACAGAGATGCTCTGATTCAAGTTGATATGCCAAAGTCGAAGCCTCATCGTATTCATCTTCGGCAACGTTCTCGTCTAACACCGATACTGGAAAATCGACATGGTACGAGAATGTTGGAGTGAAGCTACGAGCGATAATCTGAGAAGTTCTCGTAGAGCTACGACCGAGAAACGACGGGAAGACTTTGACTACTGTATTCAAACCAGTAGAAGGTAGATCTCGTAATTTTCTGTGGCGCTTCAAACCTTCTATACAAGCCTAAGAAGAATAGAAAATATGTTGCTATAAAAGATTAATTTGAGCTATAACAAATTAATTTTAATACTAATTTTCTGTGTTCTTTGGTTTAAACTTTCCACATTTAGTTAACCTTTCTATATATGTAACATGTTTGGAATGTAACAAGTCGCGCCATACTTCACAAAAACACTTGTGAACAGTGTTTAAGTTGTAAAAACTTCTGAATTGCGATAAACAGCGTATTTTCAACAAATACTATTCGCCTAACCAGGGATACGCCTGGGACGAGATTTTGAATGAAAAACTACTGAATTTCACAATTCCGTACAAATTCAGAGAGAGGACAGTGCGGCACGACTGGTTTTGGTTTCATACATTGCTCTGGGTCGACGTGGACAACTTGTAATTACGGTATGGTACGACTCAGTCGAACCGAGCGTGAAATTGGTTACATACGGGTTGCACCGGTGAAAATTAACTTGGTCCGGCACGGCACGGCAGGACGTATGAAAATGTCTTTAGCTTCCTTATTGCCGTACCACGACGCTTATTAACACTGCTCTACCCGGGCGGGGTATAATGCCTCTCTTTTCTCAATGCTTTTTTAAATCGTACAGTGAATTTTCTTGTTAAATTTCATGTTAAGACATTTGCTTGCAATTTGGTGAACAACATGTTGAACAACATATTATCGTTGTTATACAATCCTTACCTTCAAGCCACAGGCTCGTAGTACACTAACTGAAATACAGACACAAGGACTTCTTGTTTCGGTGAACTTTGGCTCACGATCAGCAATAACGGTTTTGTGGTAGCTGAAGTTAACATGGAGAACAGCATCTTTGTAAAAACTTGAGTTTTCTGAATTGATAACAGCGGCTAGAGGCAACGGAAATGATTGAAAGGAAGGTTCTTTGTTTTTATGCATGGTGACCATTGCACAAAGCTTGGCTACTGGTATTGAAGCCTAAAGAAGAAAATCAAACATCAATCATTAAATCAAAATCACCATAGTCATCCTCGTCATGATCATGATCATTATTAACACCAACATCATGATAATAGTGATCACCACAGTAATCATTATCACCATCGTCATAATTCTAATCACAATCACAATTATTAACATGATCATAATGGTAATCGCAATCCATAAGCATAGTCATAATCATAATTATAGACATAATCATAATCAACATTATAATCACCAGTATCCTCTATCAATATCATCATCCATATTATCATCATCATCGTCCTCATTATCATCACCAACATCATCATCATCATCATCATCATCATCACCATCGTCATCTTTATCATGATCACCATAATAATAATAATCATCATCATCTCCATTATCATCATCATCATCATCATCATCATCATCCTCATCACAATCATCTTCATCATGGTCATCATAATAATCATAATAATCATCATAATCATAATCATCATAATCATAATCATAATCATCATCGTAATCATCATCATTACCATGACCCTCATGACCATCATGCCCATTATCGTGACCATTGCTATCATGATCGTAATCGCCATCATCATCATCATCATCAATATCATCAACACAAACAACAATAAAAACTTCATTACAATCGTATCAATAACCATAATCGTAATCACAAATATTACATTACCTTATACATTAAACAGTCTCTAATATTTGGATAATAAGATCTCTGCCAAATTTCAAAACATACACCAGGGACACTCAATTTTTCTCTTCATTGAAAGCATTCAGCAAAAAGTTTTGAACGGGCAATGAGTACGGTAGGGTGAAACAGTGTTTGTCTGTATAACCAAAGACTGGATTCGACAAGCATAGAGTTGTCGGAGTTCTATGCCATTTCAGTGATGCAGCTAAAAAGATACGAGAAACAATATTCAATGGTAAAGAAATTATCAACATAACTTTTTGAGTAGTAAAAAACTTCAACATTGCGATAACATTCGTACTCTGGGGAGAATCAGATGAAAAAAGCTTTTAAGTATGCCCGAAAATGTTTCCGCTGTTTATCGCGATTTTAATCAGAATAACTTTGATAAAATCATGTTTAAGTCCATTTCACACAAAACAGTTCGTGTACAGAAGTGGGTAGAAAAACGAACCGTCCTCTGAAAGCGGTAAGGCTGCTTCAACACAAATCCAAATACTTCTTAACATGTTTTAAGGACTTGTTCTTCCGAACCTCCAAAACCTTCAGAATTTCGAAAATAGAAAGCTTCCAAAAACAGAATTCATGGTTTTCGAAAAACAGGAATTCTTGAAGTTTTAAAACTTTCGCGCCAAAATTCTTGCTTAAATCGTCCCCAGACCCTTTCTTGGAATGTCTCGTAGCAACTGGTAAAATTGCAGTCTCAATCGAACTTCAAACCGAAAATCTCTCGAAAGTCTCGGAAACCTTCTGCTTTTTATGGCAGAAGGTTTTGGAGAGCTCCGAAACCTGCCGTTTTCAGGAGAAAGGCTTCGAAAAACATACATTCCGAAAACAGAAGGCTACCGGACAGAACAGCTTTTGTAACAAGTTAAAGCCGTTGCAAATGAAATGGTAATTCAACTTTACCGTTTTTACTTTGATTCTGGACGGGAAATTCGTATTGAACAAAACAATCTTTTTCTCCAGATTCTGGATTCTGATCAACATTCATATCTTTAGCTAATTCTATTGATATTCCAAACACATGCTCAACTGAAAATAAAAATTAAATATAATAAAAAACGAGGCATAACACAAAATGAGAAAGGTGAGATTTCCAATGCGTATTAGGTCAGCAGAGCTGTGAAGCTTGGGTGGGGTTAGAATCCCCGGGAGGGGTTTACATGACCTATGAATTTGCGGGGATGTACCACCGAGATTTTACGGACCCACCAACTTATAATGTAAAAACAGACAGGGCAGAGATCCTATATCATGGGTAATAACAAGCGCAATATGAGAGTAATAAGGTTTTCTAGGCCATATTATTGCTTGAAATTGTACTACAAACATCTTCGATGCGATAAAAACATTATTCAGACTCAAATAAATGAAAATTGTTAATTATTCTTCAATTTTCTACCCTGTTATATGAGGATTTGGCTAAAATCATACCCATGTTTAGAGAAATTCAGGGCCAAAAACCCAGCCATATGGGCGGCACATACCCGTACCCAAATTATGCTATGTACCCCTCCCGTACCCCTCGGGGTTAGAACATCATTTGATGAATGGCTCATCGTACCCAACAGGCGTCCAAAATTCACCTGAAAAGAAATATTGGTGAAGAAGTTGGAGCTTTAGATGACTTTACTTAATTCTGCAAAATCATAAACTGGCTTTGTTGTCTGAGTAATCGCTGCTTCAGTTATAGTTTGGACTTCACCATTACGACACAATATCCCGAAAAGCAGCCCTGACAGTATTAACAGCGAAGCGACTCACCTTGACTCCCTTGTAGCGATGTTGCTGGTAAATCGGGTTGATTAAAGGAATCTCTATAGCAAAGGAAAAGATTTGTAAGAGTTAATTGAATATAATTCTTAGGTTATTATAATTGCCGGTCCCACCCACTAATAAATTTCTTGAATTTTCCATGAATTTTGCATCTGAAGGGCGTTTCCTAGTGACATAAAGATGGTGGTATATGACTCCCTAGTTTTCTTTGGGCAACATTGAAAAATGTTCAGGATCCACCACTGAGTGATGTTTCGATGACCACATGATGTATTAATATAAACACATACACGTACGTATGTTTTTATAACAAACCAACAATTTTGCCCAGAACTGAATGTTTCTTAAAATTTCCAGATTTCGAAAACGTCTCTTTAGTTTCTTATAAGAGGTTTCTTAAAAAATGAGTGCATTTAAATGAAATTTAAGATTGTTACATGCCTGATTGGTTCAGTTATGTTTTGCTGCCTTGATTAGTATCTCTTCTCTTCATTACTGGTTGCTGATTCTTCATTTTGAGTAAATTCTTTATCTAAGACATTATGGAAAGTTCAAAATAAGTTAATATGAAACATCTAATTCTCGAGAATTGAACAATCAAGGGAAAAAACGCTTCCCTAAAGCCTTGGCAAAACATTGTCAACATCTAATCAATTGAAGTGAACTGCATATAAGCCGACACTGATACATATTTAATGGGCTTCCAAAATTGTTATAATGTTAATACTTGCTATATTAGTATAATTGTTATAAATACCTTGACTGGGATTCGAACCAATGATCTTCTGGACAACTAGCCAGTCGATTACTCCAACTGCATTTAAAAGTGCAATGAAGTAGCCAGCCTAAGGTCCTCTGAGAGGGAGACTGCTGGCTGGAAGGACTTCGAAGTTGGGCTGGCATACTTCATTGCACTGTTTGGTGCAGTGGAGTAGTCAACTGGTTTGCTTTACAGAAGTCACTGGTTCGAATCCCAGTCAAGGTAATTATAGCAATTTTGGAAGCCCATTTATGATTGAATATGTATCAGTGTCAGCTTGCATGCAGTTCATGTATGAAGCTCTGATGAAGGCTTACAACCGAAAAACAAAAAGAAACACCTTGGTTGTGGAGGAGACTTGTGGCTGGAAGGACCTCGAGTTGGGCTGGCTACTTAATTGCACCGATTGATGCAGTGGAGTAGTCGACTGGCTTGCTGTCCAGAAGGTCACTGGTTTGAATCCCATTCAAGGAAATTACAACATTTGTGGTAGCCTTGATTAAATATGAACTACGACAAAGAATATAGCTGCTAACAGAAAACATGACAAACCTGAACTTGACTTCCAAGTGCCAGTGTTACTTTTAATTCACCATGATTAGAACCATAGAAAAGGTTGCGCACGGTAATCCAGTCATCTAGCGCTATAACCGGGTACTAAAAATAAATAGTATTAACAATTCTCAGACATTGGCCGATGTAACAAGCCCTTAGAAACAACAAGAGTTAGGCACAATGTCTTACACGTCGGTCCTTCCGATAAATATACCGATCACGAGAAATATTGGTTTGGTCTGATCCAGAACCACTACTTTACACGAAAAGAACTGGATCGGCTCCGATCTTTCGACTTTAACGCAAGCAATTGCCACCAGACTTCTTGCTACAAAACTGCTTGAAATTTCTCCTTTTATCACAGCAACATCTTGTGGGGGTGGGCTAAAGCAGAAAATTCCATTTCTCTTCGACAAATGGTGTGTTCTTCTAGGCTTTATTCATTCACTTTTCGTCACGTTTTGTATCCGTACCAGTTTGGATCCGATCCAAAGTGTTTACATGGGATCTGAACAGAGGCAGAGACGAGCTGGCTCTACTTCTGAACAGATCCAGAACTGGCTCTAAACAGAGCCAGAAAAGGTACGGATCCAAAAGATCCCATGTAAACGGAAGGC
>JACTAT010000131.1:211609-242732 GCA_014526335.1 Chrysaora quinquecirrha | reverse complement strand
TTGTGCAACGACTGGAATAACGGTTGTTTAAGAAGAGGTAGTTCAGCAAATTTCGCTCCAAACTCACGAAATACGGAAGAAAAAGAGAGTAAAGGAATCTGCAACAGTAATGTTGAAAATATGTGCAGAAATTCAGGAAACAAGATACAAGCAACTCACAAACAGGAAAGTACTTCATAAAAATGTCTTCTTGAGAAAATATGGTGGGATTAAAAGCCTTTTTTTCGCAGTTATCCGAGTAAAATGTTAATTTGAAGTAAAATTTGAAGCACAACATCCCCTGAAACAAACGTAATTTAAGTTGTTGCACGCGGAGAGGATTCCTTTACTGGAAAGTCAACCATTATCCAGAAAAATGTCGCGCCCCAAACAAGGCCTCTTTGAAAAGGTCGATTCACTTACTTGTTGAGCAAGCTTTCGTCTTGCAAAATCAACCTCTTTTTGCAGCTCCTTTCTTTTCTCCAGTAAGTATCCATCATCCTGTGGTGTGGCATCTGATTGGCTTTTACTTTGTCATATTGGGATTTAATATGCGCCAAAGCATCCTGGGATGTCTTTAGTTGTAATTCTGCTTTTTTCAATGTTCTAAAATTACACGAATAAGAGAATCAGATAGTTACCTCTACCGAAAAGGGGCTTCCACAAACATGGTTATGTTAATGAGCTTAAGAAAAAAGATACAAATAAGCTGAGACCATCATTAGATTGGCTTTCAGAATTAAACATTGAAGTTAGAATTAATATAAGCAAGAGGGCCTTGTTGATACTCGGTACACGCTTTTTTTTATAAGGAACCTACCTCAAGGCCTAGTTCTTAAAGTTCCTTATTTTTGGGCCTCTTTTGAGTCAATTGTAGTTCCAAAAGTTCCTTAATAGTTCCTTAATTTTAAGTGCACATACACTGGTCTTAACAATAAAAGAGAGACATTTGCATGTAAGCAAAGCTCGAGACTACTCAAAGAAACATTGAATACATGCTTAACGTGCAATTTATGTGATTTTCGACTGCAAATGAATGGAACCGGCTTTCTAATTCTTGATTATTAGCAGTGATAAAAGTATTCAACATTCAAAAGTTCCTTAATGATTTTCTCTTTAGTAGTATAAGTTCTTTAAATTTTCGGGCTTTCTACATGTAGGTTCCTTATAAAGTGGTTCCTTATAAAAAAAAAGCGTGTAGCTATTCGACTTTGTACATAGCCGCTGAAACTGTAATGCCGTGGCTAGACGTGCGACAAAAGTACTTCGACAGAAGTTCTGCGACAATCAGCTTGCCCGCCAAGAAGAATGGGTCCTATAAAATTTCCAGGAAAACGCACGAAAACTATCAAATGTGTTGCGTAGCCAACGCAAAAAACCGACTGCACGCTGTGATATTATTGGCAACAACCAAAAACATGTCGTGAAAAGTTCAACAAAATCAATTAAATCATTTGTGACCGTGTTTCTTCAGGGGAGCGTAAACTAGAGACTTGTGCAGTGAACCTAATGACCTACTGTACATGTAACGATGTATATGATGTAGTCTTAAGGGTTTGGAGCTATGCAAAGCTAAGGGACATTTATCAATCATCAGCAATCTTTCTATAACAGTATGTTAAGTTCGTACTTACTTTAAATTTCGATCCTTTTCTCTTTGTTTTCTTGCGTGAATATCATGCTCGTTCTTCTTCTCAAGCAGTGCGTGTTTCAAATCAAGAACCAACGTTGTCCTATAGCAGTAAAAGAATATCAAAACAAATGAAATAAAAGGAACACATAAACAAAGTACCTTGGTATCTCAATGTTTTAAGTAAAAGTATCAACAGAATTTTTGTAAAAATATACTCCAACGACTCGATTGACCTACACTTATCTGATATAAGAATTTTCAGCCCACAAATGTGTATACGTTTTTAAGTGATTTATGAGAAAGTAGTACTTGGATCCTCAAAAACCTAATTCTTACTCCTCAAAATTATAGATTGTTCTTGGGTTTCCAAAATTTACATACTTCCCCTGTTATATTTCTATATTATACTCAATTCTGTGACCTACAATTATGCTGATGCATAGTCCATTCAGGGGCGAATTATCGCTTAAAACTTCGTAAGAAACTTTGAGTGCTAGAGTCTGTCAGAACTTTCTTATGACAAACTTGTAGTCGGGCTACAAATTTACTGAGCTTTTCGCATTTTTAACTGAGTAAACGTTTCTTAAAGATCTTATTAAGAAAAAGATTTTTATAATTTGCTGTCAATATTCGAGGAAACCTTATTTACCATTTCTTAGTAAGATTGAGAAAGTAAAAGACAACACAAAAAGAACTGTCAATTGTTTATAGATATCTGAGAAAGATATCAAGCTGTTGAACGGAAGACGTTTCTCAGGTTTTCGTTGTCCTTCTAGGCCATTCAAGAAGAGTTTCTTAATCTTAACGACAAGGGTTTGTGTAGTTTCTGAAAAGAGGTTTCTAATAGAAAATAGAGTGTACTACTGCTTTCACACCGCAACGTCAACCGGTTTAAAGTAAACCAATTTTCTAAAAGTCGCGTTCTGATTGGTCAGTTCAACAAATCGAATCGATGTGATTGGCGGAAATATAACCTGGTTGAAATGAAGATGGTTTTGAGGTGTCAGTATCAAAGAAGTGGATGTGACACAGGGTTAGCATTTATCATGTTATTACCTGTATCCAAGAAGCTCAGCTTGTTTTTCTTTGGCAAGATCACACTCTTTTACTAGTAAATCGACTTCTTTCTCCTAATTGGAAAGAAAAATTATCGATCAACATGTCAAAAAAACAGCTAAAGAAACTTAGTCTGAAGAGAACAACTCCTTACTATGACAGAATTTCTGTCCATTAAAATTAGGAAAAGTCGTCAGGTACTGAAAGCTACACTCCGGTACTTGGGCAACAAACGGCAAAAAAATATTCTTAGCTCTTTCAGGCCCTAGCTAAACTATAAAACATTGTTTATTAAACATTAAAAATCTGCTTGTCAAAAGAAGTTCGAAGGTTGGCAACGTCACAAAACATAAACATTGAAACTCCAAACTCCACAAATGTGTTTGGCTTGACGCAAGGAAACAATGTTTAACGAGCAATTACTTGCGGTTTCGCCAAACGGTAAAACATTACTTGGCCAGTCCCAGATATCGGGCAAAATGATTTCTCTAATGTCCCAGTCCGATCCCTTTAAATTACTCAGCACTCTGCCACATGGAGTGACTTTTTGTCAACAAGGTTTCAAAGAAAAACTGAATGTAGTAAAAGAGGAGAAAAACAAACCTTTTCCTCATAGATACTGCGTTGTTCGTCAAGGGCTTTCGTCAACTGTTCTTTCTCATCCAAATTGCTCACTTTCTTATCAGCAACCTTTTTTATCTACAATAAGATCAGTATTAGAAAAAATTATTTATGAATCGTAAATATGCATCAGCAACCTTTCTCTTTACCAGTCAAGTAGGATGTTATAATAGCTAACAAATATGAACTGGAAAGAGATGTTAGCCGGAAAAATAATAAAATGAAAAGGTAAAAGAAAAGATGGAGAGCCAGTTTCTATGTTGCTCGGACAATCACTCATACGTTCTAATGTTTTTGGCCTATTCTTATAAGATGCAAGTAAACGTTACGGTGAAATGCAAAATTTGAGGGTATTTATCTTCACAAAACTGATCTCAGGCTGAGAAAAAGTGAGTAACTTACCTCTTTGTTAAATTCTTCTATTTGTTGACCAACTTCGTCTTTCTTCTCTTGATAATCTCTAAAGTTTAGAATGATTTAAATATTGATTAAAGAGTTGATTAATATCTACAAAATCGCAATACAGATAATTTCGAGCCTAGCCAGGGAGAATTTCACCTGTTCACGTCCGCTGTAAAGGTTTTCGTGTTTTGATTTAAATAGCAACAAGCAATGCCTAGCATTCAATACTGGTTAGATAAAAATGGTTTTACTGAAATTTGAAGTCTGGCAGGGACAACAAAAATAAAGCAGTCCGGGAAGAGGACGATGAGGAAATTGATGAAATTGAAATTGAAGAAATTGATCTTGTGAAACATTTCCATGTTATACTTTTTCATTAAAGCTTGAAAAAGTCGTGAGTGATATATTGTATGATTGTACAGTTCCTGGGTTGGTAGTTTGATTGAAACAGGAAAGAATGCACCCTATCGTCTGCAATTTAGAAAATCTCGACGAGGCAGCAAGCCTACGGCAGAAAAACAGAGTTAAGTGCAAACTTATAGAGCGGATTCCTCTACTCTTTCTACTTGTTCGCAAACTTTCTCTACATCTACATGCATCTTGATGAGCCCTTCTGTGGCTGAACCAAAAACATGAACTGGCGTCGTTCCGAACAGGAAGGGGCTTTCATTCGTTCTGACACATTAGAGAACAATCGTTCCTGTCCTTGGTAGGTAGTACTTGCAACAAGAGATTCTCCGAGGCACAGCACACATATACCATGTTCAATATAACCCCATCACCCCCTCGCACCAAGTCAACTTTCTTACCTCTGCTGTCTAGTTATCAAATCTGATTGCTTCGACAGATGTGCTGGCTCAGAGTGAATCTTCAAAAGTTGATCCTGAAACGAAAACAAATAAATAACTCCAGAAAATATTAGGATTAGTCAATACACTGTTGGAAGAGGCGGCCGTGGTGTAGTGGATAAATTGTAGTGGATAAATTGCCGGGCAGCCTAGCGAGATGTCCAAATTCAAATCCAGCTATGAGAATTTCTGTCTGACCACCTCGTACCACCGTGCAACTCAGCTTTTCATCTCTTTGTGAGTAGGAAAATGAGTACTGGGCAAATTGAAAACAAACTCCTTGGGTACCAACGATTTTGGTTGCTCCCAACAACTGCGTGATCAGTGCGGCCATCAGCCACAGCCCATAACAGAGCCTGTAGGAAGCATACATAACATCTTCTGGGAAGACAAGTCTGAAGAGTTATTGTTTGTGTTGTTTCTAAGTACTGTTATATTTTTAAGTATTTGAAATCTCAACCTACCTTAAATGACTGCTGATCGGTTTGCTTATTTTCAAAATTTTTCGACAAAACTTCGATCTGTTGCTCTCTAAGCTGTAATTCTTCTTTCAAATTATTTCCTTCATGACTTCTCTGAGCAATTTCGATTTTCAAATCTTCTATATTTCCTTCAAGATCTTTTACTTGTTTATCTAACTCTTCTTTCTTTGGCATTCTTGCATATTCTCTTTCAAGAAGTCTTCTTTCCTCTCTCAAATTGTCTAATTTAAATTCCAATTGGTAAATTCGCTCTTCCCCGGCAAGAAGGTCATTTGTATGCTTCAGCCAGTCTGTTCTAAGTCTCTTGACTTCACTGTCTTCAACATCAGGAAATGCTTCCCCCTTTTCTAACTCTAGCCTCTGCCTTTGTACTTCTTGAATCAAAGATTTTGCATTGTAAAGTAATGTTGATTCAGAATCTCTTGTTGTTTTAAGCATTTCCAATACATCCTGATATTTGGCTTTCAGTCTTGCTGCTTTTTCTCCAGATATCTCACCATTTGCAAACAACTGCAAATCAAAGAAATCGTTTCTGTATACATCAATTTTATTGCAAGTAATTCAATGCATATTTTAAGAAATTTTCAGTGGTGGGCCAAAGGTGACATGGGGCCCGATAAATTCTTATAATTTTTTTTAACTGCCAGCCTGGAGAAAGTCCACAGAGATGCAGGGGTGGTCTGGCACCACAATTGGAGGGTAGCTAGCAAATCATAAGGGCCCGGTTCAGGGTGTGGCAGATAAAGTTTAGAACCACTCCACTAATAAAGAATTCATCTTATGCGCTTAGCCGATATTAGTTATTAATTGATAGATGTGCTGAGGGGGAACTATGCTTGCATTTCAATTTGAGAAACATACTTTTGCACTTTTTTCGCTGTTTCGAGTTAAGACGTCTGCAAACTTCACGGGGGAAGACCAAAACTGCCGCCCACCATGGTTGGGCGGCGAAGAAAATTTTGGTTGCTAGACCCTCTAAAACGTCTATTTTAGCAATTTAGAATTGGCTCACGAAAACTTTAGATATCGGTCATCGTGGGGCCCTACAAAACATCACAAACCAATTCCCTGCTGGCATCAATTATTTCTTTTGGAGCAGTGAACAACTTTTTTTATGTTTTCAATACAGTTTTGTAGTAAAAATAAAACTTGTTTCAGTTTTATTGTATCAAAACAACTCCAGGTCATTTACTAGATTGGGAAAAGGGCCCACACAGTGGTGGGCCAATTTGGCAAAAATTGTCGTCAGTGGTGGGCCAGCTTGTGGGGCCTGGTGGGCCAAATGGCCCACCAGTACATATGTTAAAATATGCCCTGGCAAGTATAACATGAAATCAGCATAGCTCAAATCAGACGTCTAAACTGCCTAATCATCTTAAAAACAGCTGAAATAAGACTTGCTTGCAAAACTAACCTGGTCAAGTGTTTGAAATGCAGGACTGACAGTAACATCAACTTGGTCATCTGACTGTACCCTCACTTTGGGAGCTCTTGGATAAAGCACAAAACTGGAGTCATCTCTTTGAAGCTGATTCTCTTCTGCACTCTTTCTTTCATTTTTTGTTACATCTTTCTTTTCTGAACCAGCATCGTCGGGGCCTTCTTCTTTCAAAGGATACAACTCAATTTTGCTATCATCTTTATTGGAGTCCATGCTTGCCTGTAATCAGAATTTCAAAACTTTTATGATTCAGCATTATGACAGCAGTCTTTAAGCACTGGTAAAGAACTGCAATATGTTTATCACTTGCCAATTTTCTGCAAAACCCTTAGTTGCAACACTTCTTCCCCAAATGCTGAACTGCTCAACTTATTATATCTAAATTGAAATTTCAGCAGCAGTCCGGTAGCCTAGAGTGTGCGTACTGGAAAACCATGCTCTATATTTTGGGGTCATGGGCTCGAGACAAGTTCTTGTCTTTTAATTTAGTCTCTGAAAATTTTCTAAGCTTTTCGAACAATTCAGCACTCTAGCCGTATGTGTTGCAACATGAATATATCTGCCAACCAAGGCATACTTTTAAATCTAGACATCTATTTTGATGGTCATCATTTATGTTATGTTTGATATGATTCCAGTGTGGTGGTTTGCTTCACATTTCGTAATTTCTTCAATAGGGTATATGAAATGTGGACTTGTTGAGTGGTTGGTTCCATCATGGTAATTTTATATTTCTTCAATTTTTTCATACATGCAAACCAATACCTCAATTCTCTCTACATATTCACGTACCTAGGAGTGCAAAGAAGCTATAAAAATGAACTTACCGTTAAATTTTGGGCTAGTTTTCAGTGCATTTATATTTGTTTTTGATCTTTTGGTCTTCATGGACAGAGATTGCAGCTTTGATTTGCTTGTTACCAGGCAACCGCTAATATTCATAAAGAGGCAGGTGGTTTTTTAAACGAGGCTCTCTGCTTTGTCACATTTTTAGGCCGCTTTTTCTTGTTTGCGTTTTCCGAAGAAGTACGTCTCTAAACATCATATCTATGTAGTTCAGAAAACACCCAAAGTGTCAGGAATGGCAGTTTTCCACGACGAAGTTGAAATCGAAGACTTTGAGTACGATGAAGAGACTGAAACGTACCATTACCCGTGTCCATGTGGTGATCGATTTGAGATCACAAAAGAGGACCTTCAAAATGGAGAAGACGTTGCCACATGTCCGAGTTGCTCCTTAATTATCAAAGTTATCTATGATCTCGTAAGTATGGTGTAATCTACTGAAACAATCTACCGAAACGTTCGTATCAATATTCCAAAACAGTCTTAGGTTATGGGTGTTGAATGTACGTACCAATTCAAGTTCAACTTTACTCATTGCATTGCACCTCACGCAGATCGGAACGGATGTTTTGCGCTTGCGTCGCGAATTGTGTCAATAATTGACTTATTGTTTTAAAACAATAGATCTATTGTTTACCCTTTATTGCACCACTAATCATCTGCCATGAAGGCAAATTTTTAGATCTTGTCTAGGGGCATAGCCATATTGCACAACGTCCACACGGCACAGCATATTTTATCTTTTTTTTACACTGCCCTTTTCATGCATATACCAGGCTTGCTTGGGATAAAACAATAGATCAAAAGAAATACCAAGTTGATTTTCTTGTTGATCTATTATTTATTGAATGAAAATGGCTAACCTTCTGGTATACAACCAATTCCCCACACATTTCAGGAGGCAGGCACAAAAAACAATTGGCCACTGACAGGTTTCTCCATCAAGAACACATGCCTCTGATCAGTCAATCCCCTGCCCCAAAACCTCCCAAGCATTCACTTCCACTTAGAGACCACTACAGTGTCAGCTGTATTCCTGCAGTTTGTTTAACAAAGAACTCTCTTTGATATCTCATTTTGCAGGAGGATTTTGCTGAATGTGAAGAAGTTGAAACTCTTCCCCCAAAGAAGACTCTAGAGAAACTTTGAAAACACACTCCACACATCTGGACACTTTAAACAGTTTAACATGCAGTCACCCTAGCACTGAGTGTCCTGGTCTGTCCATTGTCTACTTTGCTGATGAAGATCAAGCGGTAAAAGAACCCCTTCCTGTTTTGGAATATTTTGCCTTAATCTTTGCAGGATTTCTTTCACAATCCAAGGACAAAATTCACACATATTCATTTACAAATGTATCAATTTTTTAAAAATTTCATAATTCTGATTTTTGCATTTTTTAAGATGCTAGTTATTACTACTCTCAGTCTAAGAGCTTGCAGCAACAAGCCTATCAAACTTAAGTTGGAAAGTGACATATTTTTTAAAATTCTTTGTTCTATGTTATATAACAATCACTACTAAAATTCTTAGTTGAGTATTTGTATACCAGATGCTTTTATATTTGTAAAATGTAGAAAATATGATTCTGTAAGATTTTAAGATGATGAAATCATGCCCTAGATAGGGAATTTGAATTTTTGACTATTGCTTGTCAACTTCTGTAATGCATTTATCTCGTGTTATTCCACAACATTTAGGGGATAGAGTAGAGATGTAGTGTCGATTAATTGATCAAATCATTTATGATTACAGTGATGTTGACTTGCTTGAGGACCACACTGATCAATCAGCTGATCAGTTCGTTGATTGATCACGAGTTGGTCACATGCTCGATTCAGAACGAGGCTCACAAAATGCAGAGCAGAATTAAAATTTTTGTTTTTCGCTAATGGCTGACTAACTTGAAGCTTGCTGCCGGACATTGAATTAGTTTTGATGATTCCGTGATGGTGGTCCCGCCAAGTAATTTACCGGATGGTAAAACTTTATTTTCAATTTAGCATATGAGATACTTTATACAGCTTATGTAATTGTTGCTCTAACTAGCGCTGTAGCTCAAAATTAGTCTAGTAGGGATATGGGTAAGAATGCAGTTTAGGGGTCCCTAGTTACCTGTATTATTGTAATCGAACTGTATTTTGATAACATTCGAAATCGCGCGAGCAGAAAGAACGAAAAGTAAAAATGGCGACAGGTGAAAAATTAACTGTTTTGAACTCAAATAAATCCTTTTCATAAAGAGTTTTCGTCAATGCAGGTAACATTTGTGGTAAATTTGCAACATCCACACTGTTAAAGCGGGGGTTTTGGGGCGGCAGCCCCCAATATTGAACTAGGCCACATAGACTTAACAATGCTGGTAACTAGGGACCCCTAAACTGCAGTTGAACCGGGAGATGAAAGGCCTAAATAATAAACCTCTGTCTGGGGGCCAGGTGGAAAACACTGACTTCACTGACTTCACTGATTTCACTGACTTTTTTCCTTTTTGAAAAAATCTTCTTTTCTTCAATTGGAAACAACATTAAAGCAATCAGTGGTTAAATTAACTGATTCTGCTTTATAATTAAGTCCATAATAGAGAGGTCAGTGTTTTTCGGGTCAGTGTTTTCGCTTTTGCTATAGGCAAAAACGAAAACACTGACTTCACTGACCCGTGTTATTAAAGTTTACCCTGTTGCCTTTTACGTGGATTTCTTTAGTTTTAAGCTGTATCCTGTCCAATAACACCTTAAAATGTGAAATTTTCAATATACCCTACATAGGAAAAGGTCAGTGTTTTTCGGGTCAGTGTTTTCCGCTTTTGCTATAGGCAAAAAACGAAAACACTGACTTCACTGACCTGTGTTATAAAAGTTTACCCTGTTGCCTTTTACGTTGATTTTCTTGAGTTTTAACCAGTAACCAGTCCGATAACACCTTACGTATCTTTTTCTAATTAACATTGTATTTTTTGTTATGTTGTAGTGTAGTTGTAGACCATGTATCATATGATATAGCGTCGAATTTGAAAAAAAAACCTTAAAAATTTGAAATTTTTCAATATAGCTTACATTGGAAAAGGTATTTGCTTTAATTTGAGGTGACAAGCATACTTCTCACATAATCATCATAGCATTTACTTAGTTCTACTAATCTTGTTTGTTGCCACTAATGGACAAGAAGTGTATACGAATTAGTAGATGCATGCCTGTTTTTGCTTGTAAAATTTGGATTGTCCAATGTATCACTGAATTTTTCATACTCTTCTTCAAAGTCATTTTTACACACAAAAATTATACAAAAAAATCGCAGGAACGGCGCTTTCGATAAGTCCTTGGAATTTCTGTAAAACGATGAGGATGTTCTTGACAATAGCCAATCCCAATCCCAAGGCGCCAATCCCATTCACTGATACTCTAATGTTTGTCATGTTTGGTTTGTTTTGAGACAGTGATCTCTTGTGGTTGCGGGTAAACTTTGATAACACGGGGCAGTGAAGTCAGTGTTTTCGTTTTTTGCCTATAGCAAAAGTGGAAAACACTGACCCGAAAAACACTGACCTTTTCCTATGTAGGGTATATTGAAAAATTTCACATTTTAAGGTGTTATTGGACAGGATACAGCTTAAAAACTAAAGAAATCCACGTAAAAGGCAACAGGGTAAACTTTTATAACACGGGTCAGTGAAGTCAGTGTTTTCGTTTTTTGCCTATAGCAAAAGCGGAAAACACTGACCCGAAAAACACTGACCTTTTCCTATGTAGGGTATATTGAAAAATTTCACATTTTTAAGGTGTTATTGGACAGGATACAGCTTAAAAACTAAAGAAATCCACGTAAAAGGCAACAGGGTAAACTTTTATAACACGGGTCAGTGAAGTCAGTGTTTTCGTTTTTTGCCTATAGCAAGAGCGGAAAACACTGACCCGAAAAACACTGACCTTTTCCTATGTAGGGTATATTGAAAAATTTCACATTTTTAAGGTGTTATTGGACAGGATACAGCTTAAAAACTAAAGAAATCCACGTAAAAGGCAACAGGGTAAACTTTAATAACACGGGTCAGTGAAGTCAGTGTTTTCGTTTTTGCCTATAGCAAAGCGGAAAACACTGACCAAAAACACTGACCTTTTCCTATGTAGGGTATATTGAAAATTTCACATTTTAAGGTGTTATTGGACAGGATACAGCTTAAAAACTAAAGAAATCCACGTAAAAGGCAACAGGGTAAACTTTAATAACACGGGTCAGTGAAGTCAGTGTTTCCGTTTTTTGCCTATAGCAAAAGCGGAAAACACTGACCCGAAAAACACTGACCTTTTCCTATGTAGGGTATATTGAAAAATTTCACATTTTTAAGGTGTTATTGGACAGGATACAGCTTAAAAACTAAAGAAATCCACGTAAAAGGCAACAGGGTAAACTTTTATAACACGGGTCAGTGAAGTCAGTGTTTTCGTTTTTTGCCTATAGCAAAAGCGGAAAACACTGACCCGAAAAACACTGACCTTTTCCTATGTAGGGTATATTGAAAAATTTCACATTTTAAGGTGTTATTGGACAGGATACAGCTTAAAAACTAAAGAAATCCACGTAAAAGGCAACAGGGTAAACTTTTATAACACGGGTCAGTGAAGTCAGTGTTTTCGTTTTTGCCTATAGCAAGAGCGGAAAACACTGACCAAAAACACTGACCTTTTCCTATGTAGGGTATATTGAAAAATTTCACATTTTAAGGTGTTATTGGACAGGATACAGCTTAAAAACTAAAGAAATCCACGTAAAAGGCAACAGGGTAAACTTTAATAACACGGGTCAGTGAAGTCAGTGTTTTCGTTTTTGCCTATAGCAAAGCGGAAAACACTGACCAAAAACACTGACCTTTTCCTATGTAGGGTATATTGAAAAATTTCACATTTTTAAGGTGTTATTGGACAGGATACAGCTTAAAAACTAAAGAAATCCACGTAAAAGGCAACAGGGTAAACTTTTATAACACGGGTCAGTGAAGTCAGGGTTTTCGTTTTTTGCCTATAGCAAAAGCGGAAAACACTGACCCGAAAAACACTGACCTCTCTATTATGGACTTAATGATAAAGCAGAATCAGTTAATTTAACCACTGATTGCTTTAATGTTGTTTCCAATTGAAAAAAAGAAGATTTTTTCAAAAAGGAAAAAAGTCAGTGAAATCAGTGAAGTCAGTGAAGTCAGTGTTTTCCACCTGGCCCTGTCTGGGTTGTCAAGTTGTGAGTTAAGTTACTTTGTTTGGTTTTTAGGGCTTTCTTCTACTGCAAAGGACATTGCAAGTATACCAAATGCAATCTTGTCAGAGATGGTAAGCCTTGCTGAGCTCTGTTGTTGTGTTTAATTTATTAATATTCATCTAGCTACACAGATTATGCATTTCATAGACCATACTGTATAGATCATTTCGGAATGACCTCAGACAGCATTAAAATTTTTCGAAATTTTTGGGTGCTTTGTGCGATTTTCCCATCGAAAAATTGATATCTTGCAATTTCAAAACTTTTTTCTACTTAAATGATCTATAGATCAGTTCAGAAAGGCTGAGGTTGAGATGAGGCTGCTGACAGCACTGCAATTTTTTGATATCACAAGATATCAAGTTTTCAATGCAAAAATGGTATAAAGCACCCAAAAGTTAGTCTAGGTGAAAAGTTGTACTATCTCAGAGCTTCTATTATCAGTTTTTCAAGGGTTCACAAAGTTTACAATTTTATAGGGGCTTAGACCGAGTGGGGTAAAAACTTTCACCAACCTCATGTTTTGTGGTCAAAACCTTTATGGATTCGGAACATCAAATGCTCTTATACGATTTCTGCATAGAAAACTCGATATCTTATGATTTTGAAAGATTTCATAGCTGTCTGCCATTCGCAAAGTGATCTATACAAAAAACATCTTTGTCCAGATTTTGATTGAGGGGGGCCTGAAAATAGCCAGTTTGATAGATTTCTGGCAAATGTCAATTAGCCCCCAAATGACACAGAATCTACTAGTCTTTTTCCCATGAGTTATTAAAGTTTTTTCAATTTTTCAGTGCCAAAATGTACTGTTGTTTCTACAATATAAAAAGGCTGATGTTGACATAAACCATATAAAACAGGTAAAGACGCTTGAAGTATGTCTTTGTTTTTATTCAAATCCAATTTTTGTTCAAATCCACTTTTTGTTTGTTTTCTGCTGTTTTGTTGCCTTAGCTGAAGGAGTGTTGCCTTACAGGGAAGACTGTACAAATAAGGTTCTATTATCAGTCTTTTTTCATCCACCGACAGCAGGGGTGGAGCAACAAATAATTTTTAGGGGGGCACAGAGTTAAAGTTTGCCTACAGAAGCCACACCATGCCCATTTTTTAATTATGCTTTTTCCGATAATCAACATGAATTCCAATTAAAAAAACAAGACTCTAACTCTTTCCTTTTTCAAAAATCTAACTTTTTTCTTTTTTGTTTGCATGTTGTGATTGATTTATTCACTTCCTCAATCTTTTCCCAAAGATTTTACTGTATGTACTGTATAAGCTTCGAAGATAGATACTGAAATCGACGCCAATATTCAATGACATTATTTCTCGTTTTAGTACTCTAATCATGCTCCAATTTAATGGAATATCTATTATTGGAACCGAGCAACAAGAGAAATCCCAAATCTTGAGACCGATATATCATCATTTGCCAAAAAAACCTTCTTTGTGCCGACGTTTGCAACATTGGGGGGTACAGTGCCCCCCTGTACCCTCCTTTGGCAATGCCCCTTATGGACAGCAATCTTTGCTTTTGCTAGCATTACATATAATTTCCTTGGTACGCAATTGGTTTCCAAGTTTGAAAGTTTTATTTAATCCCTCTGCTTCATTCACAGCAATTAGAGGTGGCCAACATAGTTCTAACTCAAGAGTCTGTGCAAAAGGTAGCCAATGTACTTTGCTTTCATTATAGGTAAGATATTCATAAGTTGGAATATTTTTTTTAATTGGGTTTTGCATATGCATGCAGTAAGCTATAACTTTGCTAACACTTACTCTCCTCCACGAGGTTTCTTAAAAAACAATCAGTGAAGAGGAGCAAAGGAAGCAAAGTTCCTTTTCTTTATCTTACCTTCCTTTTGTCCCTTCGCAAAAATACAGACCAAGGAACCTAAACTGTAGAAAAGCTAACGGTGTCCTGGCATCAATCAAAAGAACAATCAAATTCATCGATAAGTCAGTTTTTAACATGCTCTATAAAACTCTTGTTAGACCGATCTTAGAATATTGTGGAACCGTTTGGAATCCATACCTGATCCAAATTATTAAGAAATTAGAAACTGTGCAAAGACGCTCAACAAAACTTATTCCTGAACTGCGAGGATTGACGTATAGAGACAGATTAGCCAGATTACAACTACCTTCATTGGAGTATCGTAGAAAGCGTGGTGACTTAATAATGACTTTCAAAATCATGCGCGACTTAGTAGATACCGAGGCAAGTAAACTATTTAAAAATCAAATACGAAAACGCGTGGACATGATATGAAACTTTTCAAAAACAGATGTCGATTAAACATGCGACGAAACTTCTTCTCGCAACGAGTGATTGATGATTGGAACGCCCTACCGATATGTTGTAGCAGTTAAAAACATACTAGATCCGGGAAAAGAAATTCCCGCAAAATATCTTGGTGTTTTGTGTCTCCGAAAATAAGTTCCCGTGAAGTTTTGTTCACCAACGAATTGGCGAAAAAGCGCGAAACTAAATTCCGTTTCTTTAAAGTTCATGCTTCTTTTTCCTGTTAAGTGTTTTGAATATTCATCTCGTTTTTTTTTTGTATTTTTAGGGAAATTTGTCAAACGAAAAGCTTATGGAACACTTGAATGTCGGAGAGGTATGTGTAATGACCTTAATAACCTTAAGCCCGTTTAAACTGAAGACAAATAATTTGTTTTGCTTGGACACGTAAATATACCCACTGCAAAATATTTACTCCTGTCTAATAATGAAGGTAACTGGTGTTTTAGCGCCAGTCGCTAGGATCTCAGTAGTAGGTTAACTAATCGAGACCTCGACCCTGGCTGTGACGCTACCGTGGCTGGGCTCAAACCCTGACCACACTGAGCTCTTGACACCACGGGTCAGCTGGATTACACCACGACGCCACAGCACCTTCAATAATGTTTGCTCCTTGTTTAGAAGACATGCTTTTCTACTCTAACAAAAATTTTTCGTACCGAGGAAAATTATCTTAGCGGGATAGGGCCTTGATTGCATTTTTTTCTGAAGTAAATGTCGTTAAAAAGAGATTCGGTTTCCAGGAAGCCCTATTTCTCATGTATTTAAGCTCCGTTCACGCTTCATTAATACACTACGTGAAATCGGTCAAATTATTCCATCACAATTCCAGAAGTTGTTATGAACCGACCGGGCCGGTCCGACCAGTACTTTGGTTGCACTATATGTGAAAAGAAATAATTAAGTATGAATATGAAGCTAGTGCACAGCATCGATGTTCCGCAGTAAGGATACCGGTTTTTCTTGAATGGACGCCCTCTGTGTGGTAAACATCTCCCTTGAGTAAGCCCCCATCCCGCCTGAGATAAAAAAAAGCAGTATGGTATGCATAGTTTTCGAGTTTTTGTATTTATAAGCAAATTATCATTTGTTCATGTCCTTGAACGACGATTTTCGAAATCTCAGGGGGGAGGGGGTATCTAAGCCTAGTTTTGGACGTGGACGTGCCATTTCAGTCCAAAATTTGGACCCATAATTCCGCCCACGTCTGAAAAATTGTGACCCATAATTCTGCAAACCTTATAAAAATTGTGACCCATAATCCCGAACACATGATGAACGTTATGCCCAATATTCCGCAAGGCAAAAACATTTTCAGATAACAAAATCATCTGATGAAAAGCAAACCTTGCTGATAGTCTCGGATAGTCCAAAGAGTTATCAGTTCGGACTGCATATTTTGTAAATGCTAAGCTTTAATTCTTCAAAATTTCTCCAGATTAGCGCTCACGATTCTGCATGTTTCCTCAAATGGTACCCATAATTTCGCACATACTTCTAAAAACGATATCGATAATTCTGCATTTTTGAGAAAAAAGGTACCCCCAAATAATGGCACGTCCCCGTACCCCAAAAAATGTTAAGTTAGCCCCCCCCCGAGTTCGAAACGCACCTCCCTTCAAAAATAAGGTCTCCAGGCGCTTATTCGTGGAAATACAGTACGGTAAGTAAAAACGACGGAGCAGAATGGAAACACAGTCAATTGCTTTGATTTTTCGCCATATTAGACTGTTTTTCAGACTATTCTTCTCATTTATTTTTAATTGTTAGCTCCTGGACATGGACTGGAAACTTAGCATGTCCATCAGCTCAAGCTCGTGTAAAAATCTGCATAACCCATCGATAACGTTACTTATCAAAGTCTTACAACCCAACGGTGAAATTGTGAGGAAATCATTCGAGATGACGATTGAACAGTTTCAGGTTGGTTTTAATGGTCAATTGTTTTATATGTAGTATATTTTTTCTTTTTTACTTATTTATCGTGAATTTGAACACAATGATAGATTTTTCCAAAACTTGGATTCCACAATTGATGAAATTCGAACCTTAATTGCATGGCCAGAGAGCCAACGACGTTCCCACTGAGCTATAGAGGTCAAGAAATCGTCGAGTAACTCTCCAAGTCATACAGCCCAAGGCTCTCCTCCCGTTTGACTTTGGTCACTTTCTGTGCTTTTGTGTTTTGGCTATGTTGAGCCTTCTTAAGCACCATACATTGTATATATTCATCATGAGTTGCCGAACACAAGGATAGATTTTTCAACAAGTGGCATATCACAATAGATGGGATTCAAACCTGGATTGCATGACCAGAGAGCCAACGACGTTTCACTGAGCTATAGAGCTCAATGAATCGTCGAGTAAATCTCCGAGTCATACTGTCTATAGCTCTCCACCCGTTTAACTTTTTGTGTTTCGGCTATGTTGAGCCTCCTTTAGTACTATACATATTTGTACATATTTTTTCATGAATGGCGAGCACTAGGATATGTTTTCCCACATGTGGCATATCGCAATAGAGGGAATTAGACCCTTAATTGCATGACCAGAGAGCCAACGACGTTTCCACTGAGCTACAGAGCTCAATGAAATCGTCGAGTAACTCTCCAAGTCATACAGTCCAAGCTCTGCTCCCGTTTATCTTTTTTGTTTTAGCTATGTTGAGCCTTCTTCAGCACCATACATGTTTGTATATAGTTGTCATGAATGGCGTAATGGCGAAAATGCTTATATGGGCATTTTTAAATTTGGGTACCTATCGCTTGGGCCAAAAAATTACACCCAAAGCTGTAACATTGTTTGCAATTCATGTTTAGACATGTTTTAGTATCTTAAATTTTTATTTGGCACGAATTTCATAGAATTTTACATTTTTTAGCCCATCCGTTGTAATACTAGATCACTGAAAGTAAATTTGTCTTGTTTTCTATTCGAACAGAACCTCTCAAAACAACTGGAAGACACAAAGTCCGTCTTAGAGACAGTATGAGGTAATTTGAACTTTAAATCTAAATCACGCAGTACGTCACAACTTTTTTGATTTAGTGATGCGATTTGTACATATCTAGTAATTACTTTCCAAATTGAGATTTGAGATTGAGATTATATATAGGCAGTTTTTCTACTATACGAGTCTTGTTTTTTAGTGGAGGTTAAATCTTGTTTAAGAGTTGGATATTGAGTCAGTAGGACTGTGGTGTGATCTTTGACAATAATAGCACGAAATTGACCCTCTATCTCTTTTCTTCCGCGAATTTTTCGTCTTCTTGGCAATGTCGACATTGCGTACAGTCAGAACCAGTTGCCGACTGGTAATCGGTTTTTCTTTCGTTCTTATTCATCGCAACTGACCTGTCGACATAAGCAACAAATTGGCAACTAGTTCTTTTTTCACGGCGACTATTCAGTGCACAGCTTCGGAAAGTTGGGCATATACTGTGATTAGTTGACAACTGATGCACGTTAGTGAAAGTTGAGATAAGTGCTCTAGCAACAAGCTGGCAACTAGTTCCTTTTTGACAACTGATATACGTCAGTGAAAGTCGACTTGAGCCATGAGCGCTCTTGTGACCGCGATCAGCTGTATCCTATGAGTTCTGACTTGTTATTGACATGTGGACATAAGGTAGCAGTTACAACTGGTTGGCGTTAGTTCTGTCGTATTGTAGGTCGACGATAGTCGACGTAAACCTGGCTTTACTTGTATAGTTTTTATTAGACTTATTACCTTGCTCCCACCCTTTCGGAAACAGCTTCTAACAACTACAACAACATACAGCCGTTTCCTCAGAGTGAAAGTTAGAGCGAGGGTTTGTAGTTGGAGCGGGGTGGTGGAGTGTGGAGGAGCGTAGACTACGACGAATGTAATAAGTCTAATTTTTTATGGTAAAGTGGGAGGTTTAAGCTTAGCTTAGCAAATAGAAACTACAGCTTTTATAATGTGTCTATGTTACCTCCCCGTAACGTTAGTCGGGACTAAATTTTTTTTTCGCTCGACATCAAAACGAATTAGTAAATGGCTCGCGAACGGATGCGGCGATAGTTTTTGATCAAAGAACGTGAAATTGCAATAATACGTAGTTTGTTATCTGTTTTTATTGCCACTCTTCCCATGCACATAAAACGCTTGTGAAAGTACTGAAGTGCTTGACATTATACCGAGAACTGCTGTGGAACATAATTTCAGCGATTAGCATGGGAAACTGCCTGCGTAATTTTCCTCGTCGCAGTTTAGATGATGCTCTTTCAAAAAAGTGAGAAAACCCTGAATTATTCAACGTTTTGTGCAGACGGGTATCTCATGGAAGAATTTTTAGAAAGCGTTAGATGAAATTTCTCGAAAAAGACCAGACTTAAGTCATGAAAGAACATTATGCAAGTAATGATATATGTCGATAGGCCTGTTAAGTTGAAGTTCAGCTTTTTTTGTTGTCCTTTGATATAGCTATTTGTCGCAAAAAAATATGAGCCTCATGGAAGGGCTACTTTTATTTCAAAGACCAAGCTTTGAAATGGTTTTATACTTGATATATTTATTAGTGGGTCCTCCGGAATATTGTTCATCTAGGATACACATATGTATGCTTCGATTATACCTCCCGGACTATTGTTCATCCGAGATTGTATATGCTTTGAAGATACCTCCTAGGAATATTGTACATCCGGGGGGGCACATATGCTTTGAAAATATCTTCCAGGAATATTGTACATTCCGGGGGGCATCATATATGCTTTGAAGATACCTCCAAGGAATATTGTACATCGGGGGGGGGGCACATATGCTGTGAAGATACCTCTCAGGAATATTGTACATTCGGGGGGGGCACATATGCTTTGAAGATACCTCCCAGGAATATTGTACATCCGGGGGGCATATATGCTTTGGAGATACCTCACAGGGATATTGTACATCCGGGGGCATATATGTATACGTCGAAGATAACCCCCAAGAAGATTGTACATCTGGGGTATATATATGCTTCGATTATAACACTTCGGTTTTAGTAGACCAGCCCTTGAGCAGTTTTTAGTCAGACGAGTTGCTTGGAAAGACTTCTTCTGACTTCTGAGAATATAACTCGTTTGAAGGGAAGTTGTCAAAAGGCTCATAAGGATTTTAAGCACGCTAAAAACTCACTGGAAATGCTTACCGCAGAATTCATTGGAAAGACTTAAGCCAGCTCTGCAGCTTCATGCTCTGGCTACACAAAGCTCTTTGGAATAACTTTCGCCCGCAACAAAACTCGTTGGAAAGATTCTTGGCATCTCTTGGAAAACTTAAGTGGCGCTGAACACTGGAAAGGCCTGCAACGCTACAACTTTGGAGGATTTAAATAACCTTTTTTGTTTTGGAAGATCAAAATTACGTGTTTGCCTTGACTTGGAACCCATCTTATGCAGAATACAATTGAATAGTTTGCCTGGGAACAATGAAATACAGCAAGCTGCATAAGGTGTACGATATTTACGAGTTGTTTAAGAGCAAAGAGCATGACATTGATGAAGAGATAGACATTGAAGAAGATGTCTTGGAAGAAAAGGTCAGCAACATTGGAGCGTTCTGGAATGTATGCAATTCGATCCAAGGTGTTGCTATCCTTGCTATGCCGTATGTTATCAAAACTGGTGGATGGTGGAGCATTGCTGGTTTGTGTCTAATATCAGCATTATCGAATTATACAGGCCAGGTTCTCGTTGATTCAAAATACGATTACTCAGAATCTACTGATGGTCAGATTAGGAAGGTCAAAGCTAGAGAAAGCTATGCTGATATTGGTGAGGCTGTCTGGGGGAGATTTGGGAAAATTGTAGTCTTGGTTATGCAGGTTTTGGAGCTTTTGTTCATGGCGACTCTTTACCCTATAGCTGCGGGGTCTGTTTTGAAGGAGCTGTTTCCTGATTCTTCGGCTGCATGGTGGATTTTCGCCTTTGGAGTGATGCTGTTACCGAACGTCTTCATTGGCAGATTGAATCACATCTCGTTGATTAGCGCGCTGACAATAGCCGCATCGGTTATCGTGTTTTTCGTTATTCTGTTCTACTGTTTTTTCAGTAATATCGCGTGGGACATTGGACTATTAAGCAACATATCAGGATCCAAGTATCCGCTAGCGATTGGCGTAATAACGGCAAGTTACTCCTCGCAGATGTACCTCTCGGTAATCGAAACAAACATGCGAGAGCCGCGTAACATTAACACTGTCATGAACTGGGCCTATGCTGTTATGACGGTCTTAAAAGTAGTCATTGGAGTTGTTGGATACCTAACATTCAAAAGCGAGACTGATCAAGTAGTCACCACGAATATCCCACAAGGATTGGTCAACACTGTCGTCAACATAGGAGTACTACTGATTTCCCTTTCCTCGTACTCTCTACCGATGTTTTCTATTTTCGACATTGTCAATAGCGAATGCCAGTATCTCAAAATTCGCACAGAAAACGACAAAGAGTACCAGATCCTTATATACTGTTTTCGGTTCCTTCTATACTTATCCACTATCTTAATGGCGGAAATTATTCCGCATTTCTGTCTGTTTTTATCCGTGATTGGTAGCGTCACTGGAGTGTGTTTGGAGTTCATCTTCCCGTGTGTTTTCCACGTTATGTTGCATTTTGACGTCCTACCAAAGCGTGTTGTATTCTTTAATATGGTTATGATTATCACAAGTGTTCTTCTCGTACCCGTCGGAGTGTACTTCACTGGATCTGCCCTGATAGCTGGCTTTAAAAGTCACGGGCAAGACTACTGGATATAAAAACGCTTTGTAACAGAACTCATAACAAATGTAGTTTAGAATAAGCTTTGCGTTAGCTATATTCACTAACTTGAAATGTATTGAAATTGGTGTAATATTGTTATTTCAAAGCTAGATTACTAGTGCAAGTTCCCCTGGCGTTACCATGGTTATTTATCTTGCGGTAGGCCTAACGTTTCACTCTTCTGATTTGTGTTCTGTTCGAAGCACATGTTTTGTCTTCTTTGTGTTCATCTCTAGCCAGAAAGCCTAGCATATTATAATTTGTATCGCCGTATTTCCTCTATTAAGCGCCCACCCTCTTTTAAGCGCCTTCTCCAGTAAAGGCCTGGCTAAACTAGACAACATTTTCGCGCAATTTTTGTTACATTCTTGTTCATGATGTTGCACATCATTTTTCAACCAGAATTATTTTCTGGTTCTGTCGGGATTTTTCTGAACACTTTGTGGGTTTTCCAAAATATTTTATTCTCCATGATTAGATTAGTGTCTAAGTTATTTGTAGTAATCTTTTTTGTTGACCTAAGAAGTTTGACACGGTTTCGCTGTTTGCGATTAATTTTTATTGTATCGATTCCGTAGTTTTCAACAAACCATGATGGCTTGCGTAGGTTCTTGGTCATAAATGGAGCATTGTTTGCACGGAAATGCTTCTTTTTCGTATATTCATTACTGTAATTTTCTAATATCACTACGAGCTCTTTTTTAGATCTTGCCTGAAGTTTGTCTTTTCAAAGCGTTTTCATTAAAAGTCCAGTTGCTTATTAAAAAAAGTGTATATAGAGATCTGCACTTTTTTAATAAGCAACTGGACTTTTGTCCAGCCAATAAAAGTTGCTTAGAATATCTAGTATTTCAGCCCTCACAAAATGACTGGTACCCCCTAAAAACTCTTATTTTGACTCTTATCTTATATTGGTATTTCGACTTTCGAAAAACAGGGATTCTAAAAGTCCGAGACTTTTCCAAAGTTTGTTCCAACGACAGTCAATTTTCGCGCCAAAATTCTTGCTTGCCTCGTCCCCAGACCTTTTTGTGGAATGTCTCCTGGCAACTGGTAAAATTGCAGTCTCGTTCGAACTTCAAACCGAAAATCTCTTGAAAGTCCCTGAAACCTTCTGCTTTTTTGATGGCAGAAGGTTTTGGAGAGCTCGAAATCCCACCGTTTTTCAGAAGAATGGCTTCAAAAAACAAGTTTAACCGCACATGATCGATTGTAGCGTTGTATGTGTAGCGCTGGCTAACATCATCAAAAGAAATGCAAAAAGTCACACGACAATGTTTTCTAGTTTAGCGTCTGGCCTTAAGCAAATGGCCTACGAGAATCTTGTACCTGTAGGCTTTACAACAATTAGTTAGCTCGGAATGAACAGAGTATCTGTTGATCACTGAACCGTCCATCTGTGCTCATTCACGTGTGTGATTCCTTTTCTTCCACGGCGCTTCTTGCAGGTTATTAACTTCTCACTAACTTCAACAAATTGTGTTTCAAATTTCGATGTGTGGTCAGAAACATCTTTAAATTTTGATTTTGCGATAATATGCATTAACGCAATGTAGAATATAGGTAGCTAATTGAACAGATTATCTTCTTTTATATTTTTTAATTTTACAATGTATTGTTAAGTAGCCAAAAAGGAATTTTCCGGTAGCCAAAGGAAAATGTCTGCTGAAAATCCTGGAAATAATCCTCAGCAAAATACTAGTGGAAACGATTCTGCTTCTTGGGGCCCTCAAGACGCCGATTTTTCAGAGAATATCACGTTGCTGGACGAGGGACACGCTAAGCAAAGCACAGAACTCGATTCTGTTGAGCATGAAGGAAAACCAGAAGATTTAACAACTGTTTTCGAGACATTTTGGAATATCTGTAATACGATTCAAGGCCTACCGATCTTAGCCATTCCTTATACATTCAAGGTAGGCGGGTGGTGGTCGCTATTAACGCTCTTAATCGTGGCGATCGCGTCTTGCTATACCAGCGTCATCATAGTGCGGTCGTTATACGAAGTTAAAGATGGAGTGAAAATTAGAGTAAGAACCAGCTATATGGAGATTGGCGAAGCGTTCTGGCCTGGCGGTGGCAAATGGCTTGTATTATGTGTCATGGTAATAGAACTTATTTTGTCGCAACTTTGTACCCGTTGCTAGTCGGAGCGATGTTCGCAAAGTCGTTCCCGAATGTCAAGTTACCGTTGTTTGTCTGGACAATGATAGGTGGCTTGGCTCTAATTCCAAACACGCTTTTGAAGAATCTCTCTCAAGTGGCGTGGACTAGTATAATAACAGTTATAAGTGCTAAGGTGATATTCGTTAGTGTCATTGCCTACGGTGTGTCGTTGTTCCATAAATGGGAGGTCGCGTCGTTAAATACCTTCGACCCGAACGGCTTCCCCGCTGCCGTTGGTATCCTCGTTGCGTGCCATCTCGCACAGCCGTTTGTTGCGTTCATAGAAAGCACAATGAAACGCCCGGAGAAGTTCGAAACAACCCTGTTCTGTTCGTTTGTTGCGATGACGTCCCTGAATGTAATCATCGGATTAGTGGCTGGTGTTACCTTCTACCCTGATACCGATGAAGTTGTCACTAATAACCTACCTTCAGGTGTATTCCGGCAAGTAGTCAATGCCATGGCTGCAATCCTCGCTTTTACGTCATACACATTGCCGATGTTTACTTCGTTCGATATCATCGAAACAAGCGGGAGTTCCTGCCTTGGGAAAGGATTCGCTGCCAATATATACACATGTAAAGTTCAATTGCTTCGTCTTGCCTTGGTCTTCTGTACAATACTCATGGCCGCTGTTATACCAAAGTATGCCTTCTTACTTGCATTTGTAGGCAGCATTACAGGAATTACATTAGAGTTTATATTCCCAGCTTTGTTCCATATGAAAATCTATTGTTCCACACTCAAGTGGTACGAATTCGCTATGGACATTATTGTCGTGTTTATAGGAACACTTGTAATGACTATTTCAGTTATTGTATCTTGGGTTTCTATGTATAAATGCTACTCAAAGAATGAATGTTAAGAGCTAACATTAATTATTCCGGGATTTATAGAAAGTCAAAGTTCTGCTGAAAGTGAGCATAGCGAAACACCGGAACAATCGACCATTAGGTGGAATTCAGTGCCTAAGACCCTTGTTGGGACTTGGGAGGTGCTGACTTTGGCCCTGAAAAATTTTTTGCCGTACTGAAATTAAAAAGGGCTTCTGGCAGGGCAGCTCTGTCGCTGCCTGAAGCCCAATACCGTGCCTTTGCCAAAAATTAAAGAACTGCTAGCAGTTACGAAGATTGTACTTTTCAGAAACTTCCCTCAGTTTTAGTACTTGACAGATAGCGCATTTAATAAAGGGTGTCACTTTTAGTACAACTTTCAATTCTGCGCGAGTTAGGCCCCAGAAATGTCCACTAATTGTTTCCAAAAAAAATGCTAAAATTCATGTGTGTTGCATATTGGTTAGCCAGGGTACTAAAACTCAAAGAGTCACAGGGAATGAAAAATAAGAAACTCCCTGCGACACTTCTAATGGTACGCAAGGTACCTATTATTGTTCAGGAGTTACGTACAGTGACGTAACCAGATATCCAAAACTGGAGGGGCAAGAAGGCGAGAGCAAAGAAAAATTGGGTGTGGCTGTAAGAAAAACTAACCAAGTCCTTTCATGTTTAGGCAATGTATAATATTTAGGCTATTCGCGAAACCTATCTTGGTGTTGATTGGGGCAACTGCTCCCCTCTGTAGCTCCATAGTGGCTCCCTTGGCTACTCCACTGGTCTTATAAGAAAATGTATACCCTGTTTAAGGGATAATTTGGAGCCTTGAGAACTTTGTACCCTTCCTCAGCATCTGTGCTTTGGCAGTGTCTGAAACTGAGGTGTTTGTTAGGACGAAACGAATGCTGCTATGAGATGTTAAGTTCTTTCTTATTTATGGACATAAATGATTCTATGCATGTTATATTACTGTAGTTCGTTTGTTATTTGTATCAACTAGATTTAAAATCGTGATTAAACTGAAAATGTCAGAACGTAGCAAATATATTAGATTGCCCTGTTAACCTTGTCATCAGTTTTTCTTATTCTGTAAAGCTGGCTAACACTTGCTTCTTCTTTTGCCAATAGCGACTACAACTTTTTCATAATATGATTTTCCTAACAACAGCATTTTTGCAAAAACAGCAACTAAATTGATTTTTGCTTCAGAGTCGTTCGGGGCTAGACTTATCACATGAGTCGTAGTTATCGCTATTGAGTTGAACTGCTGGACGCTCAAACTACCAGTTTGAGCAATCTCGGCTTTATGCAAGCCTCGGTTTGATGAATGATAACTGGGACTCAAATTCTAATAAAGTAATGCTTTTCATTTTCATTTCGCTTACGTCTGCATTTCACGAGCTATATTTTGTCTCCAGCTTTGACTCTGATGCCTATTTTCGTTCCTCGTGACTCCTGGCGAAATTCAGTGAAATTCTTATCCGAGTTTGATATGTCTTTTTTGCCCTCCGATTTTTCTCTTTTTCGTATCTTCAGCTGTCGGCCTAAGAATCCCTTAAAGAAATATAACAGTGGGTTTATCACGGAGTTCAGATACAAGCCCATGAAGACCAAATTATAACTTTTATAAGACAACTTGAGCAGTATCTCCAAAGCGAACGGTAACATGCAAGCATCGAATGCAAGGACCACCAGACAACAAGTTACAATAACTTCTGTTTCCTTGCATTTCGTTTTCCTTTTGCTTGATTTACTGCTATTCCTTCTCACAGTCTTTCGTCTTTTAACTAGGTTGTATATTATTAAGGAATACACTATAGTCAGGACTGATACTGCAAAAACAACCAAGCAAGCCTCTACAATAGACCAATATTCCTTAACTTCATACCCAATTGTAACCGACAGTGTTAACTCTAATAGCGCGAAAAGTAGAGCCAACAGCAAATCGATCATTATTATTTTGAAAGCCCTCTTCTTTGTCATGCATACTCGGTGTTTAATCGGGTATTTTACGGCCATTAGCCTATCGAACCCGAGTGTTAACAACATCATTGCTGACGAATCCGCGGAAAATCGTTTCACTGTCTCTATGGCTAACCGAAGTACTGGTACCTCTGACTTCAAATCGAGGCCATATGTTGACCCAAGATGCCCTGCGTTTGTATATCTCGGCGAGTTTGAAACCATGCCTTCGAATATTATAATGGCCGCAAGAATGACTCCATCTGTCAATGCCAGACTTAGTAGATACAGTTCGAAGATGCTTAGTTTCTTCAACTTCTTTAAAAGTATTGATATTTCTATTGTATTCAACAGCAAGCCAATAGAACAGATTGCGATGTTCATTGGGGAGTTCCATGGTACTTGGGTAACACTCGTGTCAAGGAATGATTCTGTGTTGTTGTTGTTTCCAGTAAATGATCGACTTTGATTTGCGATTCTCGTGGCATTGGCCAGCATTTCTGCCATCTTTTAAAAAAGTATTTTGACTGTTATTTCTATTCGGGTTCGCTCCACTTATAAGTTATTTGTGACTGAAGAAGTCTGCCCGAGTTTCGCTCTATGTCGTTTTATGATACGGCGGGTCTTCTGGAAAGATTTGATGTAATAGGCATAGGCTTTTTGACATTGCACTAACTTTAGCTATATACTCCAGCAGTTTGGCTTGGTGATACGCTATTACTGCCAGTACAGAAAGTTCACTTAACGTAGTAGAGTCCACTTAACTTAGTAATAACTTCTAGAGCAGGCGGTTTGGTGTCATAGCTATAGACATAGGCTTTTTGACATTGCACTAGCTTAGCTATATACTCCAGCAGTTTGGCTTTGTGATACGCTATTTCTGCCAGTACAGAAAGTTCACTTGGTGTAGTAGAGTCCACTTAACTTAGTAGTAACTTCTAGAGCAGACGGTTTGGTGTAATAGCTTAGGGAAAGGCTTTTCGACATTGCCCTAGCTTAGCAATATACTCCAGCAGTTTCGCTTTATGGTACACAATTACTGCCAGTGTAGAAAGCCGCCTAACAGGCTTGAAAGGCTTAACTTAGTAGCCATTGTAGCTATATGTTTTTTGATAGTGATAAGCTAGTACTTCTAGAGCAGAAGGTTTATCGCAGTGCAGTAGTCATAGGCTTAACATTACGTTAAAGGCACACAATGACCGCCAATTGTTCAAATATTTCGCTTCAAAATGTAGTTGTTGTAGGCTCAATTCTTCCTCAGGTCGAATTTATGTTGCTTTATCATAAGAGTGGTGCCTCCTGCCTCCAGTGCAAAATGTTCGCGTTTAAATGCAGTAAAAGTCATATTGTGTTCCTTTGGTTTGGTTTTATTCTGCAGTAGTTTTTCATATCATGGCTGTATTTCTAGCAAAATGGTTTGACCTCATTTTCCACCAGTCTGTCTCTATGCTGCACTAGCCTTGATAGTAAACCAGCCTCACGGCTGCATAGATAAATTTGTAGCATAAGCTTTCTGTAGCACAAGCCTTTGTTATGCACCACTCCTTATGGTTTCTGTCTTATGTTGTACTTATAGATAATTTGTAGCATATGCTTTCTGTAGCCTTGTTTTTGCTCAAATCCTTTGATGTTCTGTTTTTTGTTGTACCAATTTATCTTTATAAGAGTACTGAAATAATCGCTGTATTGATAATTTGTAGCATAAGCTTTCTTGAGCATAACCTTGTATTTGCTCCAGTTCCTTGATGTTCTGTCTTATGTTGTATCACTTTGCCTTTATAAAAATACTGAAGTCGTTGCTAAATAGTTAATTCTACCTCTCTAGTACCTCTCTATTCAATATTTCTGTACATCTGATGCGAAATCTCAGTCGATTTATTGGTTTTCATTTCAAAGACATGTATTGCTGAGGCAACAATTTTCAATCCACCACCTGTAATCGATAATTCCCTAACTGTGTGCCGATCAATCGAAAAACTTTCTCCTACTGATTCGGTATTGTCCGTAAATAAATTTCATTTAATATTAAGGCATATATTTGTTTATTTTATCTGAAAAATGCTCGTTTCGTAGTTTCACAAGAGATTGGTAGTGTTAATAAAAGTAGCTATTCAAGTAAATGTTTACTTTGATACATTAAGAGAATTCGGCACTTTGTTTGTTTTTTTTTGTTGCAGATGTTTCGTACCCAAAAGAACAGTTTCAAAAGTTGAGCTATCTCATTTTAGTTTTAGCATCGTTTTCATGAGTGATAACTGGGACTCAGGTAATAAGTCTATAGTCTAACCGAACAGCTGCAGGGTTGTTGTTGTTGCTGTTTACGTAAAGTGGGACTTGTGTAATAAGTCTATGCATGCTTTAGCCTAAACAAATTTCCCTAGTGTTTTTGATAGAGCTGGAGTTTGGAAATAACAAGGGGATGGGAAAATTTTCAGAATTCAAATTGAGGGGGCAACGGGGCATACAAGTTTTTATTTTATAAGAAAGTGTTTTTGGTCAGTATTGGAACTTTCTAAGATATTTCATGTTTTCAGTACCAAAGCTTTTCTTGACTTTCTTAGCAAAAGTTTTGGAATGTAGTATTTCTGCGAATGCACAGTTTAGGGCACTGTAGAAATTTCACAAATACCATGTTTTCCATAGAAAATAATCATAACACTCGTTTAATGGCAAGATAAACGAATGAACAGAAGAGCGTAAATAACACACAGAACATTAAGAGTGAAAATATGAAACAGAACTTTTTTCAGTTTGAAGAATTCGGTGTTGAACTTTTTTACATTTTCAAAGAAATGAGCACTATTATTTTCTTATACAAGATGGATTATTATTGGATTATTATCATCTTATTTTCTTATAAACCACTTTCTTTAAAAACGTACTGGCAAATGAACTGAACATTTTACTGAACATGCCACTAAGCATTCTATACTATGATCATTGCCAAGTGGCCAAATTAACTGAACATTACACTGAACATTTCAGGGCCTTTTTAAGGGGATAAAACTAGGGGGGCAAAAATCTAAGGGGAACTATTGTGCTATTGTTCTATTGTTTTATCTTCAGCCCTTCCTTTCGTATGCACCAAAGGCGTACAGTGCCCCAGAGGTGTTCTTAACTAGGTGGGTCTGGGGCATGCTCCCCTAGAAAATTTTTCAAAAAACAACCTCAAGATTGGCTTTGATTGGCTTTTCTTGGCAGTTTTCTTTTGAGAGGGCAGTTTTCTTTTACTAGGGGGGGGCAACTTTATGAAACTAGGTGGGCACTGATAGGGACTAGGGGGGCATTTGCCCCTAGTTACTATTTTAAAAGAGGCCCTGGAACATTTACTGAACTTATTTCAACCATTGGTTGAACAAATTTTGTTCACGCAACATTTATGACTCCGATCAAACATTCATTGAACATTGTTCAGTGACTGAGCAAGGTGGCCAAATGAACTGGATTTTTCACTGAACTTCAATTTTTGACGATGTTCAGTGAAGCGTTCAGTTCATTTGTAAAGGGCCTATAAATGATTTGATATTGAGCACCAGCAAGCTTTTCCACAGAAGTGTCCATAGAGTCTCAGTTAGATTGTTTCATTGATGAAGTTTCGTAGCTACAGTCAATCTGGGACAAAATATAGTGGAACTGAAACGATTTTCAGCTCTTCTTGCAATTCTGCCCTCCTCATATACAATGCTGTTTCTATTGGTAAACAACCCTAAACAACGCTGTTTTGAAAGAAATGGTTGCCGTTCCTAAACGAAAACGGTAGGAAGTCATACCGGATTGGCCTTCCGTTTACACTGAAACGTTTTCCTAACCGGCATGATTTGAAAACGGTACGAATCATTTCAGTGTAAACAAGTGAAAACAGAAAGGTTTTGTTCCGTATTGAAAGGGAGGTGCAAAATTTTCTCCGAACGAGACAATTTTAACAGGGCGCTTGATATGACGCCAGAATAATCAATGCGATTTCACACCTCCCTTTCAATCCGGAACGAAATCATCCCGTTTTGACCCGTTTGACTTCGTACCGTTTTCGTTTGGAAACGGCATGGTGTAAACGAGGCCTAACGCTTGCCTAAATATTCCTGAGAACGAGGTTGAGCGGGTTGATGGAAAATAAAACTACAAGCGCGTTTCCTTGGGATCCTCGAAAGCCAAATATAATCCATCATCCCTAAAAGTAGGCCTACCTATCTGATAACCACGCCAACCGAATTCGTAGGAGTAATGAGTTCTTTATTAGTATAGTATGGCCCGGCCTTTTGCCACCCTTGATTAATATTTTATGTGAGCGCGTGACGGAAGGAAGGAAAATCAACCCGCAAATCGTAGGAGTATTACAATTTCATCGATAACGTTTGAAAAAATCGACGTCAACTTCATTTACCATTCAAACCATACTCAAACCCATATGCTCTTTCGGAATCTTGCGTAGGCCAAACAACGAAGTGTCGAAATAGGTTTCAGACATGTGACAGGTGCATTTGTTGAGTAATATCATTATGCAAAGCTCGCAAAAGATCTTTTTATATCTGTTTGC